>BQKN01063696.1:10556-21053 GCA_022839385.1 Asparagus kiusianus
TCCTAAGAAAGGATATGTCGGCGCCTAACACGCGTCGCCGGTTTAGTCTCTTTCCCGTAGAAAGAGACACCAGAATTTGATTCTGGGGTATTTTATCCCAAAACCTAAGCAGGGATAAGTCAGTGTCTAAAACACGTTGCCGGGTGACCTATTCCCGTAACAATAGCAAAGTCTACGTATTCGAAGTCGTAGCACAAAGTCTAAGGGAGTTCATTCCTTTAGCGCAACGTTACATGCGGAACGGATTTAGACAATCCGCATGCTAGCCCGACTCAAACGGTAATCGGTAAAGGCTAATCAAATCCGTTGAAGGCTGGGGGTTAGCCAAAAATCCTAAAGTCAACGCCTAACACGCGTCGTCGGGTAACCTATTCCCGTAACAAATGGTAAAGTCTATGTATTCAACATCATAGCACAAAGTCTAAGGGAGTTCATTCCTTTAGCATAACGTCACATGCGGAACGGATTAAAACAATCCGCATGTAAGCCCGATTCAAACGGTAATCGGTAAGAGCACGTCAAATCCGTTGAAGGCTGAGGATTTGCCAAAAATCCTAAGTCAACGTCTCATACACGTTGCTGTTTAGTCTTTTCACAGGAGAAAGATGAAGTCTACGTATTCAATATCGTAGCACTAAAAGGGTTAACTCTTTTAGCTTAACGTTACATGCGGAACGGATTTAGACAATCCGCATGCTAGCCCGACTCAAACGGTAGTCGGTAAAGGCTTATCAAATCCGTTGATGGCTGAGAATTTGCCAAAAATTCTATGAATACGAGTCATTGACGCATCAATTTTATAAATTGGTCTCATGACTCAAGTATCTGCCACGCTCTAATTCCTTAAGAGCTTAAACTGTGTATACTCCAGCAGACGTACGAGTATAAACTGTGTCAAACGTCGGACAACGCGTTGTAATGAAGATTCGACGCCAACGACCGATGGTTAGTTCTGTGTTGAAGCAGCAAACTCGAGCTAAAAAAAAAGACAAGAAATCAAGAACCGACTTCAAGTTCAAAATTCCGACAGACGGTAAGACAATAAATGCAGCACCGGAACCTTTTCAAGCATTCGACAAAGCACCGAATAGCCTGAAGGAATTGAAGGAATCCAGAACAGAAGCCATTCCAAAGTCCTGTTACACCGACTGAAGGTTGGGGCAATCATATCCAAAGCATTCCAGACTCTTCTATAAAAGAACGAGGCTGAAAAACATTAGAGGGGGTATCTGTAGGCGTATAAAACTGCCTATAGGTCCCTTAACATAGCTCGACGACGCCAATCAACAAACAGACCATCGGGCGACGTATCTGAACACGACCGTTAGTCCGCAACACCGAAGCCGGATGATACGCGACGAAGCGGGTTAACGAGGATACGAAGCTGACGAACCGCACGTAAATAATGGAATGAATCCACTCGCGTGCGGAATCAAGCCAACGGGTTGAAGAATCAAACCAAGAGCGGACTCAGACGAAACGCGATCGAATCAAGATCAGTTTCGGACTCGAACTCAGAAGTAGATTTACTGCCAAATCAGGAATCAAGTCAACGAATCGATTCCAGACCAATCAACCGCATAACGGAATCACGGACGAAGCGGATACAATAACCAAACGACAGAACCCAAACACCCGGAGGGGCTCGGCCGAAACCGAGCCACCTCAAGGTGGCTCGGTGGCCGAGCCACCCTGGGGTGGCTCGGCAGCCGAGCCACCTTGAGGTGGCCGGCCATCCATGAGTTGGCCACACATGCACACGGGCATAGTGACGCTTGGCTATAAATAGGAGAGGGGTGGTTCATTTTCAGAGGTTGGAAAAATTGGAGTCGAAGCTCTGCCAAATTCAGATCTCAAAACTTAAAAAGATTGGAGCTTTAAGACTTTGAAGACTTGGACTTCCAGATCCGGTACTCGGCGATCGTCAACGCCAAATAAGGCAAGAGTTTGAGAGGATCGGATCTCAAATCTACGTAGTTTTCCTCCGGATCAAAGCTTGGTCTTTGATCCCGAGATTAGTGTGATTATTTCCTTGGTGATTTAGTCCCCCCGGCTATTATTTCCTTGGCAAAATAATACCCGTCGTACTGCGTAGATCCGACCGGATCTAGATCTCGCGGTGGTCAACGGATAAACCCCCGGCACAGGCAAACAACCCACGCAAGCGAGCGACCGCAAAACAGGAGCTCGCGATTTGTTTGGTAAACAAGAGAAAAGTTGTAATTTTTATTTCTTTGTTTTGATTTTCATTGTAACCGGATCTCATAAAAAGACCGGATCTTTGTAATCGATAAACTATTACAAGAGTGTGTAATGGAATCAATGAAGAAAGACATGATTTTTCCCGCGAACAGAGACTGCTTCGGATTCTGAACCTCCTGGGGTCTCTTTTCTTTCTGTTTGTCAACCGGCTATCGTCGAGCCTCTTCAACCAGTTTAGGAGCCGCAATCACCCCCAGCTTCGCGAGAGTTTTGACTGGTCCCTGTTTAGTCACCCCCGGCTCAGCTAACTGATCATTAGGCGATGGATAGTTGAAGTGGTGTTGATTTCCGCTTGTAGTGGTAAAAACTTCTTGTTCTTCTTCGGAGAGCGGGAAGGTAGGAGCTTCATCACCATCCTCTTCGAAGATTGCGGAAGTAGCATTGCAGGACTTTCCTTTACCCTTTTTGGTAGAGGAAGTCATCCATTGATCGTCCTCAATAAGATCAGGGTGGGCCCAGAGGATTTCGCCGTTTGGGGCTGTGTGTGGCACAAGTCCTTTTTGGCGCTGTCCGTATGGGTCGTCGTTCACCGTCTTCATTCCTACCTTGGTGATACGTTTTGGTTCAAACCATGCTGTGGGCACTGATCCTAAGTTGATTGATACTGCATTTGCTCTTACGTTCTTGGACGGCTTCGGGGTTATGACGCCCACATCAATTAACGCCTGGATCTTATCCTTAAGATGGTAACATGACCTCGTAGGGTGATGGACCGCTCTATGGTATGCGCAATACTTCGGATCCGTCACTTTACTAGCCCCTTCTTGATCCACGATCGTCGGCAGCTGGATTTTGTTATTTTCCAACAGGTACGTAAAGATGCCGGGGACTTCGTCATCTTTGAAGGAGTACACTTTAGGAAATCTTGGCTTCGAAGATTTCTGCTTCTTAGGAAGTTGTTGCCGCTGCGGCTGTTGCTGAGGTTGTAATTGGAAAGTTTGATAAGCATCAACTGCATTAGCATGTGCCTTACCTTTCCCCCGTGGGTTGAAATTCTGTGTTGGAGCATTCGTCGCCTGCTGGCCTCTCTCGGCCTTCTTCCTTCTGAGGAATTGCTCGGCTTGCTCTCCTCGGACCTTCAGATCCTTCCATGTTTTGGACGGTGCTGTCCCCATTGCTTCTAACACGTCCAATGCGAGGTTGTTGTGGCAAGTCTGGAGAATGAATTCCTCAGTGATCGGGTCCCAACAGTTCATCGCCTTGTTCCGGAACCTTTTGACGAAGGTATCAACTAACTCCCCGTCATTCTGTTTCTCGTCGAGCAACGACCCGATGGATATCTCGGTGTCGTCATCAAAGAAGTTGGTGAGGAATTTAGTCTCTATGTCATCCCAGCTATTCACGCTACCTGGCTTAAGGCGGCGATACCAATCGAAGGCGGCTCCACGAAGAGCGCCAACGAAGGACCGTACCATCAGAGGCTCATTACCAGAGATAACCCCTAAGTGTGATTTGAAGTAAATCACATGCTGAGTGGGTGAACCCTTCCCATCAAACGGCGTGAAGTTAATTAAATTAAACTTCGCCGGATACGGGATTGATTCCCATTCTCTTGGGTATGGACAAGGAATGCCCGTCTTCTTCGTCTCTTGAGCGGAAATCAACGTATTGATTTTGCTCTCGAGGTTTTTAATCTTTAAGCTTTCACCTGTATTTTCGTTACCACCCCCTGCATTGACCGGAGGATTATTGGCATTATGAGCTTCATCTGCATGTGCGTCCTCATCTTCTTGATTCACCTGGTTATGACGACTTGGTTCGCCTTGCCGGTTTGTCAATGCTTGGATTTGTTGGTCATGCATTTCTCTCATATTCTGCATGGCCATCTGCATTTCAAACCTGAAGCTCTCCTGTTATTTGGCCATGGCTTCTTCAAGCATCTTGGCCACTTATTCCGCATTATCATAAGTGCCTCGCGGGGTTGTCCCTCGCTGGATACTGTATTATCCGATACAACCGCAGAGCCGGCATCCGATTCTTCATCTTCTGAAGGTGGTCTTGTCCGAATCCTGCCATAAGTCGTTCGTATGATAGCTCCAGACTGCAGACGGGTTACACGCCGGGGTGCTTCCGGAATCGAGTCCGGATTATCCTGTGTCGATGTTCCTTTACTGGTCATGTTAGTGGTGACCCTCGGAAATTCACTATCTTCAACCACCGTTCTTCTTCGTCGGAAACGCCTAGGCCTTGGTTTCAGTGCTTCGGTACTGAGCCTTTTGAAAACTAAAATTCTTTCGGGGACTGTATTGGTGCATTTGCACTCAGACAATACTGCCCGAATGAGTTTGGAACAGGGGCACTGAGTTTCTGGTTTTCGAGGACTCCTTTTTCTGGTTTTACTCGTACCCCCAACACGATAGTACAACTCGTCGGTTTGAAGGTCGGAGTAACCTATCGTGTGTTGGCACAATTTCTCAGGTATAACACTATCATCATCAGACGACAACGCTTCCTTCTGAGGGTAAACTACCTTCTTTGGGCTTTCAAGAGTCACGCGTCTCGAAACACGCCTTTGTGGGCGTGAGTTTTCGGCGGGCTCTTGGACTTCAATGCGCAAACTGGTGTGCGTAGTTGCCATGATCTCCTTGTCATGTTGAGGGTGGTGGCGACCCCCAGCATGTTGAGTCCTTCGGGGCTTCTTCGTCGGGCCCAAACGTTCTTGAACTGGAGCTTTGCATCGCTCATCGGGAAGCGGACCAAGACGCTCCAGAACTGACCTCCTTCTTCGGGACAGTCCTGTGGGATCTCCCGGAGCAGCTACTGGAAGTATCGGTGACTTAGGTAAGTTCGCCGGAGGTTGAACTTGTGTTGGAGGCTGAATTGCCGCTTCAGACTTCGGCCTCCATACTTGGCGGGTTGGTGGCGGTTTCTTGGCCACTTCCTTCTGTAGTCTTCTACGGGCTTCTTGGACTTGAGCCCGTGCATGCGCTGACAGTGCGCGACGCTTGTGAATGCGCTCCTCAAGTGTCGAACGATTCCGTTTGACACAGATCCATTCCTTTGTTGGCGGCTTGGAGGAGCTGCCGTTCATCGGTTGTTGAGGCTGTTTGCCTCTCCTGTTCTTCAGATCCGTGTTGTAACGGATTCCGTCAACGGACTCCATTGCCTTCGCGAATTGTCGTGCCAAGCGTTGACGTCGCCTCTGGTGGGCTCTCTTTGAGAGAGTCACCACGCCCTTAGTGGCGGAAGAGTTGGCCAGAACAGATCTGACCTGGTTGGAGGTTGGTAGAACCTCACCCGATGCAACTTTGGCATCAATCGGGGTGAGATCTTCGTTGGTGTTCTCTACATCTTCATACCAACGAACTTTTCTCCTAGAGGAGAACTTCTTGGACTTGCGAGGGGAGGTGGATCCGGACGAGGATGACAGGTACTCCTCGAACTTTTGCTGGTCGAATTCATACTCGACCTCCTCCTCGACCGAGATTGAGATCCGCGGCTGCGACGCTTCGATCTCGGCAGCGAGATCGGTGGCTCCCACTGTGGTTGCCAGATTGTTCGTGGGAAAAATTGCTTTCTTCATTGAATTCATTGTTCTCTCGAGTAATTGTTTTTTGATTACAAAAGATTCGGTTACAACGAAATCAAAGAAAAAATAAAAAAAGATTACAACTTTCCTGAACAAATCGCAAGATCCTGTTTTGCGGTCTCTTGCTTGTGTGGGTTCTTTGCCTGCGCCGGGGTTAATCCGTGGACCACCGCGCGATCTAGATCCGGTCAGATCTACACGGTATGACGGGTATTATTTCGCGAAGTAAATAATAGCCGGGGAGGATTAGTTCACCAAGGAAATAATCGCCCGAAGTAATCGAAATCGACCAAGCGAAATTGATACTCTTCTCAGGATCAAAAAACCAAGTTTTGATCCGGAGGGTAGCCGTGTAGATCTCAGATCCGATCCCTCTCGAACTCCTGCCTTATTTGACGTGGATGATCGCCGAGCACCGGATCTGAAAATTTGCAAGTCTTCAAGCTTCAAAAACTCTGAGGTTCAGATCTGAATCCAGCAGAGCTTCGCCTCCAAAAATTCCAACCTCCAAAACAATGAGCCCTCTAGCCTATTTATAGGCACTCAAGACTATGCCTTGGCACAGGTGGCTCGGCCAGCCCGCGCCCCCTAGGTAGCTTGGCTATGGCCGAGCCACCCAGGAGTGGCTCGGTTTTGACCGAACCCTCCAGGTGTTTACCATTTTGCCGTTTTCCGGTTTTGCTGTTGATTTGGACTCTGATTTGTTGATCTGAATCCTGATTTGGCAGTAAATCCGCTTAGGTGTTTGAATTCGAGTCCGCTCCCGATGTGATGGACTCTACGGCTGGATGATTCATTGATTCATTGATTCATTGATCCGTGAGCTTGATTGTGCACGCGATTAGATGTATTCCGTTGTTTGCGTGCGATTCGTTAACCTCGACGCCTCGTTAATCCGCTTCGTCGCGTCTCACTTGGCTTCGTTATTGTGGTCTAAGAACATGCTTGGATTCATTGCCCGATGGTTCGTTGGTTTGTCGAATTATCATGTCGAGCTGTGTTAAGGGACCTATAAGCAGTTTTATACACCTACAGATATCCCCTCCAAAGTATTTCAGCCTCATTCTTTTATAGAAGAGTCTGGAATACTTTGGATATGATTGTCTCAACCTTCAATCGATTATGACGGGATGTTTGGAATGGCTTCTATTCTTGATTCCTTCAATCCTCCAGGCTATTCGGTGCTTTGTCGAATGTCTGCAAGGGTTCCGGTGCTCCATTTATTGTCTGACCGTTGTCGGAATTTCGACCTTGAAGCTAATTCCTGATTTTCTGATCTTTAGCTCGTGTTTGTTGTTTCAACATAGAAGTGACCATCGATTGTTGGCGTTGAATCTTCATTTGCAACGCGTTGTCCGGCGTTTGAGCTTCCTTGTGACGCGTTGGCCGGTGTTCGAGCTTCATTGTGACGCGTTGTCCGGCGTTCGACACAGTTTATACTCGTACGTCTGCTGGAGTATACACAGTTTTAAGCTCTTAAGGTATTAGAGCGTGGCAGATACTCGAATCACAAGACCAATCTACGGAGTTGATGCATCAATGACTCGTATTTATAGAATTTTTGGTAAATTCTCAGCCATCAACGGGTTTGATAAGACTTTACCGACTACCGTTTGAGTCGGGCTAGCATGCGGATTGTTTAAGTCCATTCCGCATGTGACGTTAAGCTAAAAGAGTTAACCCTTTTAGTGCTACGATATTGAATACGTAGACTTCGTCTTTCTCCTGTGAAAAGACTAAACAGCGACGTGTATGAGACGTTGACTTAGGATTTTTGGCAAATCCTTAGCCCTCAACGGATTTGACGTGCTCTTACCGATTACCGTTTGAATCGGGCTTACATGCGGATTGTTTTAGTCCGTTCCGCATGTGACGTTGTGCTAAAGGAATGAACTCCCTTAGATTTTATGCTATGATGTTGAATACATAGGCTTTACCATTTGTTACGGGAATAGACTACCCGGCAGCGCGTGTTAGGCGTTGACTTTAGGATTTTTGGCTAATCCTCAGCCTTCAACGGATTTGATTAGCCTTTACCGACTACCGTTTGAGTCGGGCTAGCATGCGGATTATCTAAATCCGTTCCGCATGTGACGTTGTGCTAACGGAATGAACTCCCTTAGAATCTTTGCTACGACTTTGAATACGTAGACTTCGCCATTGTTACGGGAATAGGCCACCCGGCAACGTGTATTAGACGCTGACTTATCCTTACTTAGGTTTTAGGATAGGGTACCCTAGAATTGAACTCTGGTGTCTTTTTCTACGGAGAAAGACTAAACCGGCGGCACGTGTTAGACGTCGGCATATCCTTTCTTAGGATTCAGGATGAAATTCCCCATGCATGTAAGGCATGGATTTTGGTGTTATTAATAACAACCTGCCACAATGTTGAATATGTGGGCGAGTGTTCTTTTTAACGGTTAATAACTAATCGGCAGCGCGGGTTAGGCATAGACTTATCCCTGCTTAGGTTTTAGGATATAATACCCCAGAATCGAACTCTGGTGTCTTCTTCTACGGAGAAAGACTAAACCAGCAGCGCGTGTTAGGCGCAGACTTATCCCTGCTTAGGTTTCGGGATAAACTTCCTAGGATGAATCCTAAATTTGATAAATTCTTAGAAAAAGGGTTGGTGTGGGAAAGGAAGAATTTTATATTCTATTCCCCGAACAAGGAATGAAGAATTTTATATTCTATTCCTTGATTTTGGAAATGAAGAATTTTATATTCTATTTCCAGTGCAAGAAAGAAACTAGAAGTGAGACCTCCACTCCAAGAATCCGAAAGATCTAGATAAGCTTACCTTTTATAGGATTGGTTATCTAGATGAGTTTTTTCGTTTATCGAAATGAAATTTCAACTTTGGTTATAACCATGAAGAGGTTTAACCAAAGAGAAAAGAAGGGAGTTCTTTCGTTTATCGAAAGGAGGCTCTGAATTGAAAGTGGACCTCTTGTTCGTGGAAAGAATCAAGAGGGGAATTTGTTGGTGGCTTGGACCAGAAAGACACTTTTGGTGGACTCACTGTCAATTGAAATTGATCAGTGAGAGATTTTGGTGGTAGAAATAAATTTGGGTTATCCTCTAGAATATTAAGTGTAATATTCTTCAAGGAACTTCCCATTTATTGGCATTAATTGCCTGACGCCCTCTAGAGAAATTAGGCGATAAGCGACATTTGAGTAGACTGTGTCTATCACAAACGGCCCTTTCCATTTGGGTTAAAATTTACCTTTCTTCTTGGAGTTGAGGATTATCGATCGGTGAGCAGCGAGGACCAGATCTCCTTCCTTGAAGCTTCTCTATCGGACTCTTTTGTTAAAAGCCCTAGATATTCTGGCTTGATAAAACTCAATATGTTGTTGAGCTTCCAAGCGCTTTTCATCCAACACTTTGAGTTCTTCGAGACGTTTCTGATGTTGTTCTTCCATCGTCATCTCCGTTGCGAGAGCAATCCGAAGGGATGGGATTTGGATTTCCAATGGCAGCACAGCTTCATATCTATATACCAATGAATATGGGGTAGCTCCTATAGGTGTGCGTATAGTGGTACGATAAGCCCAGAGTGCTTCACCGAGTTTATCATCCCAGTCTCGTTTATTGGTCTTCACGAGTTTTGACAGGATTTTGATGATCGTCTTGTTAAAAGCCTCAGCTAATCCATTCGAAGCGGGATAATAAGCTGTTGACGAAACATCTTGAATTTTGAACTTGTCACAGAACCTGACGAAGGCGTTGCTTATGAACTGTGGACCATTGTCATGAATGATCCGTCTTGACACGCCGTGTCGGTATATGACATGATGCTTGATGAAATTGATGACGTTGTTCGTCTTCACTTCTCTAAGAGGAATTGCTTTAGCCCACTTTGAAAAGTAATCCGTGATTGCGAGAATAAATCGATCGCCTTTGACTGAAGGGGGAAAAATAGGACCGATAATGTCCATACCCCATGTTTCGAGCGGCCAAGACGTGGTTGACGTGTGTAAACGCTCCGGTGGTTGATGCATATAATTTGCATGTACTTGACAAGCATGACATTCTCGGGCGTATTTGATTGCATCATGAACCATTGTCGGCCAAAAATATCCCATTCTCCTGATGCGATCATACAGCTTGGGACCGGGCTGATGCGCACCACATTCTCCTTCGTGTGCTTCCTTAAGAACTTCTTCTGCTTCTTTGTTCGAAAGGCATCGGAGTAACAAACCATCGTACCCCCAACGGTATAATGTATGGGTCTCGGTATTATAGAAGAACCTTGGTGCTCTTTGGCGGATTGATTCCCTTTCTTTTGCATCCTTTGGCAAAATACCATATTGGACGTAGTCAATGATGGGAAAACGCCAATCTCGGGACTCAGACCCAATTTGAGTTGAGTTCACCTCCTTGGCGTTTATGTTTTTATCATCTTCCTCTTCGATATCCATACTGTATATGGGTATGCAGAGTTGATGCGATCTTACCGTGACTAGCAGTTCAGTTTCGGGAGGCTGCGCAAGTGATACTGCTAGTGCTGCCAGTGCATCCGCATAAGCATTCTGGAGACGAGGGATGTATTCAATAAAGAATTCTTCAAAAGAATCTGCCAATTTGATGGCCTCCTGGTGGTACGGGATCAGGTCTTGGTTCCTGACTTCATACTCTCCACGGACTTGGTTGTGTTAGATATAGGTGCCCTGCAGGTAATTATTGTATATTGT
>BQKN01063697.1:0-35010 GCA_022839385.1 Asparagus kiusianus
ACGGTTGTGCACTTGCAACCTTTTTGGTACATGTTTATGCCGCATCATCTTCGCAGGGAAGCCACCCTCAGGACTGCTAGTGGTATAAGAACGAGCGTCAATCTTCTTCAACAGACTATTCACCTCTGAAGGAGTAAGTGGGGCCAACTCACAAATATCCTCGCCAGAACGGTTCTCCAGGTTCTTGAACAAATAGTTCGCAAACTGCTTCAGACTCACGGAGGCCTTGGTCCTTTTTGCTAAAGGCTCAGACTGTGCTAAAGCAATGTGATAATGACAAGTGAGATCCCATAGAGTCTCATAGCGATCAGGCATGCGATCCTTCAACTGGTCCAATTCATGAGTAGAGGGAAAGTACTCCTGGTATAGCATCTGTCCCATGGGCAAGCCAGAAATCCTGTGCATCTCGTGGAGAGCTAAGCCCAACTCCCCCTGCCGGGTCAGAAAAGTGTTCGAGTCTGGATTATATAGCTCGAACAAAGCACAGAAATGCCTCAAACTGACAGGCAAGCCATACATGGTGGCACGAACAGCTGCATACAAACCGCAAGCGTGCAACTCCTCGCTCCATCGGCTCAAGACATATGTCGTCATGCGACTCCACCAAGACTTGCCCAAAGAGTGGACCCAACCATAAATCCTGTGACGAGTCGCAGGCATCTCCCGTCCTAGGATAGCGAGGCGATTCCTTAAGGTCGAGGCAGTGGCGAGAAACTCGTTACGTGGTGGTGCATCTAGTCCCAGCACCCCGGGATGCAATCCGGTGATATGACTCCTGCTCGAGCCAGGAGCTGCCTGATGTGTGACGTAGCCGCAATAGACACTCTCATGATCCTCCGTCAAGCGCCACGACATCTCCCGTGTCACAGCCTGACGCCTGAGCTCAGTCAATGAGCGATGCCGAGGAATCTCCGGCAAGTATAGGAAGCCACTGCCGGTCTTGTGGAGCCACTGCTCAGCGTCAATGAATACGGCTTCTGGGTCATCGACAGAATCACCAAACAGGAAGTCGCTCTTCCGAAGAGGCTGAGTAGAGCTGGCATCCTTCACAAAAGGCGCATCTGTGATCAGCTGACGAATAGCTTGATGACTACCTTCCCTCACCACCTGGGCAACCTCAGTCGATGTGCCCGAAGCAAATTGAGGAGTAGCTGGAATAGGAGAAGGATCGTCGGAGGTCGAGTAATACTCGCCACGACGCCCACAGACTGCGTGGGACGAGAATGATCCAGAAGGGTACCCCACTGCAAAAAGACATTTAAACACTGGTTAGCCTCGATTATAAAAGGAAATTGAACTCACCTTACAAATAGTTAAGGTAGAGTCATTGCCTTATAAAGGGTAAGACGATTTGGCCACATTGTGCAATTACAACACAGGGTATGTCGACAACATATCCCTGCCTTATAAAGCGCAATATAGCGTCAAATCGCCCCCTTTAATTTTGAGATATGGTTTTGACCAAGCAAAACATATCTTTGAAGCGTCGATCCTCACCAACGAGAATCAAGGCTCTTCCCGATTACCTCGCCAAGGAGAACAACGTGGGGTAAAAAAGGACCAGTTTGTAAATTTACAAGAAAATAGGGACTAATTTGTAAATTTCCAAATGCTGCCAAAAATAGCTCACCAGCATAGGAGGGAGGCGCGCCATCAGCCGACATAGCAGGGGAACGACCTCTCGAAGCACGCGACATGTCAAGCTGCAAAATAAATTAAAAGAGGTCAGATCTAGAAAAAAGATCACTTTTTTATCAGATCTACCCCCCTTGAAAGATTAACTCGAGGCATCAAATCACACCCTCGACCCTCACATGCGATCCCACAAATGCATAAATTGAACTGAGCATGAAAAAGATCATAATTATGGAAGATTTACCTGAAGAAAGGCTCGAGATCCAATAAAGATAAAGCCTTTTAGGAAACTTTCACCACGCGCTCGAGGGGCCTGAGAGAAATCCTAAATATGGAAGTTTGGGGAGATTCTTCAGTCCAAGATCCAAAGGAAGACTAGATCTAAGACAACTATCGAGGTTCGAGGGAGAAAGAGTGCTCGAGGGAAAAGAAAAAATCAAAAAACAAAGGGGGGGGGTTCGGCCGGCCCTAGGGGAAGAAAAGAAAAGAAAGAGAAAAGAAAAAGACCCCTCTTTTTATAGTGGACCAAGTTGAACCGGACCGGACCAAGTTGAACCGAACCGGACCAGTCCAAATCAGTTCAAAAGAGACTGAATCGAGCATCGAAACGACTTCAAATCAACTGAGGGCCTCATCCTTGGTTTATTCCTGTCTCTCCCTCACATTCGGAAGGAGCGGAAGAATTTTTTTTGAGCCAAATTACTGCCTTTTTTTGGCTCATTTTCAGGCCGGTTCAGCTCATTTTCAGGCCGGTTCAGCTCATTTTGAATACGGAAATACTCTAATAAGGTATACGAGTATAAACTATTCCCCATTTTTATTGAGAAGTTCTTGGAGAATATTTTTCTAAAAATATTCTTAAGGATAACTCAGTAACACGACGCCGGACAATGCGTCGCAAATAAAGGCTCAACGCCAACAATCGAGGGTTAGTTGTATGTCGAACCAACAAACACGAGCTAAAGATTGGAAAATCAGGAATCGACTTTAAGTTCAAATTCTAACAACGGTCAGACAATAAATGCAGCACCGGAGTCCTTACAAGCATTCGACAAAGCACCGAATAGCCTGAAGGAGTGAAGGAATACAGAACGAAAGTCGTTCCAGGTCCCGTTACACCGACAAAGGGTAGGGGCAATCATATCCAAAGTATTCCAGACTCTTCTATAAAAGAATGAGGCTGGAACACTTTGGAGGGGGTATCTGTAGGCGTATAAAATTGCCTATAAGCCCCTTAGCTTAGCTCGGCACGATGATTCGACAAATCAACGGACGTTCGAGCAACGAAGCGAACTAACGAGGCTACGAAGCCAACGAACGGCACGCAAGCAACAGAATACGTTCGCGTGCGGGACCAAACCAACGGTTCGGAAAGTTAACGAGTCGTCCAACAACAAAACGGACCTGAACTCAAACACCGAAGCGGATCTACTGCCAAATGAAGATTTGGGCAATCGAATCAAGACCCGAACAAATCAACGAAAGTTTGAGACGACGAAGCACATAAGCGACGGAACACGTTCGCACGTGGAATCAAACCAACGTTTCGGGGAATCACCGAGTCATCTAAACAAGAGCGAACTCGGTGATATAACGATCGAATCAAGATCAATCCCGGACTCGGACTCAGAAACGGATTAACTACCATATTTGGAATCAAGTCAATGAGTCGATTCCAGAAACCGAATCAAATCCGAACGACGAAGAACCGGAAACACCCGAAAACGACGAAACGAACCAACACCCGGGAACTCGGCCGAAACCGAGCCGACTCGGGGTGGCTCGGTGGCCGAGCCACCCCTGGGTGGCTCGGCCAAAGCTGAGCCACCCCTGGGTGGCTCGGCCATGGCCGAGCCACCTAGGGGTGGCTAGGCTCAGAACTGTGCATATGCACAGTTCTGAGTGCCTATAAATAGGCCAGGTGTTTGTTCATTTGAAAGGACTTTTTCTGAAACTTCTGAAGAGCCGAAACTCTGTCGGATTGCGACCTTAACTCGGATTGTGAAGGCTTGAAGACTTGGATTCCCAGATCTACGTCATTCTACTCCGGATCTAAGCTTGGTTCTTAGATCCCGAGATTTGAGCGAGCGTTTCCTTGTTGAAACGATCCCTCACGGCTATTATCTCCTTGGTGAGATAATACCCGTCATACCACGTAGATCTGTTCGGATCGAGATTGCGCGGTGGTCCACGGTAATCAACCCCGGCACAAGCAAACAACCCACGTAAGCGAGGGACCGGATAACAGGAAACTCGTGATTTGTTCAAGGAGAATTGTAATTTTATTTTCTTTGTTTTGATTTTCATTGTAACCGGATCCTACAAAAGGGCCGGAACTTTGTAAACGCATAAAGTTATTATCAAAGTTGTAATGGGATCATCAATGAAGAAGAACACAATTTTCCACGCGAACATGTGCGAGCACGTTGAACCGGAAAGGTTGGCGACTTGAGCTGGGTGCATCTGGATTAGGAGGGGTTGTGGTGGTTGGCCTCGCGGGAGGTCTTACCGCGTTCTCTACCCTCGCGGGATATTCTTTGGCGAAATCCCTTCCCGTCCTCGTGGCGAAGACGTTGGCATCCTCCTCTGAATCGGTCAAGGCGGCCATCGCTGGGCTGTCTTTGTCTGGAATGGCAGAGACAACGTTGCAATGTTTTCCCTTAGCCTCCTTAGGCGGTCGCGCGGTCCATTGCTCGTCGTCGAGGAGGTCTAGGTGGACCCACATTATCTGCCCCGATGGCAGGGTCTGCGGGACTAAGCCCTTCTCTCGCTGGTTGTGAGGATCGTCATTGGTGATCTTCAGAATCGCTTTGGGGATAGGAACTACCCCCGCCGGAGCTTGGACTTCGGGGAGATTTGTCCCAAAGCTCAAGGTGATCATGTTTGTGGTCACCTGCTTTTGGACCTTCTCCTTCTTCAGGACCCCTGCGTCGTAAAGGGCCTGGAGTTTGTCCTTGAGGACGTAGCATTTGGTCGTGTGGTGACCGAGGAATCTGTGATAAGCACAGTAGGTCGGGTCACCGGTCTTGTCTGCTTCCTCAGGCTTCGTAGCCTCAGGCAGCTTGATTCGACCACTCTTGAGCAGAGTATCGAGCGTTGCCACCACCTGGTCCTCTTTGAAGTCATACTGTCGCGGGGGGCGTGGTTCAAATTGCCTAGGCTTCGGCCTTGGAGCAGTCTTTGGCGCTAGGGCAGAGTCAATAGCCATGATCTCCTTTCCTCTTGTTCGAGGGGGGTTCTTTGGCACAGCCGGCTCTGCGGCTCCTTTCTTGGGCTGGGGCTCTTCGGCCTCTAGCCTCTTAATCATGTTTTCTACTTGTTCGCCTTGACGAACGAGCTCTTTCCATGTCCGGGTCTCCACCGCGCCTATTTTGGATAGGATGTGGATCGACAGGTTGTTGCGACACATCTCAATCAGTGTCGCCTCAGAAACTTGATCCCGACAGTGGACCGATCGGTTCCGAAATCTTTTCACGAAGTCATTGACCGACTCCGACTTTCTTTGTTTTTCGGCCAAGAGGGTGGCCATCGACACTTCCGTGTCATCGTCGAAGAAGCGAGCCAAAAAGAGTCTCTCTACGTCGGCCCATGACTTGATGGTGCCGGCCTCGAGCTTACGGAACCATTCGAACGCCACCCCCTTTAGGGTGCCGATGAATAGTCGCGTAAGAATGGCGTCGTTCCCCGTAAGGAAACCCGTCTGTGCAATGAAATAGTAGATGTGTTACGAGGGCGAGCCTTTGCCATCGAACTGCACCAGGCTAATCGGTTTGAACTTTGCTGGGTATGGCATCGTATCCCACTCAATGGGGTAGGGGCGGATCACCCCCAGCTTGTTCATGTTTTGCTGAAGTTTCAGCGCATTGAGTTGATCCTGGAACTCGTCGAACCTCTTGTCGCGGGAACCATCCCCGGTATGTGACGTTCCTAACGACGTCTTGGAGGAGTAATCATATTGTTGATTACTATTGTCCTCTGTTTTCGTCGCTGGACGGCGAGGAGGTACCCATTCTCTATCCTCCGTTGGCCGAGGTAAGGGGCGTTGGACCCTTTTCTTCTTCTTCTTCTTATTCAGAAGCTGTTCCATCACCTCCCGCAGAGAGTCAATGGTCGCCTGTTGCTCTTCGAGCTTTTGAGCGACCGTCTGGTCATGGGTAAGGTCAGTCATGAGCACCCATGCCCTCGCGTCTTGACTAGAGTGCGAGGTTTGAGAGGTGGCCGCTGCCGAGTGAACCTCGTCCTCGCGGTGGAAGGGAGGGGGTACGGCGGAGTAGTCGATCCCGATGCTCGTCCTTCTACGACTACGGGTGCGCTGGAATATACCCTCTTGTTGGTGTCGGGCGAACCGAGGATTGGGTCCCAGAATGGAATCTGAATCTGGGGAATCGGAGAGTACCCCCTTACCCTTGTCCGTCATGTTGATTGTGGCGGACGGGAGCTCTAGGTCGTCAGTAGCGCATCTCTTTTGGTGACGACGCCTTCGACGGGAGATTCTCTGCCGAGAGGGTTGTCGAGAAATTCTCTCAAACACGGAAGGTCTCGCCGTTCCTACGCACTGGCAGTCAGCGAGTACCGTGTGGATGAGCCTTTCGTAGTGGCACTAAGGACTCGCCTCATGTATGGTGCGCTTGCGAGTTAAATATTCTCGGAGGTCTCCTGTGGGTGGTTGGTGACAACCCCCAGCATCAGAAGGCTCGCTTGGGTGAGTACACGAGAGATCTTTGGATGTGCTCTCTGGTGTGCACCGGGCGGAATGTTGTGGTGTCGGAGTTAGGCGATCTCGCCTCGATGGGTGAGTTTTCGCGTTGGGGCGAACTCTAGCGTGTAGGCGAGTTTCAACCCTTCGTTTAAACGAGCGGGCTCGCGACGCGTCGCCTATTTCCTTGTCTTTGCGCTTATTCGCCAAGATCTCATGGCGAGGCTCGCCAGCCTTCGAGGATCCGCCTTTTTGGATAGGCTCACTCACTTGGGGTGGTTTATTCGCGTCAGGGATATGACCTGAGAAGCAAAGTCCACCAGAGCGGGTGGTCCCGTCCTTCTCGGTTGGCGCCCCTGATTTGGAGGGCCTCCCGATATTGGGAGAGTCGCCTTCTTGCCTCTCGCTTCTCGGGCCTGTATAGTGGTTCAGGCCGTTGTGTGAAGCGGAGGTTTGGGCTTTTTGCCCGACAAGCGTCCACCGTTGCTGTCGGTTAGTTCTCCCAGCGGAGGGGGAACTTGCGTGAGCAGTGGTGGGGTGGCTTGTGCCGGAACGAACTGATGTCTCTTTCGGGATAGGTGCTACTGAGGGTCGTTTGGCGACCCACTTAGTAGACCCTCCCCCCCTGCTCTCGATCTGGGACTTGGCCTCGAGAGTATTTGGGGTGGATTTCCCTATCGGGACTCCGGTAGAGCCTTCTGGCGCAGGAGCTTTGGCCGTCTGAGGTCGGCTCCCGTGCGTGGCTCTGTGGCGCTTGCGGGACGCTTCGCCACCGGAAGAGGAGGAAGACAAGTACTCTTCGTACTTGGCCTGATCGAACTCGATTTCTAGGGACTCCACTGTCGTCCCAACAACAACCTCGTCGAACTGAGCTACCACCATTTCGTTTGAAGAAACAGCTTCTCCCACTGTGGTCGCCATCTTCTGTAGGTGTAAACTTCTGATTTTCCCGGGAAAGGGGAGGGATTTCGTTTGTATTGATAAGAAAGCTTATTACAAACTAAATCAATCTGAATTACAACAGAAGCAGAGGGAATGCCCTCCTTGTTTTTATTTGTGGGGACTTTGAGGTAGCTACAGGATGCTTCGCCCGGTGCTCGCGCCGGGTCTGCTTCCCTTGGACGGTTCGACCGAGATTGTTGAGGAGAGCTTCAGTACTCAGTAGAAGCTCTGGGTGAAGGAGTTCGAATCCTTTTGTTCCTTGGAGATCCTTGTTTGATCGATCTTTTTTTTGTTTATTGATCGATCCCTTTTTTGGCTGCTGCAAGGAGCTTTTTTTAAGTGGGAGGGGGACCGTTTGGCTGTCCCTTGAACCATGGGATGTGACCATACACTGTTCAAGGACATCCTATTGTCCCCTGTACAACAAACGGTTGTCTTTTGGGGTTACATGTCGTGTCACGTCGTGTAGGAGCGGGAAAACCCTTCCTCGCACTCGTGACGGCGACTGCCAGACACTTGAGTGGACCTGGACAGCTCGTCGAACGCTGGTGGCTCTGACCTTTCGCTTGGAGCGTGGTACGCTGCATTTATGTGGACGCAGATGGCTCTGGCAACCGTCCGCTCACTTGTGCGGCGAGGTACCGAGTGACCATCCGGCGGTCATAGGGTGCTGTACCCTTCCTCCCCTCACCCTATGTCTGAATAGGGGTGGGAGAATGGACGTCTTGTGCCTGGACGGACTCCAGACAGCTTGCCGTGCGCCGGCGGCTTCGGCTCTCCATTCTGATGGGTGAGGTGACCCGCATTTATGAGTCTACAGGCCGGTTCGGCGCCCGTCTCGTTCGCTTGAATTACGGACTGCCGTCTGACGAACTTGGGGTACTGTGCCTCCTTACCTTGCATCGTGGGAGGTAGAGAAGGCTTGTCCCTGGAAACCTGGTCTCTGGCTCACGTAAGCAGACGTGGCTCTTGGCAAGTGGCCTTGGCATTTGGGGGCGGATTTGAGCTCCTCTTTGGCAGGCGGATTTGGCTAATGAAGGCGGATTCGCCTCACTGGCGGATCCATGTGATTTGGCGGGTGCGACCGATGTGGGGGCCCTCATGCCGGCGAATCCACTTAGTAGGTTATTCTCCTAAGAGAGGGTGGCCCTGTTCTGTGGGCGAATTCGTTCACTAATCCGCCGCGGTAATTTTTACCGTCTACAGGGACCTCAGCAAGACCAGAGATTACCGTAGCAGCATAAATTTTAGGGTGCATGTTATCATTGTCATAAGATCGGCCATAAGGCAACAGAGTGTCACAGTGCACCAGTAGGAGGCCAGCAGGGCAAGGGTCAGGGTCAGCAGTAGAATCGAGGATAGGGCTGAGGCTAGGGCCAGCGACTAAGACTTAAGGCACCGCCAGCAAACATGAGGATAAAGGGTCAGGTTCGTGCTATTCAGGAGATACTGTAGGGACAAATAGTTCCATACGTTCTAGACACTACGGCGTAGCAAACCACAGATTTGGGCAGAGTTTATGAGGTCGCACCGTGTGATCATGGTGTGAGCGGGGCCGTTATGGAAGGTACGTTCCTTGTGAAGTTTGTGCATTGATTATCTTGAGTTGAATAAGGTCGCCATTCGGAACAGGTATCCACTACCGAGGATTGTTGACTTATTTGACCAGTTGCAGGGAGCATAGTATTTCTTGAAGATTGATCTTTATTCTTGTGACTACCCCACTTTACTCCCACATAGACTAGTGTGAAGAAATATTAGTAGCTTAAATAAAGAAGCCCAAGACCTAAGAACAACTAGTGCTAGCATTTTGATAGTGGACTTTAGACATCAAATTGGTCTTGGTGGGTCCCACGGCTTGCATGCACCAACGGGCCTGTAGGCGCGGGACGTGACAAAATAGTATCAAAGCAATTACCAGCCGAAAGTGTGGAACTAAGTGCTATACGGAGGTAAGTGCTACACTATGTGGATACGGTGAGAGCCACCTCTGGAGCCCATAGGAGCCACTGCTAGAGTCCATATCACCTGACAGTGATACTGGTATGTGCCAATTGTTATGTCGTGATAACGAGGACTTCATCTTTGCAAGGTAGGGTGATTGTGACACCCCCCCACTTTAGTCCCTCATGAACTAGTATGAAGAAATGTTAGTAGCTTAAATAGAGAAGCCTAAGGCCCAAGAAAAACTAGTGCTAGCATTTTAACAGTAGACTTTAAACAATATCTAGTTGCTATTGGTGGGTCCTACGGATTGCATGCGCCAACGGGCTCATGGGCCTAGGGCGTGACAGTGCTAGCTATCATCAGTTACGGGTTCAGGAGATGGATATTCCCAAGACCGCCTTTTTAACTCGGTATGAGTCATTCAAATTTCTTGTCATGCCATTTGGGCTAACTAATGCACCCGAAGTATTCATGGATTTGATAAATCGAGTTTTCTGTCCATACTTGGACCTGTTCATGTTCATTTTCATCGACGACATCCTCATCTACTCAAAGTCAGAGGCCGAGCATGAACAACACCTTCGATGAGCATTGCAGACATTGCGAGAGCATAAGTTATATGCTAAGTTTAGCAAATGCGAGTTTTGGCTTTTAGAAGTTAGATTGTTGGGCTACCTAATTAGAAAAGAGGGCATTGTAGTTAATCCAGTTAAAGTCGAGGCAATTCTTGATTGGGAGCCACCGAAGACCGTTACAGAGATTCGTAGCTTTTTGGGATTTGCCGGTTACTACCGAAAATTCATTTAGGATTTTCCCAAGATTGCGACCCCACTAACATGCCTTACGAAGAAGGGTGTCTAGTTTGTTTAGGGCTAAGAATATCAGAAAGCCTTGTGACTTTGAAGGCAAAGTTGACTACAGCACCAGTGTTGATCATTCCAAGCAGTGATAAGACTTTTATGGTCTACACGGATGCATCATTATCAGGACTTGGAGGCATTTTGATGCAGACTCAGAAAGTAGTGGCTTACATGTCACGGTAGTTGAGGACTCATGAGCAGAATTATCCCACTCACAACTTGGAGTTAGTAGCGGTGGTCTTCGCACTTAAAGTGTAGAGGCATTATCTTTATAGGGTATAATTTAAACTGTTTACAAACCATCAGTGTCTGAAATACCTCTTTTCCCAGAAGGAAGTCAACTAGGGGTAGCGTCAATTAGTCAAGTTCATCAAGGATTACAAGTTTGCGCTTCGATATCATCTGGGAAAGGCGAATGTCGTAACAGATGTGTTGAGTAGGAAGCATCATCACAGGCTTGCAGCTTAGAGATGCTCGTTGTATCGAGATCTTCTTACCCTCAGTCAGTTTGACTTTAGATCGGGAGTTCATAAATGCAGTGCATTTTTGGGAGCATTAGCCATACAGTAATTATGGATGGACATAGTAATCAACGCTCAATTGGAGGACTCTTGGATTTAAACCCAAAGGGGAAGATTTTCAAAGAACCCAAGATAGATTGGGCCATTAGAGCAGATAAGGGCCATTGAATGAAGGGCCGGCTAGTAGTGCCCAGTAATCCACAGTTGAAGAAGGATCTATTTGATGAGGCACACCGTACTAAGTACACTATCTATCCATGCACAACCAAAATGTACAAGGACTTGAAGGGATATTTTTTGATGGAGCGGCATGCATTGGGATATTGTAGAGTATGTAGCTAAATGCTTTACCTATCAGCAAGTGAAGGTAGAACATCAGAGACCTGTGGGTACCCTACAACCTTTACCCATTCCTGAGTGGAAATTAGTAGATATTTCGATAGATTTCATTAAGGGATTACCGAGGTCTAGCAAAGGCAATGATTCTATTTGGGTGATCGTAGATCGATTAACAAAGTCAACGCACTTCCTACCAGTCAAGATAACTCATACGGTGGAGACTTATACGAGTAAATTCATACGGGAGATTATGAGATTGCATGGAGTTCCAGAGACAATTGTGTCAGATCGTGGCTTAGTTTTCACGTTGTATTTCACGAAAAGTTTCCAGAATTCTTTCGATAGCTAGCTAGATTATAGCAGCGTCTTTCACCCGCAGACAGATGGTCAAATGGAGAGAGTTAACCAAGTGTTGGAAGACATGCTTAGGGCATGTGTGTTAGATTTCCAAGGTAGTTGGGAGGATCATGTACCCTTAATTGAGTTCGCCTACAATAACAGTTATCAATCGATTATAAGTATAGCTCCTTATGAGGCCTAGTATGGGAGGCCATGTAGATCCCCAATTTGTTGGGCAGAGCTGGAGGACAGCTTGCTACTAGGAGCAAATCTTATTAGACAAACTTCGAAGAAGATAGCAATGATTCGGCAGTGTATTCTTGCAGCACAGAGTCGGCAAAAGAGTTACGCGGATCATAGGCGACGACCATTAGAATTTCATGTGGGAGATTATGTTTTGTTGAAGGTGTCACCTATGAAGGGTGTCCAACGGTTTGGTAGACGGGAAAAACTTGCCCAGAGATATATTGGTCCGCTCCGGATTGTGGAACATGTTGGAGCCGTCTTGTATCGACTTGATCTTCCAGCGTTGATGTCGGGTGTGCATGATGTCTTTTATGTTTCTATGATCAAGAAGCACTTACGCGATAAGGAGCAGCAGTGAGTCTTTAATGCGCCAGAGTTAGAGCTTCAGGAAGATTTGACCACCATTGAGACTCCAGTCTGCATTCTTGCTAGGGAGGATAAGAAACTTAGGAATAAAGTAATCCCATTAGTTAAAGTCACGTAGATTTGGAAAGGAGCCGAGGAAGCTTCTTGGGAGTGCGAAGAGGATATGCGTTGCGACTACCTACACTTGTTTGAGCAGGTAAATTATTGTCCATAGTATTGCTTATCTTCATTTTATCTGCATAGCCGCATTTATACTTAACGCTAGAATGTGGGTATTAACACTTAGCTCCTAATCATTAGAAACATATGGTATATACATAGGGGGTTCCTTGTTTTGATTTTTCACCCGACGTACTAGTTTTGTTTAGTTAAAGGTTAAGTGGAAGTTTTTACATTCCAGATGCTAAGTGTAAATTTTTCTTATGTGGTTCATATCTTGGGATTAATGGTACGAGATGTGTACGTGAGGGTTTCCTTGTTTGAATTATCCCCTTAACGTGTTTTTCTCGTATTATTAGCCTCTAAGATATAGTTTACCGAATTTTGGGGACGAAATTCTCTTTAAGGAGGGGTGAATGTAAAACCCCATAAATTATGAAAATATTATGAAAAATAATATTAAATGAGTTTTATTATGATTGATATCATTTTGGACTGAATGAGTATGATGGTAATCAACCTGAGATCGATTAAGGACGTATATAAGTATATACCAGTGAAAACATGCATGTATGCATAGGAACAATTGGCTGAAATTAGCCTCTGGCCGGTCGACTGACGCTTAGGGAACAGTCGACTGATGATCATTAGCCAGTCGAGTGATGCCTAGTGGCCAATCGACCGACATTTACCAAAATCCAGGTAGGTTTTGGTTTAGGGTCGGGTTTGTTTGTACACGTATATATACGTGTATACCCAACTTCCTCCTCTATTATTCTTCATATTTCCACATTCTGAGCAACAGCCACCCTTCTCAAAAACCCTAGAGCAAATTTTGTGAGTTTTGAGAGCTTTGAGAAGTAAGAACCAAAAGGAGGGCGAGATCCGTGGCTTTTGGTGAAGAAGGATTGTGTCTCTCCTGTGTTTGGGGAAGTTAAGCATGTTAGTAAGGCGAGTTTCATCTCCTCCAATCCCATCCCCATTTCTATTTGGTTTTATTTGGTTTTTATTGGATTTTTAAAACCTATTTTTGAGTAAAGATTGCTTCTTTTAACTATATGACATAAAGATTTAACCTTTTTGACTTAAAAGGTTTTAAAACGAATTTCTTGATTTGGTTTTAGATTATGAAATAGATCTAACATAAGTTTTATGTTGATTTTAGTCATTTTCATGATGATTCTTACAAACATGATCATGTTAGGGTTATTAGAGTTCACTCAAACTTGATAATTACGTTTTATGTAGACAACTAAACCCTAATCACACTAAACAAGTTTTAATACATGTGTTTATTGCAAAAATTTATGATTTTGATTCATTGTAAACAAAACATGTAACCTAAACCCGATACCAGCGTCGGTCGACCGATCGGACAAGATCAGTCGACCGAACTCAACTTTTAGCCTTACAGTCTAGCTCTAACCAGTCGACCAACAAGATGCATCAGTCGACTGGTCAATGGTTGATTCGTGTGCACGGTTTGTGCATGTTTTCGCCAGTCGACTGATGTAAGGAATCGGTTGACTGGTCAGTGTTGTTTTGTGAACTTGTTAATTTGATGCGAGAGTTTATCATGAACACGAAGTTCTGGTCTACACATCAAGACACAAACTTGACCACTAGAGTACACGTATTAGAGTTGAGCACGCACGAGCATTTGGAGGTGTGTAATCTTTATATTTTGAATTCTGTCATGATAGTGAATGACGCATATTGCATTTCATGATAGTTGTGGATACTTGACTGGGTTAGTTAGCACTCCACAATAAGACCGCATGGACTACACTCAGAGTGGATTAGTTGGTATACCATAATAAGACCGTGGTAGACTACACTCTATGATGCATCATTCCAGATTGGGCCGATATGCCTATTTCCGCACGGCGATTGAGTTAGGTAGGTGATGCTATAGGATATTATGAGCGACTTACTCAACATTATTATTTTTCTATTAGACGATCACACAGATTTATTTTCATGCTTCCATGTTATTTACCCTGAGAGTAGGGTATAAGATTGAGGTTGTTTTACACGACGTATATTATACGAGATTCTTTTACCAGATTATTATTCTTGTGACTGCGCCACCTACCCGAGGGTATTGTAGGTTATTTTGTCACGATTTGTTTCGGATGAGGTTTTGTAACGTATTTTTCTTTGTTTTATTATTCTTATTCATAGGTTTTGGAGTTGGTATTTAGTGATTCACAATTTGAGATACGAAGTATATGCATGAGGGTTTCTTTGTTTGGAGTATTTTGCTCGACCTACCCATTCTTGTTTTTTGGATTTCTAAATATTTTGTTCGGGATAGATGGTTTTTATATATCTATATGTTCTAAGTTGTATTTTTATACTCCTAACCCCCTCCACCTGGGGGCGGTGGAGATTATCTCGCTAACGCTTTGACACTCATTATTTTCCCTCTTTTCATGCAGCGAGTCAGTCATCTAGAGAGTCGCAGGTTGACATAAAATAGAAACTCCGCAGCTTTTGCTGGCCAGATCTACGGGATTACTAGTCCCGTAGAAAAGTCGACCTATTTAAACAGATGTGCCCTAAATTTGGGCACAACCGCTATTCCTCCCAAGCTCATCTCTCTAAGAGTTCACTCTCCCGATCTCACTCTCAATCTCTTGATCTTCTCTCTCCCAAACCAATCTCACTCCCTCCCAAAACCATTGAACTCTCTCCCAAACCCGATTGCCACACCCAAACCCGATCTCCATCCCTTCTAAACCTGATCTCCATCTATCCCAAACCTATTCTCTCTCTCTCCCAAATCCAACTCACCCCCTCCTCCCTCAAATCTGACGTTGTCTATTATCTCTGACGCCGACGCCGTCTCTACTCTCCGACGCCGACGAGATTCGAAATTTCATCAAGGTAACAATTTCATATTTTTCATAAATTTCTCTATTTTGTTTAGTTAATATTGTATATCTAGAGGTATATCTAGAGGAAATAATTAATTATGATCATCAATTTGTAAAATATCTAATTTGTATACATCAAATTTTAATTCTTCAGTTGAAATGGCTAATGGAATTCTGATTATTTGCTTATTCAATGGGATATTGAGTGTTTGAATGAATAATTTACCTATATATGACGGAGGCTCTAGAAAAATGTTCATGTTGTCTAGAAATTGCAATTTCGATGGAATGATGGAGCACATATACAGAGCTACCAAAATTAATCATGCCAAAAATGTCATTAAGGTCTTCTATAATTGTCCAATAAATAAAAAAAGAACAATTGCTGTAGAGATCACCACTGATGAAGAATTGAATGATATGATACAACTTGCGGATAAACAAATCGTAATTGAGTTGTTCATTGAAAATATTCCAAATTCTAGGGTTGTCGAAGTTTCGTATGCTCACGGAGACTTCTCTCGCATGCGTGAAAGTCAAATCTCGTTATCTCAATGTGCCTTGCACTTAAAAAATGACTCCCGTGCAATGTCAAGTGACATGTTTCACAATGCATCGGGTCATGTTTCAGTTGATTTACCGGTTGGTGGTTCTATAATAGGAGAGGACGAATATGTAGATGCTGATGATGATAGTGAAGATGTTGAGTCCGAGGAGGAACGTCATGATAGTATGCAGTTTGCAATTGGAGAGAACAATGATGATGCAAGTTGGATGAATAAATATTGTGTGAACAACGATTATGTAGAGTCTGAAGAACCGTTGCCCGAAGTGTTTAAAAATGACGAGTGGATAAATAACTCACAAGATGAGTTAGTTTAGCCTCATCCTAATTTTGATCGACCCAAGGATATCACTTTAAAAAAAGGAGATCTATTCGAGAATAAGGAAAGCTTAATTTTTGCTATACATGAATGGGCAATTAGGAACTGGGTCAAATTCAAGCCGGTGAAATACAATACAACTAGCTACCATGTAAAGTGCTACTTCAATGAGAAATGTCAAGCCGCTTATACAAGTTCTACATACAATAGAAATTTAAAATGTCCATGAAAGCTTAATGCATGTGTTAGGAAAAAATCTAACGGGCAATTTATGATCTCAAGTTATTACGGACTTCATACATGTTGCAATCCGACTGTCGCTAATGATCATAAGACAACAACTTCTGCTTATATCATAAAGCTAATTATGCCCGAAGTTAGGCGGGAATTTGATCTTACTCCAAGACAGATAATTACAACGATTCGTGCAATGAAAGTCATAACTATATCCAAGTTTAAAGCATATGATGTACGGAGGAAGGCGTTGACTAAAATCTTTGGAGATTGGGAAGAATCTTACCAAAAACTTTCACATTATCTTGTAGCAATTAAGAGGAAAAATCCTAGTACCGAATATGAGATAGTGTCCAAGGAGATCGTGCCGGAAATGGAGAGGTTCATCCGAGTATTTTGGGCATTTGGGCCCGCTATCAAAGGGTTCTCTTTTTGTCATCCTCTCTTAAGCATCGATGAAACACATTTATATGGCAAATACAAAGGAGTGCTCTTGGTTGCGACCGGTGTAGATGCAAACAGTGGGTTATTTCCAATAGCTTTCGCAGTTGTGGAGATGGAGGATATCGAGTTGGAAGTGGTTTTTTTAGTGTATTTACAAATACATTCCGACTGTTCAAAGTCCAAGAGTTACTACCTTTATTGCTGACCGAATAAAAAGAATTCCACGAGCCTTGCATGAGGGGTGGAGTGCACCACATTATCACCGTTATTGCTTGTGGCATATAAGAGCTAATTTTAAGAGAAAACATGGAGATGTCAATTTACAAAATTTATTGTGGCAAGCCGGGTGTGCCACTGACTCACTTGTATATGAGCATTGTAGAGAGAAAATTAAATCCCTATCAGTTGAAGCACACAATTGGATTGAACAAAACTTAAAGCCACAATACGAAGATCGATGGGCATTATGTAAAGATAGCGGGAATTTGGAATTATTTTGTGATGATATGTATTTTTCTAGAATTTTGGATGAGATGTTGTGTATTTCGTCGGATTATGTGTTGTGATGATGTATTGTGTTGTGATGATGTGTATTTTTTAGATTTGTGTTGTGATGTTCTAATTTTATAACTTTTATCAATATATACAATGTAGATGATATATTTTGGCGAAAATTTTGGTCGTAAACGAAGCTAGAGGTATGTGCATGTTTAGCCTTAGCCCAGCAAACATACGGGATTAGTAGTCTCGTACATAAAGTAGAGGCATTTTGCCTCTGTCCAGAAAACATACGGGACTAGTAGTCCCGTATGTTTGCTGGGCGGAGGCAAAATATTTCTGTTTTATGTACGGGACTACTAGTCCCGTACATTTTTTTGAACACCAAAGAGCTCCTAGAAATCATACGAGACTACTAGTCCCGTATGTTTTCTGTGAGCACTAATCAGCGTTTAGTGCCTTTGAAAACATACGGGACTAGTAGTCCTGTATGTTTTCAGCTGGGCGTTTTTTAAAATCGACCTCTTTTTAGCGTGTTGGTCAAAAAGAGGTCGATTTTGCTAAATATTTGACAAAATGATCGATTTTGCTAAATATTTAGCAAAATCGAACTATTTTAAAAAAATTCCTATAAGAAAACATTGTATTGTTAACTTATTAGCATGACCACTAGAGGTGTCCAAATGGCATTGGGCCCGGACCTAACCCGACGCATGGCCCGGATACGGCGAACTCATACCCGACCCGAGTAAAGCCTAGCGGGCCCCGGTCCGGGCTGAGATGGTTGATAATCACATTTTATTGTAATTTTTACCCTCATTATCTATTTTATATGAATAAATAAGCCACTAATAAATGTTTTTATCTTGAAATGCAGGTTAATGAAGAATAAATCTCAAACTCTCATCTCTTAACAAAAACCCATTGATTAAATAAAGAAATAAAGCAAAGAAGCCTATTGGAAAATCAATTTCCAAATTATCCAAAAGCCCAAGAAATGCCAAAGCCCAAACAAATGCATGAAGAAATCAAGAAATTGTCCAAGGCCCAAGCCCAAGAACAAACCCAAGAGGAATCTGCGGACAACAACCAGAGACAAGTTCACATCGATGCCAGCATCGATGGGGTCATCGATGCCAACATCGATGTCTGTATCGATGCCAGTATCGATACCCCTATCGGTGTTGCCATCGATACCATCGGCCAGTTTGTTACGAATCTAAGGCTAAAATTTGTTGTTTTTGGATAAGATTTCAATCCAATGGCTCTCATTCACTGATGTTTACTACAAATAGGGGTAGAGAGTGAGGGGTTAAGGGTGTGAAAAATTTTGTAACTCCATTTGGAGAGGAGGGCTACTCTTAATTGAGAATGCCTTCCAAAAATTATAACTTTTGTTGCAATTAATAATAATAATTTTTTCTCCACTTTAAATTTATCTTTTCTCCTCTTTGTTGAATGATGAGGATGGAGATGAAGAGCAACTTAAAGGTTTGCATTTCTTTTCTCGTTTATTTCTTTTTAGTAATTTCTTTATTATTGCTTATTAGTTAGATTTACATTCATGCTTGTAGTGTAGATTTATTTTCTTGTATTTTTATTTCTTTTTGCACTTTAATTTGTAGAGTAGATTTATTTTCTTGCATTTAATTTTTGTAATATATTTTTGTAGTTTAGATTTTAATTCTTTGTAGTTAGATTTATTTCTTGTTCATAGTTTAGATTTTTCTTTTCTTTTTATTTTTATAATTAGTTCTTTTTCTTCTTGCTTTTATTTCTTAAGATGTGAAATTAATTCTTTTAGGAATCTTAGAATTATATGATGCTAGTCTAATTTCATTTATATTATGCAAATTATTCTCTTACACTTAAAATATTTATGTTTAGGATAATCAACTAGAGAACTAATCGGTAGAAGAAGAATTTGATAATCTATGCTTATCTTAAATGGTTTGATAGGTTATGCTTATGAATTGTAGGATTACTATCTTGTTGTTATTTTTATCATGAATAGTAATTTTAACTTAGATGATAATTTGATAGGTTATACTTTCTTTAAATGGTTTGATAGTCTATGCTTAATAAATCTAAGTTAAAATATGATAAAAAAGAGAATAGTTTGTATTTTATATTTGAGTTAGCTAGTGGATTAAATTTTAGATTTCTCATATCTTAAATTAAATCCTCCATCTTGACTTTCTTGAATTTTCTTTTCATTCTTGATTTTATTTCGTTCATTCTTCTTTCTTGCCTTGTGATTTCATTTATTCTTTGATTCTTATTTCTTTTCTCTAAAATTTAATTTATTGTTATTTGCATATTTTCACAACAATCACTCATCATAATCACACTTATTCTTTAATCCTATTTTTATCACACACAAAACATAAGAACCAATTCTAATAATCTCTTAAAATCACCTTCCTCGTGGGATCGATAACTTTTTATACTTTAACTTGATCAATTGTGCACTTGTAATTTTGGTACATAATTATGCCGCATCAAGTTTTTGGCGCCGTTGTAGGGGAGGGTGCTAAAATAGGATTTTATTATTTTGGTTCTTTAACTTGTGTGTTTTCTTGTGAAGGAACCGCTTGGAGCTTGAAAATCTTTGATTGAATATCAAGAACTTGGAGAATTGCTTTCGGATAAGTCTTCTTTCTAGCATTTTCAGTTCCACCCTTTTTAGTTAGCTTCACAATTAGAGACAATTAGGATTTTTTAAAAAAATTATTTTTCTTGACCATAATAAAATTCACCTTTCACTTGGACATTAACTAACAAGATAATAAATTCAAACAAGAGCTCTCTTCTCACATTTGATTGTTGTTGACCATAATTAAAAAACAAAAAAAATTCTCTTCCTTTTCAGTCGCTTTTAATTTCTAGGGTTGCATTTCATATAGTTTGTAGGAATTCACCAAAGTGATTGTAACACTTGATTTGGCATACACTTAAAACATTCTTAAGGGCAAAACCCATAATCAATATAAGGTAAGGGATTTCATCACCGTTTCCTTAGCTTACAAATCACTAATTCCTCACTTCACAAACCTAAGCCTCCTAAAACTCATTAGACGTTGGCCCCTAAGGACTCGAGCTCAATAAGGAACAAGAAATCCTTAAGTGAACCAGTTTAAGTTTTCTCAGATTAGTTGGTGTCTAAGGCAAGGTTTAGGGGTTGCGTAAAGCGCTCCGCAAGGAACGAGGTACTTAATTAATCTCTGATCACCCTCTAGTACTATCCTTACCTGGCTAACTACCTGGGTAAAACATTAATCTTTTCACTGTAGGAGTTTTTGGTTAGGAGCTGGTCTAGTTGAGTTAGGCTAAACCCTAGAATTAGAGTGATTAAAAAGTGATTGCTTTGATTTGTTTTAGTTAGGATTTTTTTTCTTTATCTTTTTCTTCTCATAAAAAAAACTAATTTTCTTTCTTTAAAAAAACATATATTTGTTTTAGTGTATGCAAACTTGGGTTAGGGATAATTCTCATCGTTTAATCCGTGTTGAACCAATCCAAGAAATGACAAATCAACATGTTCTCCAGGATATGTGTTACCCCACCAGAAATACAATTCCATCTTGCATAAGGCTCCTCGAGGCAAATGGAGCAAATTTCGAGCTTAGACCGCATTACATAAACATGCTTCTCAAATTCCATGGAAATGAAACATAAGATGCATAAATTTTTATTTCGGAATTTGAGGAAGTATGTATTATGATTAAAATGAGAGAATTAACCGAAGATGCGATTAAGCTTAGATTTATTCCATTTACTCTTAAGGATAAAGCTAAAAAATGGCTGTACAGCTTACCGACAAATTCCATCTCAACTTAGGATGAATTTGTAATCGTTTTTCTTAAGAAATTTTTCCCTATTCACAAAACGGTAAAGCTAAGGAACAGCATTCAAAACTTCAAAATTATCCCGGGAGAGCCATTCTGGAAATACTTTGACCGATTCAAAAATCTTTTAATCTAATGTCATCATCATGGTCTAAAAAAATGGCGATTGTGTCAAGTCATATATGAAGGATTGGACTATTCTTCAAAAATATCTTTAGAATCAATGTGTCAGGGAGATTTTATGAGGAAAAACGCAGATGAAGCTTAGGAATACCTAGAGAGTCTATCCGAAAAAACAATACAGTGGGAACACTGTGATGACAGGGTTTCATCATTTCCCCAATCTAAGTCTAGTGGTCTTTCCCTGGATTCAAACATTACTTCTGAAGCGAAGATGGCGACGATTCTGCGGATGTTAGAAGCCTTAGAAGTTAAGGAATGACCTCCAGCTCAAATCAATCATGTTTCTGCCCCAAGATGTCATAACTGTCAGTCTTCTACTCACGTTTTAGAGGAATGCCCTCTCTTAGAAAACAACCATGTATTAGAACAAATGAACGATGCATTCCAGTGCCCTAGAAATGATCCATTTTCTCCAACCTACAATCCAGGTTGGAGAAATCATCCCAACTTTGCAAGGAATCAAGGAAATTCTCCCGGAAATCAAAACTTCATTCCCGCGTCGAACCAACATTTCCCTAGGGGAAACACTGTCCCATTCAACTCACCAAACAATTTCCAACAAGCTAACCCAGTTTTTCCAACCCAACATCCTCATCCTCACCAGCCTACAAATCCTTCAAATTCTAATCATGACAAACGTTTGAGTATCTTAGAAAATGGTTTAGAAGCTATGATCAAAGCTTCTACACAAACTACCAACATGTTGACCCAGTCATTCACCACTCTAAATTCCTTCATGCAAACAACCAGCCAAGTGCTCAACTCGAACACTCAAGCCATAGCCCGGTTAGAAACCCAACTTGGGCAACTAGCCACTGCCGTGAGTGAGAGAGAAAAAGAAAAATTCCCAAGTCAACCTGTTGCAAACCCTAAAGACAATGGATCCAGTTCATCCCATACAGCTCATGTGAATGCAGTTCACACTCTAAGATCAGGGAAACAAATAGACAATCAAGTTAGAATGCCACCGGATCAAACCCCTTCTCCCATCCAACACACTCCTTCCGATGAAGCAATTCCTTCTGATGACCAAAACGTTGAACATGAGATTGAGCCTGATCTGGATAGGTATAGGCCCGTTGCCCCCTTTCCAGATAGACTCAAACCTAGGAAAAACTCCTCGCAGGTTGAGAAAATCCTAGAAACGTTTAAACAGGTCTGTAGGCGTATAAAATTGCCTATAGGTCCCTTAGCACAGCTCGACACGGTGATTCGACAAATCAACGAAACATCGAGTGACGAGGCGACGAGGTCAACAAATTGCACGCGATCAGCGGAATACGTTCGCGTGCGGAACCAATCCAACGGTTCGGGGAGTCAATGAGTCGTCCAACCAAGAACGGACTCAGATGAATTGCGATCGAATCAAGATCAGTTTCGGACTCGAACTCAGAAGTAGATTTACTGCCAAATCGGGAATCAATTCAACAAATCGATTCCGGACCAAGTCAACCACACAACCGAATCAAAGTCCAGATCAACAACGAACCGAATCACGGACAAGGCAAAACGACGAAACCCACACACCCGGGGGAGGCTCGGCACTTGGCCGAGCCACCCTGGGGTAGCTCGGCAGCCGAACCACCTCTTGAGGTGGCCGGCTTCCCCCCCCCCCCCCTCTCTCTCTTGTGTGCACACGGGCACAGGTTCCAGTGGCTATAAATATTAGAGGGGGTTGTTCATTTTGAGAGGTTGGAAAAAGAGGAGTCGAAGCTCTGCCGGATTCAGATCTAAACACTTAAAAAGATTGGAGCTTTGGAACTTCAAGGGCTTGTCCATCCAGATCCGGTGCTCGGCGATCGTCAACACCAAATAAGGCAAGAGTTCGAGAGGAATCGGATCCCGGATCTCAAATCTACGTCGTTATACTCCGGATCTAAGCTTGGTTCTTAGATCCCGAGATTCGAGCGGTCGTTTCCTTGGTGAAATGATCCCTCCCGGCTATTATCTCCTTGGTGGGATAATACCCGTAATACTGCGTAGATCCGACCGGATCTAGATCTCGCGGTGGTCCACGGCAAACAACCTCGGCGCAGGCAAACAACCCACAAAGCGAGTGACCGCAAAACAGGAGCTCGCGATTTGTTCGACAAACAAGGAAACAAATTTGTAATTTTCATTTCTTTTTATTTGATTTTCGTTGTAACCGGATCTTATAAAAAGACCGGATCTTTGTAATCGATAAACTGTTACAAGAGTGTACAATGGAATCAATGATGAAAGCTACGATTTTTCCCGCGAACAATCTGGCGACCACAGTAGGAGCCACCGATCTCGCTGACGAGATCGTTGCGTCGCAGCCGCGGATCTCAATCCCGGTCGTGGAGGAGGTCGAATACGAGTTCGATCAGCAAAAGTTCGAGGCGTACTTGTCGTCCTCGTCCGGATCAACCTCCCCCCGCAAGTCCAATAAGTTCTCCTCCAGGAGAAAAGTTCGCTGGTACGAAGAAGTTGAAGCTACCAACGAAGATCTCGCCCCGCTGGATGCCGAAGCTGCATTGGGTGAGGTCTCTCCAACTTCCAACCAGGTCAGATCCGCTCTGGCCAAATCCTCCGTTGCCGAGGGCGTGGTGACTCTCTCAAAGAGAGCCCGCCAAAGGCAACGTCAACGCCTTGCGAAACAATTCACAAAGGCAATGGAATCTGTTGACGGAGTCCGCTACAACACGGATCTGAAGGACAGAAGAGGCAAGCAGCCTCAACAACAGATGAATGGTGGTTTCTCCAAGCCGCCAACAATGCAATGGGTCCATGTCAAACGGAACCGCTCAACGCTGGAGGAACGCATTCGCAAGCGCCGTGCATTATCGGCGCAGGCATGGGCACAAGCTGAAGAAGCCCGTAGAAAGCTTCAGAAGAAGGTGACAAAGAAGCCGCCACCAACTCGCAAAGTGTGGAGGCCGAAATCCGAAGTGGCGATTCAGGCCAAAGAGCAACCTTTGCAACCTTTGAAGCAGATTCAACCTCCGGCGAACCAAACGAAGTCGCCGACAATTCCCATGGCCACTCCGGGAGGTCACGCAGAATCATCCTGGAGAAAGAAGTCAGTTTTGGAGCGCCTCGGCCCACTCCCCAATGGACGATGCAAAACTCCAGTTCAAGAGCGTTTGGGCCCGATGAAGAAGCCCCGAACGACTCAACATGCTGGGGGTCGCTATCATTTTCAGCATGACAAGGAATTCAAGGCCGCTGCGCACGCCAACTTGCACATCGAAGTTCAGGAGTACGCTGAGAACTCACGCCCACAAAGGCATGTTTCGAGGCGCATAACTCTCGAAAGCCCGAGGAAGGCGATTCGCCCCCAGAAGGAAACGTTGTCATCCGATGACGATGACGTTATACCTAGGGAATCGCGCCAACACGCGATAGGTTGCTCCAACTTTCATACGGACAAGCTGTACTATCGTACTGAGGGTACGAGCAGAGCCAGAAAGAGAAGTCCTCGTAGGCTCGAAACTCAATGCTCCTGTGCCAAGCTTATTCGGGCAGTATTATCTGAATGCAGATGCAACAATACAGTCCCTGAAAGAGTTTCGGTGTTCGAAAGGCTCAGCACTGAAACGTTAAAGCCAAGGCCTAAGCGTTTCCGACGAAGGAGAGCGGTGGTTGAAGACGGAGAATTACCGAGGGTCACCGCTAATATGACCAACAAGGGGACATTGGCACGGGATGATCTCGAGTCGATTCTGAGAGCATCCCGGCGTCTAACCCGTTTGCAGTCTGGAGCCATCTCACGAAGAACTTATGGGAGGGTTCGGATAAGACCACCTTCAAAAGATGAGGAATCGGATGCCTGCTCTGCGGTTGCATCTGACAACACTGTATCCAGCGAAGGAGAACCCCGCGAGTCATTCATGATAAGTGCGGAACAAGTGGCCAAGATGCTTGAAGAAGCCATGGCCAAACAACAGGAGAGCTTCAGGCTCGAGATGCAGATGGCCATGCAGACTATGAAAGAGATGCATGACCAACAACTCCAGGCACTGAGGAACCAACAAGGTGAATCAAGTCGTCGTAACCAGAACAATCTGGAAGATGAGGACACAGGTGCAAATGAAATTCATAATGCCAATGACCCTCCCATCAACGTAGGGGGTGGTAATGAGGATGCCAACGAAGGTACAGGTGAAAACCTCAAGATCAAAAACCTCGAGAATAAGATCAATACGTTGATTTCCGCTCAAGAGGTGAAGAAGAGGGCATTCCTTGTCCATACCCAAAAGAGTGGGAATCAATCCCCTATCCGAAGAAGTTTAGTTTAATCAACTTCACGCCGTTCGATGGGAAGGGTTGCCCCACTCAGCATTTGATTTACTTCAAATCGCACCTGGGTGTTATCTCCGGCAATGAGCCTCTAATGGTGCGGTCAATCGTTGGCACTCTTCGCGGAGCCGCCTTCGATTGGTATCGCCGCCTCAAGCCAGGAAGCGTGAATAGCTGGGACGACATGGAGACAAAATTCATCGCTAACTTCTTCGACGACGACACCGAGATATCCATCGGAACGTTGCTCGACGAGAAACAAAAGGACGGGGAACCGGTCGAAACCTTCGTCAAGAGGTTCCAGAACAAAGCAATAAACTGTCGGGACCCGATCACTGAGGAGTTCATTCTCCAGACTTGCCACAACAACCTTGCATTGGACGTGTTGGAAGCAATAGGGACAGCACCGTCTAATAATTGGAAAGACTTGAAGGTCCGAGGGGAACAAGCCGAACGCTTCCTCCGAAGGAAGAAGGCCGAGAGGGGTCAATCGACGACGAATCCTCCGAACTCGAACTTCGCCTCCCGTGGTAAGGGCAAGACACCCGCAACGACTGTCGATGCTAATCAAACATCGCAACAGCAGTCCCAGAGGCAGCAAAAGACTTCGGATCAGAGGCCTCAAAAAGAGTACTCCTTCAAGGATGAAGATGTTCCAGCCATCTTCAAATCCCTCCTTGATAATAACAAGATTAAGCTCCCACCGATCACGAATCAGGAGGAAGCTGACGATATTGCGGATCCGAAGTACTGCGCATACCACAGGAGGATCCTTCACCCAACCAAGGCGTTCTTTACACTCAAGAATAGCATCCAGACCTTGGTTGAAGCCGGTGTCATAACGCTAGAGTGAGCCAGTTAAAAACGGCAAAACTCCGACCGGTATAAGAGTATAAACTGCTTCCTGAAACTCCGACCGGTATAAGAGTATAAACTGCTTCCTGAAACTCCGACCGGTATAAGAGTATAAACTGCTTCCTGACACTCCGACGAGTATACGAGTATAAACTGCTTCTCAATCCTCCGACCGGTATAAGAGGTTAAACTGCTCCCTAATACTCCAATAGGTATATGAGTCTAAACTATTTCCTTTCTTCCACGGGAAGTTCCTGGAGAGTGTCATGCGTGGTGTTCTTAAGGATAACCCGATCGTGCATCTAATTCAATGATACACCCAGTTTTGTAAAGAAAGCTGGGGGTGGATAATTCAGGTAATGGGAAGTTCCCGGAAGAATGTTAAATATAATATTCTTAGGGATAACCCAGTCATGATGAATAAAGTGATAAGCACTAAACTCTTAATGCTTAGAATTCTGATCTATCAATCATTGACGAATTGTCAAAACCCTTTGTGTTAAGTCCTTATCACTTAACATCAGGGATCTCCTTTAAATGATTTGTACGAATCAACATTCCTACAGTGATTTGTACTCTTACTCTCCTTTTTCACTTGGTCAAACCTTCCTACAGTTAGGGCCAAAACCAAAATCCCCTCTCGATTCCTTCAATGAACGAGAGGTTCACTTTCAAATTGAGCGATCAAACCTTCCTACATTTAGGATCGTCTCAAACCTCCTACTTGGTCAAACCTTCCTACAGTTAGGGCCAAAACCAAAATCCCCTCTCGATTCCTTTAATGAACGAGAGGCCCACAAATCGAGTGATCAAACCTTCCTACAGTTAGGGTCATCTCAAACTCCCGCTTGGTCAAACCTTCCTACAGTTAGGGCTAAAACCACGATTAACTCTCGATAAACGAGAAATCCATCTTTAGTTCGATAATCAAACCTTCCGACAGTTAGGGTTATCCGAATCTTTTCGATTCTCGGAGTGGAGATCCCACTCTTAGTTTCACCTTTCCGGATTCTGGGGGTGGAGTCCCACCTCAAGTCTTCTTTCCTTGTTCGGGGAATAGAATAAAAAATTCTTCCTTCCCACACCAACCTTTTCCAAGAGTTTATCGATTTTGGATTCATCCTAGGTATTTTATCCCGAAACCTAAGCAGGGATAAGTCTGCGCCTAACACGCGCTGCCGATTTAGTCTTTCTCCGCAGAAGAAGACACCAGAGTTCGATTCTGGGGTATTTTATCCTGAAACCTAAGTAAGGATAAGTCTACGCTTAACACGCGCCGCTGGTTAGTTCTTAACCATTAAAAAAAACACTCGTCCACATATTCAACATTGTGGCAGGTTGTTATTAATAACACCAAAATCCATGCCTCACACGCATGGGGAATTTCATCCTGAATCCTAAGAAAGGATATGCCGACGCCTAACACGCGTCGCCGGTTTAGTCTTTCGCCGATTGAAAAAGACACCAGGGTCTAAACCTGGGGAATCTTATCCCGAAGCCTAAGAAGGGATAAGCCAACATCTAATACACGTTGCTGGGTAGCCTATTCCCACAACAATGGCGAAGTCTACATATTCGAAGTTGTAGCACAAAGTCTAAGGGAGTTCATTCCTTTAGCACAACGTCACATGCGGAACGGACTAAAACAATCTGCATGCTAGCCCGACTCAAACGGTAGTCGGTAAAGGCTAATCAAATCCGTTGAAGGCTGGGGGTTAGCCAAAAACCCTAAAGTCAACGCCTAACACGCGTCGCCGGGTAACCTATTCCCGTAACAAATGGTAAAGTCTATGTATTCAACATCATAGCACAAAGTCTAAAGGAGTTCATTCCTTTAGCACAACGTCACATGCGGAACGGATTTAAACAATCCGCATGTAAGCCCGATTCAAACGGTAATCGGTAAGAGCACGTCAAATCCGTTTAAGGCTGGGGATTAGCCAAAAATCCTAAAGTCAACACCTCACACGTGTCGCCGGGTAGCCTATTCCCACAACAATGGCGAAGTCTATGTATTCGACATCATAGCACAAAGTCTCAGAGAATTCAATCTCTGAGCGCAACGTTACATGCGAACGGACTTAAACAATCCGCATGCTAGCCCGACTCAAACGGTAGTCGGTAAAGGCTCATCAAATCCGTTGATGGCTGAGAATTTGCCAAAAATTCTATAAGTACGAGTCATTGACGCATCAATTCTATGGATTGGTCTCGTGACTCGAGTATCCGCCACACTCCAATACCTTAAGAGCTTAAACTGTGTATACTCCAGAAGACGTACGAGTATAAACTGTGTCGGACGTCGAACAATACGTCGCAATGAAGCCTGGACGCCGGACAACGTGTCGCAATGAAGGTTAAACGCCGGACAACGCGTTGTAAATGAAGATTCAACGCCGTCAATCGATGATCAGTTCTATGTTGAACCAACCAACTCGAGCTAAAAAGTCAAAAAAAATCAAGAATCGACTTCAAGTTCAAAATTTCGACGACGGTCAGACAATAAATGCAGCACCGGAATCCTTACAGACGTTCGACAAAGCACCGAATAGCCTGAAGGAATTGAAGAAATCCAAAACAGAAGCCATTCTAAAGTCCCGCTACGCCGACTGAAGGTTGGGACAATCACATCCAAAGTATTCCAGACTCTTCTATAAAAGAACGAGACTGAAATACTTTGGAGGGGGTATCTGTAGGCGTATAAAATTGCCTATAGGTCCCTTAGCACAGCTCGACACGGTGATTCGACAAATCAACGAAACATCGAGTGACGAGGCGACGAGGTCAACAAATTGCACGCGATCAGCGAAATACGTTCGCGTGCGGAACCAATCCAACGGTTCGGGGAGTCAATGAGTCGTCCAACCAAGAACGGACTCAGATGAATTGCGATCGAATCAAGATCAGTTTCGGACTCGAACTCAGAAGTGGATTTACTGCCAAATCGGGAATCAATTCAACAAATCGATTCCGGACCAAGTCAACCACACAACCGAATCAAAGTCCAAATCAACAACGAACCGAATCACGGACAAGGCAAAACGACGGAACCCACACACCCGGGGGAGGCTCGGCACTTGGCCGAGCCACCTCAAGGTGGCTCGGCCCAAGCCGAGCCACCCTGAGGTGGCTCGGTGGCTGAGCCACCCCAGGGTGGCTCGGCATGAGCCGAGCCACCTTGAGGTGGCCGGCTTCCCCACTCCCCTCTCTCTCTTGTGTGCACACGGGCACAGGTTCCAGTGGCTATAAATAGGAGAGGGGGTTGTTCATTTTGAGAGGTTGGAAAAAGAGGAGTCGAAGCTCTGCCGGATTCAGATCTAAACACTTAAAAAGATTGGAGCTTTGGAACTTCAAGGGCTTGTCCATCCAGATCCGGTGCTCGGCGATCGTGAACACCAAATAAGGCAAGAGTTCGAGAGGAATCGGATCCCGGATCTCAGATCTACGTCGTTATATTCCGGATCTAAGCTTGGTTCTTAGATCCCGAGATTCGAGCGGTCGTTTCCTTGGTGAAACGATCCCTCCCGGCTATTATCTCCTTGGTGGGATAATACCCGTAATACTGTGTAGATCCGACCGGATCTAGATCTCGCGGTGGTCCACGGCAAACAACCTCGGCGCAGGCAAACAACCCACAAAGCGAGTGACCGCAAAACAGGAGCTCGCGATTTGTTCGACAAACAAGGAAACAAATTTGTAATTTTTATTTCTTTTTATTTGATTTTCGTTGTAACCGGATCTTATAAAAAGACCGGATCTTTGTAATCGATAAACTGTTACAAGAGTGTACAATGGAATCAATGATGAAAGCTACGATTTTTCCCACGAACAAGGTCAAGATCAACATCCCTCTCCTACATGCAATCGAACAAATCCCCTCTTATGCAAAGTTCTTGAAGGACTTATGCACTAAGAAAAGAACCACCAATGTTCCCAAGAAAGTCTTCTTAGCTGCCAACCTCAGTGAAATTTTTTCGAAACCAATACCATTAAAATATAAGGACCCTGGTTGTCCCACAATTTCATGCGTCATAGGTAACACTCACATTGATAAGGCATTTCTAGACTTGGGAGCCAGCGTCAACCTCCCTCCTTATTCAGTCTATCAATAGCTAGGTGTAGGAGAACTTAAACCGACAAGATGCACTCTACAGTTAGCTGATAGATCTGTAAAAATTCCCAAAGGAGAGGTAGAGGATCTGATCAAAGTTGGAGAGTTTATTTTTCCTGTTGATTTTATTGTCTTGGAAACGCAGCCCGTTTCTAATCTCAAAAGTCAAATCCCTGTCATTCTAGGAAGACCGTTCTTAGCCACCTCAGATGCTTTGATAAGTTGTAGAACCGGTCAGATGAAACTATCTTTTGGGAATATGACTGTTGACCTCAATATCTTCAACCTAGGAAGGCAGCCTAGTGATCCATCTGATGAATCAATGGAAGTGAATTTCATTCAAGGAATATCCAATGAACAACAAGATGGAGAGTGTGAGTCTGATTTAATGATTGAGGAGCTTTCTAATGACGAACTAGAGATAGAACCGCTGGTCAATCATGTTTCTACTGTTGGCTGGCAACGAGAACCTTTGGAGATAGAACCCCGAGTCCAGCTTCGCCCATCTATGGAGGAACCCCCTAAGTTAGAGCTCAAACCTCTGCCTGAAAATCTAGAGTATGCCTACTTAGGGGAGAACGAGTCTTTACCAGTTATCATTTCTTCTGACTTAACTACCGGTCAAAAGGAATATCTCTTAGATGTTTTAAGAGAGAATAGGGAAGCCATTGGATGGACCATGGCTGATATCAAAGGGATTAGTCCAACCATTATTCAACACCGAATCCATTTGATAGATAATGTCAAACCTACTAGAGATCCTCCACGTAGGTTAAACTCAGTGATGAAAGAAGCTGTTAGGAAAGACATTCTGAAATGTCTCGATCATGGGATCATTTATCTCATTTCTGATAGTTCATGGGTGAGTCCGGTCCAAGTTGTTCCAAAGAAATCTGGGATCACCATGATCCAAAATGAGGCTAATGAGCTGATTCCCACTCGAATCCAAACTGGATGGCGCGTCTGTATTGACTACAGAAAACTCAACTTAGCCACTCGGAAAGATAACTTCCCTCTTCCTTTTATTAACCAAATGTTAGAGCGTTTAGCAGGACATGAGTTCTATTATTTTCTGGATGGATATTCAGGTTACAATCAAATCCCTATCGCTCCAGAAGATCAGGAGAAAACCGCCTTCACTTGCTCGTATGGAACATTCGCATACCGACGCATGCCTTGTGGCCTGTGCAACGTGTTAGACCCTAGATAGGGGGTGATTAGGATCTTATGATAATCTAATCTGATTTTATGCCAATTAAACCTAATTAATAAATTATCCTAGCAAGTATGAAATACAACAAGATATGTGAGCTAGGATAAGCAATATGAACAAAGAGATATATCCCATATGATAAAAATATATGCAAGGATATATAAACTAACACAAGGGTAAACAATCTAAACTAGATAGTGGATAATATAATCAACAAGCAACAAACAAAGGCGATATAAGATATGAACATAAAAATAAGTGCGCCAATGCAATCACAAACAAACGATATGATTACGGAGTTTGGTCCCCACGACCTACGTCTCCGCTCCTCACCTCGAGGAGATCTCCACTATCACAACCGGGTTTTTTACGTTTACTCGAATAATGTTTACACCTCACACTCGGTTTTCTAGCTAACCGAAAACTTTACAATCAACACTCTTGCAATCCCACTCTACACCCACTAAGTGTTGGACCTAGCCGTGTCTCCCTCAAGTGCTCGGTTACAACCTCTCCCTAGGTTCGTCAACCGACGCCACTCCTCTTGGGACGATCCTCGACTCTCACCATACACTCTTCTCGGTGTACAAATGTATTACAAAGTGTATCTCACAATAAGCAGAAATACAACAAATGATTGTTCTCTAATATGGATGAGAACACAATGAAAGCTCACACTCAATTGTTACAACTCTCACCAACCCAAAATATACTATTTATAAAAATACAATAAGCTCAATGTGGGTGTGTGTAACAATGAGAATAAATAAAACTTAACTCAATAAGAACTAGCAATAAGATTGATATAAAATACAATAGTAAAAATGCTAGGAAATAGAGTTAAGGAAACTCTCTATAAACACAAAGAGAGGATGAGAAGATATTGAAGATGAACTCCTCAACAGATGATGCAAGCTCCTCTTTGCAAAAGCAAACCCTAAAAACAAACTAAACAAACTGTAAAACCCTCTTAAACTTGTTTAAAACTTTCTTCTTAGTTATTGATAGAAGAGGGGTTGAGGGGTTTATATAGGAAGAGAAACCAACAGCAAAAACCCCAAACAAAACAATAAAAATCCTAAAAAATCAGGAATACAATTCTGTACCAAAAATAGCCGTTGGACTATCGACGGTCGACCGTGAAATTCTCGCGGTCGACCGCGAGGCACTTTTGAATCTCTAAAAATTTTCAGAGAGTTCGACGGTCGACCGTATGGTCGACCGTGGGAATTTCCAGCTTGACGGTCGACCGTGACGGTCGACCGTGAAAGTTTCTGCTGCATCCTGAGGGAAAAACAAATGCGCGGTCGACTGTGGCGGTCGACCGTGAACTGATATATGAAATTTTTAGGTTTGAAAACAATTTGCTGATTTTAAAACGCTGTTTAAAAATATCAAATAAATTTAAAAAATATAAACTTTAGGGAATGATTGTAGACATGATAATAAATATGCTACAAAGACTGGTTTGTAAAAAGGACCTCCCAAAAGAAAAATATCATCATTTTACAAAATAGTCCAAAACATGAAATGTAAACATATGAATTTTGACATTTTGGCTAAACCATGTTTTGAAACTTTACACAATGATCATGTAGACTTAATAAAATATGTATATGATTATTGTTAAGTCTAAAAACTAAGAATACAATATTCTTACAAATACAATAGAAAATGAAACATATGAGTATGTATATGAAAATATATTTGTTTCATATCTAAATAGTTAAACCAAATCACAATAATAAATATGAAATATGTAATTTCATATTTATAAACATAAAAACCAAAACTTGTGTTGTATATATATATATATATATATATATATATATATATATATATATATATACAAAGAAACCAATAAAATGTGTGTGTAAATGATATTGAGCTTAGAGTATCTAACACACATAATATAAAACGTAAACTAGATTACCCAAGCCGATCTTGATCTTCAATAAGCTTGACTTGGTACACTATGCGGATGAAGCTGAACTTGGATCTTGAACTTGAATTGCATAAGCTTCACTCCACAATTCCGCCAACCTCCATTTGATATCGTCGTTGAAGCGCTATTCCATCCATCCTCCAACATATTGTTTGCCTGGAATAAATATAAAACACAAACACTAGACAAATAATATTAGATGTAAATTGTTTGTAAATCATCATCAAAATAAGAAGGCCAACACAACGCACCGGCCACACTCCAACGTTGCATGATCAGTATTTTTTCTGACATGGTAGAGCGATTTCTCAAAATTTTCATGGACGACTTTTCCATCTTTGGTGACACATTTTTCCAATGTTTGCATCATCTTAAACTGGTCTTAGAACAATGTAGGGAGAAAAATCTAACTCTCAATTGGGAGAAATGTCATTTCATGGTCAAACAATGCATTATCTTAGGACATGTAGTTTCCAATAGGGGAATCAAAGTGGACAAAGCTAAGGTAGATCTTATTTCCAATCTCCCTCCTCCCAAAATAGTCAAAGATGTCAGATCGTTTCTTGGTCATGCTGGTTTTTACCGACGTTTTATCAAGGATTTCAGCAAAATTGCTAGACCCTTCACCAATCTCTTAGCCAAGGATACATCATTTGTCTTCTCTCCCGACTGCCTCAAAGCTTTTGAATATCTGAAAAAGGAGCTAACCACAGCTCCTATCATTCATGCACCGGACTAGACCTTACCCTTCCAACTGATGTGTGATGCATCTGATTCTGCGATTGGAGCTGTTTTAGGACAACAGTTTGATGGAAAACCGTATGTGATCTACTACGCTAGTAGGACTCTGAATGATGCCTAGCAAAATTACTCTATCACAAAAAAAGAGTTTTTAGCTGTAGTCTTTGCCTTAGAAAAATTCAGGTCCTACCTCATCGGTTCCTTAACCAAAATTTTCACAGATCATGCCGCACTAAAGTATCTTTTGACCAAAAAGGATGCTAAAGCACGGCTCATTAGATGGATACTCCTTCTTCAAGAGTTTGACATTTAAATTCTTGACAGAAGGAGAACAGAGAACCCCGTAGCAAATCACCTCTCTCGACTCCCAAATGCACCAACATCAACCGTCCCAATCAATGAATAATTTCCAGATGAACAACTCCTAGAAATCCAATCTGTTCCATGATTCGCCGACATTGTGAACTACATAGTCATGAACCAGATCCCTTCTTATTGGTCCAAACAGGATAGATCCCGTTTTCTCTCCCAAGTAAAATACTTTTACTGAGATGATCCATATCTGTTCAAATACTATCCTGATCAGATCTTTAGGAGGTGTGTTCCCACTGAAGAAACTATGAGTGTTCTATCGTTTTGTCATGAGCAAGCATGTGGGGGCCACTTTGGCCCAAGAAAAACAGCTAAAAAAATTCTCCAATCTGGGCTATACTGGCCCACTCTTTTCAAGGATTCATATGAGTTTTACAAAACCTGTAACCGCTGTCAGCTTTTAGGGAATGTCACTAGAAGAAATATGATGCCCTTACAACCCATCTTATCTGTTGAACTTTTTGATCTGTGGGGTATCGATTTCATGGGA
>BQKN01063697.1:45010-94657 GCA_022839385.1 Asparagus kiusianus
TGATAATCACATTTTATTATAATTTTATACCCTCATTATCTATTTTATATGAATAAATATGCCACTAATAAATGTTTTTATCTTTAAATGCAGGTTAATGAAGAATAAATCTCAAATTCTCATCTCTTAATAAAAACCCATTGATTAAATGAAGAAATAAAGCAAAGAAGCCAATTAAAAAATCAATTTCCAAATTATCCAAAAGCCCAAGAAATGCTAAAGCCCAAACAAATGCATGAAGAAATCAAGAAATTGTCCAAGGCCCAAGCCCAAGAACAAACCCAAGAGGAATCTGCGGACAACAACCAGAGACAAGTTCACATCGATGCCAGATGGGGCAGGCCAGCATCGATACCATCGGCCAGTTTGTTACGAATCTAAGGCTAAATTTTATTGTTTTTGGATAAGATTTCAATCCAATGGCTCTCATTCACTGATGTTTACTATAAATAGGGGTAGAGGGTGAGGGGTTAAGGGTGTGAAAAATTTTGTAACTCCATTTGGAGAGGAAGGCTACTCTTAATTGAGAAGGCCTTCCAAAAATTATAACTTTTGTTGCAATTAATAATAATAATTTTTTCTCCACTTTAAATTTATAATTAATAATAATAATTTTTTCTCCACTTTAAATTTATCTTTTCTCCTCTTTGTTGAATGATGAGGATGAAGATGAAGAGCAATTTAAAGATTTGCATTTCTTTTCTCTTTTATTTCTTTTTAGTAATTTCTTTATTATTGCTTATTAGTTAGATTTACATTCATGCTTGTCGTGTAGATTTATTTTCTTGTCTTTTTATTTCTTTTTGCACTTTAATTTGTAGAGTAGATTTATTTTCTTGTATTTAATTTTTGTAATATATTTTTGTAGTTTAGATTTTAATTCTTTGTAGTTAGATTTATTTCTTGTTCATAGTTTAGATTTTTCTTTTTTTTTCTTTTTGTAATTAGTTCTTTTTCTTCTTGCTTTTATTTCTTAAGATGTGAAATTAATTCTTGTAGGAATCTTAGAATTGTATGATGCTAGTCTAATTTCCTTTATATTATGCAAATTATTCTCTTACACTTAAAATATTCATGTTTAGGATATTCAACTAGAGAACTAATCGGTAGAAGAAGAATTTAACAATCTATACTTATCTTAAATGGTTTGATAGGTTATGCTTATGAATTCTAGGATTACTATCTTGTTGTTATTTTTATCATGAATAATAATTTTAACTTAGATGATAATTTGATAGGTTATACTTTCCTTAAATGATTTGATAGTCTATGCTTAATAAATCTAAGTTGAAATATGATAAAAAAGAGAATAGTTTGTATTTTATATTTGAGTTAGCTAGTAGATTAAATTTTAGATTTCTCATATCTTAAATTGAATCCTCCATCTTGACTTTCTTGAATTTTCTTTTCATTCTTAATTTTATTTCTTTCATTCTTCTTTCTTGCCTTGTGATTTTATTTATTCTTTGATTCTTATTTCTTTTCTCTAAAATTCAATTTATTGTTATTTGCATATTTTCACAACAATCACTCATCATAATCACACTTATTCTTTAATCCTATTTTTGTCACGCACAAAACATAAGAACCAATTCTAATAATCTCTTAAAATTACATTCCTCGTGGGATCGATAACTTTTTATACTATAACTTGATCAATTGTGCACTTGCAATTTTGGTACATAATTATGCCGCATCAGTGGTGAAGCCCGACCTAGGTTCGACCTGGCCCGGTTTTTAATTATATACATATTATATATATTTTTATATTTTTATATTTTTATATATAATTTTATAGTATGATATGGTCATTAATGTATAGTTATATATATTTTTAAGTGCACATTGTCATTAATATATACTTGTATATACTTATATATATATTTCTAATGTATACTATATATAATTATAGTATGATTTGATCATTAATGTATACTTATATATACTTACATATAATATATAGCTATATACTAATATATAAGTATATATACTAATACATACTTTTATAAATATAATAAGATTAAACTAATTTTTTAATCAAATTTTAGCAAAATAATAATAATAATATACAAAATACAAAAAATCTGGGCCGGCTCGAAGCCCAGCCCGATTTGGCCTGGACCCAGACCCGTGCCCCGCCCGAACACCCCGGGTTTGGGAAGCTTGGCATTTTGCCCGGCCAGGACCCAGAAATCCGGGCCAGGCCGGCCCATTTGGACAGTTCTAATGACCGGTCTTTTGTTCAAAGATAGTTTAAGATGCATTTGACGATCCTAAATGAAATGTGTACAAAGGCTAGAGCCCAATAATTGATTCAGAATGGAGCCAAACAAATTGAAAACTAGTTAAATATGGTTTAAAGATAAGCACCGACCATTACTAAAGCCCTAACCATTTCGCGTTCTCCACCCCACCAAAAGGATCTGATCTGAAGAACTACAGTATGCCTCGCACAAAATCATATTGCAATTCATATATGGAGTGCATGCATATATAACACTTTTTCAAACAGATAAAAGATTGAATATGAATTTTGTGAAATCCCCCTATATAATTGTCTTATCATATTTGAGGAGATCATCAATAATAAGTACTTTGACAAGTCTCCGAAGTAATAGCAGTCCAAGGTTCATTATAACAAGGGCATGCTCTTATCGACTACAATAAGGAGAAACAGATAGTTCTAAAAGTATAGTTCAACCAAGAACTCTCAATTCGAATACCTCTCAAACTGAGACTCATGGCAATGTGGGTCCAGCCAGTCTCGAGTCGAGGCCTGATGAATCATGGCATCAGCCGTGGTGGTTTTATTACCGATTCTGCTGCCAACAAGATCACGTATGTATTCGACCTTATTCTCACGTCCAGTAGTAGTACCAGAAGACCTGCGATCAGCTTCATTCAGTTTCTGCTTAAATCTCTGTTTGCGTCCTCCTCCAGTGTTTAAGTCTAGTTGGTGTTGCTTAGCTTGAGATGGTGGAGCGCCATGAGGACCCAGATAGATCTTTTCCTGTTCCTTTATAACCTGTATGAAGATAATGAGTGTGGTTTAACTCGTTATAACTATCCAACTGTTTCCAAATCAAAAATGGAAGAAAAGTTCCGCAATGGAGCATAGTCATTAAAGGTTGCGAGGAGTGAACAAATTGTAAACCCTCCTTATCCACCAAATAGGTTTCCATACTTGTAACATGGATTGGTGTCAACTTCCTAAATGTGGACAGTTAATGGGCAAGCAAGGGTTTTAGAGATAAAGCCTCAGGAGATTGGATCAGAGGTGAAGAGTAAAATTTTCAATAAAAACAACAAAACCCTATCCCAAACTTTTGTGGATGGCGACATAAATCCTGTTCTTCCCTGCACTTATCTTATTAGCCATCTCCTCCCTTAAATTAACTATTATCATATCCTTCTTAATTCCTTCCAACCAAATTCCTTCTAGTCTACAGGTGGTCCTCTTTGGCCATTAACTATAATCTTATCACTTCTCCTAAGTGGTGCTTTTAATAGTAATGATTTTATGAAAAGTACCATACTTATAAGCTGTAAATGTTATATAGAAACTTTAAAGCAGATTATACAAACCTTTGGAGGAAGTTGAACATCTGTTACTTCTGGTGCAGCCTGATTGCTCGAAGCAGAATCTCCAATGCTCAAGCTTGGGATCACAAAACCATCAGTGTCTGAGTACATAATACAATAGCATTAATAAATATCTAGAACTATGTACTTTTTTAAAAAATCTTGAATAAATATTTTAGGTCGCCTGATTACAAGACCTTATGCCTCAAGTAAGTACTGTTGAAGGAAAGAAAGTAAAAATATTAAAATTAACATTAAAATGAAGTGACCAAAATTAAGCTAAGGTTATAATTTGTCTAATAATCATGGCTCAAGGACTACAGAACATCACCATTGATTTGATGAGCAATGTTTCACGTAACTATGTAGAGAAATTCTTAAGAGCAGTCGATATGTATGTCTCCTTCTCTTCCTAACATTCAATGGTATCTTTCTACAGGAATTTGTATCCATATATTTGGCCATGTGTGCATCTGTCCCTGTTATATGCTCCACTACTGCTCCTTACTACATTTCCTCCATGTCTTTAGTATTGTCTGCCAACTATATGATCATTTCTATTCCAAGAGTTTCTAATTCAATATTAAAGCATTTAAGCTTGTCAACCATGGCCAATTCCAGAGTAGCAACCTCCCGGGCTAGCTCATCTAATCTGAGAAAAAGTCCTTCCCACCTTGCATAGTAAGCTAGGCAAGTCTTATCTGTTGAAATCACAAATCTACAATAAGCAGGCAGGCACGTTTATGTGCACGTGAGCACCACGCTACAAACAGACTGCTAAGAACAGAAATTTGTACCACTTTATGCATCTCAAGATATTTGCAATTTGGTCCCCTAAACTTCAATGGATGCCCCTTCCCCTTCATATCTCCTGGAAAAAGTAAGGAAGCAACCACATTTTCGCTCTTAATTTACCATATGAATCCTAAAGGATGTAGATCTAAACACAATCATGTTACCTACATATAGGTTATTAACATGCAATCTTAGTGTTAGTTAACCTATTAGCTGGATATTATATTAAACGTGATTGAATCAGATTGATTATCATAAGAGCAAAAATGTACGTACTATACTAATAATTTACAAGGGAAGTAACCTTTAATTTTGGCCAATATAAGCGTAACGGTTTTAATACTTTCCTAGCTAGGCGTGTACAAGGACAACACCTTCTAGCATCCCCAACGTATACCTTCACTAAATGAAGTAAGTAAATACATGCACAAGTATGAGAAGAATCCCAAATTCAATATTCTTTTTTCCTTTAAAATTGACATCTGTCGACAGTCTCTCTTCCATAAGTGTTTAATAGAGGTCATTCAGTTGTAAAACATTTCTTTTAGTTTCCCCACCATCAAATGCCTATTCCTGATTCTGCCTTGGCTCAAACTGTTGATGACCCAACTTGGTGTCTGCAAGTGAAAATAAATGATAAGTGTAATAAAAGTCAGAAAAGTGTAAATTTCCTTTAGATTAAGATTACAGGTGAATCTACAAGCTTTTCCATCCAGCAACTTAAATAGAAACTTCATACTAACGAATAAAGTAGACACAGGAGCAAACATGCTAACTTAATGTTAGGCCAAGGCAAGAAAGAGGGAATTTCTTTCAGGTTAGAAATAAAGTCTATTCTATTCTTTTAACAATGAAAAGTTTCACTCTCAAATCCAATATCCTTGAGTCCCAGTATCTGATTAAATAAATAAATATGTGACAAGATCATGAACAGTTGAAAACCTAGAAGGTCCCAAATATAGTAGTTACAAACTGAAGTCTACTGTAAAAACAGATTTGGACACCATCAGACAGAAGCTGAACTTGACCACAACATGAGCATCATAACTATTCTGCAATCTATTATAGTGTGATATTAAAGAAACATGAGACTACTTCTCGATCCCAAAGTAGAAAGCAATGGTTTGCATGAATCTCATAACAGTGTCAATTCAACTCAGCTCGATCAGACAAGTATAGAGCCTATGAACCATTAAAATTTAATAGACCTTGATGCATTTTCGCTGAAATTACCTCATAAAGGGGGTCAAAAGTACAACAAGAACAAAGCTTTTATTCAAAATGTTTGGGGCTGACTATATGAATCTTATCCTTCCATTCACTTTACAAAGAGCCATCTCCTCCGTAAAGTATAACCATTACCATATAACTTGCTTCCAACCAAGTTCTCCTGAACCTACATCTAGTTTTCCTTGCCCCATTAGCTATAACTTATCACTTCTCCCGACCGGTGCACTTAGTAACCTGCATCACCAACGGTCAAAACTATCTCAATTGGTTCTCTATTATTTAATCCTCAATAGGATCTACCTCTAACTTCTTACGACAACACTCATTTCTTATCATGTCTGTTAAAGTACGTTGTTGAAAACAGTTGTGTGGGAAATTAGCAAATCAATTAAGAGAGTCCTGATGATCTCATTATTTATAATACTAGCTGTTGAAGCTAATTTTAGAAACTGCAAAGAATTTCATAATTTGAAAAAAGTCTCAATGGTTTGTATCTGGTTATCTTGGTTCTGAATTTTCAAATGAAAGGGTTGACAAGTGGAGATGGATTATTTGATTCTAACAGCTCAAAATGAAAGGGTTGACAAGTGGAGATGGTACAAGTAATTTAACATTTCCCAGACTTAAGCTGGAAGCATTAAGATTGAAATTTTCTATATGCGTATCCATTGAATTAAATCATGCTTTTTTAGGAAAGGGGTCTAGCTGCAAAAAGAATGAGCAATCTACAATAAGAAAGAAAAGAGGGGAAAAAAGCAACCGACATACTTGACATCAGATATATACTGGCATGCAACAAAGCTTCTAATGATGTATTACAAAGGACTATTTGAAGCTAGGCATAAATGATTTTGATATTGTTAAATAAAAAATCATCAAATGGTGAATAGATGCATTCAAATGATGGGTTCTAACCAGGAAGTTAATGTCAAATATCTAATGTTTGGATTGAAATAAAAATTTTATTAATTGGATCAAACCAACCAATCAAGTGATGTTGACCGATTATTTGCTTAGCTGGTTTAGACCCAATTTCAAAACCAATTCCACTTGATCTAGCATGAAGCAAAAAGGTTTGAATTCAAACTCAAAGACGGGTGAAGAAGCATGTTGTTAGGCTATTTGAAAACAAAAGATCAAGAGAATAAGATTAAAAAAGGATTAGGTGCTTTATAATTGAATTTGATTGTATCACCACTCATCCAACAAACTCCACGTTGCCATATCCTAACCAAACAAAATCTCATATTTTATAAAAACCCTAGTTCATCATCAGCCAAGAAAAGAAACCGACACCTGACTCCACATAGAAGAGAGCCAAAAAAGCCCTTCTAACAGCTTTCCGCTTCTCTACAACATCAGCAAAAATCCCCCATCAGTCTCACCTATCTCCCATAGCAAAGCAAGGTGATTTTGTTTACCTTCATCTTATTTCCTTCCATGTGAAGCATCCATCTGGTAACTATAGCCACCAATAAAAGTCTCAACCTATGATGCACGGATACGGATACGGGACACGGATACGACACGGACACGGATATGGGATACGACAAAATCCAAAAAAATAGAATACGGGGATACGATAAGGATTTTTTTAAAAAAATATTATTATATATAGAAAATTTTAAAAATTCAACTAACAATCTAAAATATGAATCTATCATAAAATAACAAGTTTGTAAACAAAAAGTACCTCAAGATGAAGTGGAAGCTGAGAGATTGCGAGAGAGGATTAGGGTTAGGGTTTTTTCTTATTTTCTTTCGTTTGAGTCAGCTGAGGATCGAATCGAACGGGAGATTTGAGAAATAGGGATGAGTTTTTTAATCGAACGGGTCGGGTTGGATTTTAACAACCAAACCCGCAACCCGAATGAATCGGCCTTCGGCGAATTTGAGCCGTGTCCGAGCTCCTTTGATTGTGTTCGAGCCTAATTTGACCGTTGACCCGTGTCGGACACAGATTGACAGTGTCTGACACGTGTTATGCACGTGTCTTGACGAATCCATGTCCGATTCGAGTCGGACACAGATTCATGGCCTCCAGAGGCGAATCCGTGCTTTAGAGGTCTCAACCCCACTAGACTAAACTGCACATTCAAATACAATATGGAGTCTCTGTACTCCTTAAAGTCTCTGTACTCTCCCTGGTGTCACTGTACTCTTCCATAGAGTCTCTATACTTATCTAATGTATGTCCTCTTTCAAAGTTCATATACTCCTTTTAGAGTCTTAGTCTCTTCCGTATTTTTGGTTTGATCTTATAATATTGGATTCTTTTTTATTATCTTGTTCTCTATGAATTGACGATTGTTTTTAAACAAGAGCAAACAAAATGATTTTTTTATGGCGTAACTTGCTAGAGGAAACAATTTGATTAGGAGCAATAAGATTATAATTAATAATGACTACAGGTAGGCCTAAGAGAGCTTGCATAGAAACTATTAAGAAGAATATAACAATACTTAATTTAATGAGGAGATAACCTTCAACATAATTGAATGAAAGAGTAGGATTCCAGAAATTCCAATCTACACCTTGAAAGTTCTAGAAATTGCAATGCAGTCCCTAATAATTTCATAAATTGCAATGCAGTCCCTAATAATTCCATAAATTGTAATGCAACCCCTGAAATTATTTCAGAAATTATGGATCAATCCCTAATGCCGAAATTACAAAGATGCCCTCAAGAAATGCAAAAACTAAAAAATCAATCATGAGCTAGAATGTCCCTAAACTAGAATCGACTACAAATTGAATCAAATAACGACTTCTATATCGCTAAATTGAAACTCACATCGAAAATAGACTTTCATGTCCCTTATCTGGAAAATAAATTCAAATTTGAGCTCATATCATTAAATAAACAAATCCAAATATGACCTCTACATAGCTAAACTAGGCTCCGAACCAAATTTGACCTCCCTATTGCGAAATCGAAAAACAAATCCAAATTTGACATTCATGTCGCTATACTAGAAAAAATACAACCTTGACCTCCACGTTGTTAAACAGGGAAACAAAATAAATTTAACCACCATATCACTAAATTGGATCCAAATTCACCTTAACCGCAAGGAGGGGGATGCCAAAGGCGGGACTAGTGACTGGAGTGAAGTCGTAACAAGGTAGCCATACTGAAAGGTGCGGCTGGATCACCTCCTTTTCAAGTAGAGCTAATGCTTATGCTTGTTGGAAATATATATTCTATATTGCAAGGCCAGAAACAAATCCAACTTCAACTGCAACGTCTCTAGCAAGGATCTTGTTTAAAATTGTACATTGAGAATATGCCCTTGGTCAAGCCACGTTATATGATCAATCTTCAATGAAACTATTATATATTTCTTGCACGACTTTTTTATTTGCATTCTGTTAATAGAAGGTTACTTTTCTAGAAAGGGTAATTACAAATAGATTATTGAATCCAATGGAAACCATGAACCTACGTAAAAGTAAACCTTCCCATAGGCTGATTAGACGGGATCAATATGCAAATAGAAATTATTTACCTTAATTAGATGACCTCATCTGCAGCTAGTTAAAGGAGATGATTTTGACCCAACATATTCTGGCACCCCTAGTGCAACAGGATTTCTTCTTCCATCTTTGAGCCGATGTGTCATCAAAAAAGGAACTCTTGAGTTGGTTTTGTAATGATTTCTTATAAAGACCTCTACAAAATCAATGGAATCCAAGCAAAACGTTGTATCAAGTATTTTGTTTACCATCACTTTAGGCTCTGTGACATTCCCACAACCAATGATGGATGACTCGTTGTCGATTTCCTTTGAAAATATCCCATAGGTGATTACTACGTAAAACGTGCAATCTCTAAAACCAAGGATGTGCTATCCACAATAACTGAGAACACAACCTCACCAAAAGCATCTAAACTTCCTTTAAGAGGTAAGAGGTCTAATGTGATTGTTCTGAACCCGCGAACTATTGAATCCTTATCATACCGATATCGACAAAGAGAACCCATATTTGAGACTTACCTTTCCAGCCACCCCTATCAAGTGGCAATCAGTTCTTGAAAGGCTATCTTATCCTGTTGACAAGGCAACTATGAAAAGAAAGTACGTGATATCCTGACTTCTGATAACAATACTGTGACATCGAAATAAGGTTTCTGACGTCCATCAGGCATTTCAAAAGCCACTGATGAAAACCATAAAAAAGACTCGAATCTAGTCAAGACTATCACACAAGCAATCCTTGAAAAATTCTTTTGAACCTCAACATATGTCAAACAAATGCTATTGCAGGCAAGCTTTGCAAGAATGCTTTTAGAACAGCAAAAGTAACAGAGAAGGAATAAGAAACTTCATCCTCTAGGATATATTGACCATTGATGCAAGCCTAGAAATTTAATGGATAGTATTTCCTCCACAACAAAAACCACAAACGTAACTATTAGAAGTGCCTCAACTGCTCTAGTAACAAACAAAAGGATGGAGGCAAGAGACGACATAACAATACGAGGTACATACTATGTATACCGTAGGACATGCAGATGAAGATCCTGCAACATGCAGCCATATGCCACAACTAAATCAACAAAGAACAAGAAGCATAAACAGAGAAATAAGCATCTTATCCTCTAAAGATGCACTAATCAATCAAGGTGAGAACAAAAACTCTGATAGAGACCAATAAAGGAAAATATCTATGTTATCCATGAAGACGATAATGAAGATGAGGAACAGTTATTTATCCCACAAAATAGGTACGCATGATCGAAAGTTTTCAAAGACAACTTGCCGAAAGCAATTGGAAAGTCAGCATGTTATTTGCACAAGTGAATAACTTCACGTAAATTATGCTACAAATTACCAATCAACTCGAAAGGACTAGGGGCAAGTGCAAGGGTAGAACCTTGCTATAGAACGGTCATAATCAGGATTCGTCCACACTAGGGCTGAGCATGGTTCGGTCCAAACCAAAAAAACCGACCGACCCGACCCGAACCAACCCAGAAAAATCGGTTTTATGAGTAGGGCGGTTCGAGTCGGTTTGAAAACTCTTTAACCCAAACCGATCCGAACCGACCAAATATAGTGCAATACTACCCATTCTGATCTCAAACCCTGCCTGATCCATCCCCAAAGAGTCAAAGACTCGAACCCTAAACTCATTTTCTGAATCATTATGGGTTGAAAACAATATCATTATATCAGTGTTTAATGCTTCATAATCTCCTACTTTGTTGATATCTTTTTTTCTTAAACATAGTTTGTTATTTTTTGATAAGAAGTTTAATGAAGTTAGAACCGAACAAACCGAACCGAACCGTACCGAACCGACTTGTAACAGTTTGGTTCGGTTTTGAATTATAGACGGTTCGGTTCGGTTGTTCAAATTTTGGTAAAAACCGAACCGAACCAACCGTTGCACACCCCTAGTCCACACGTTTGAGAAACTCTCAGTTAACCTCATGAAGATTATTGGACTAAGAAAGGATGTATTAACCAATTGTTCTAAACGAGGTGAAAATATTTCTTACTGAAGAGAAATCAAAGAAAAAAGGTATATCAAAAGGGGCAATGACATTGATGGACTACTGTTACCTAGTACCAAAGTTTTAAGAAATCTAATGAATGATAAAACTAATCAGCACCTTGCCAACTTCAGAGCAACCTATGAAACTACTAGGGGCAATGACATTTTACTCATAAGACGAATTGTCAACTGTCCAATGGACTAGCTTTCAATTGATACTCCCAACTTATCCGATGAATCAGTTGGAACGTTTGCACAAATAGAATCACTCGTCTGTAAAAGATTTGCCAAAATTCATTTTGTTCTGTCTTTGTTCTTATTGCGGGTTTTCATAGTTTATACTTGTGTACCTAAGTATGATGTTAGCTGCAATCTATTCTCACGTGCCAGAGTATCATGTGGGTGCATTTTAGACTCGTGCCCTTGAAGTATGATGTGAATGAAGTTTAGACTCTCCCCCTGAAGAAGCATGATGTGGATGAAGTTTAGATTTGTGGCCCATGCATCATGTGGATGCATTCTAGACTTGTGCCATTGAAGTATGATGTGACTGAAGTTTAGAATCGCGCCCTGAAGGAGCATGATGTGGATGAAGTTTAGATTTGTGCCTCCAAGAAATATGATGTGGATGTAGTTTAGACTCGTATCCAAGAAATATGATGTGGATGCAGTTCAGTATAGACTTCATATGATCATATAAAGTGTATTTTTGCGAATTTCTAATGAAGTGGCACTGATAATCAAAAACACCATTGATATCTTGGTTCACTGTTTGCACTCCTATGGAGGAGGGAGAGCTTGGAATTATTTCTAATTCAGTCTATGAAGAGTTTGCATGCCAAACTGGCATGGAATTATCTTCAAAGGGACTCTCTTTGGGGTTCTTTCATGCAGAGTAAGTATACTTTAGATCGGATATCTCTCTCCACTTCTCACGCTTAGCAGACGATTAGCCCTTATATTTCCTCTATTTCTCAAACTTCAGCTTGGATTATAGCATGGCCTTATCTTCAAAGGGATTTTTTGGGGGCCTCTTTCATGTGGAGTAGGTATACGTTGGATCAAACCTTTCTTTCCGTTTCTTATGTTTAGCGGATGATTCTCCCTCATATTTCTTCTATCTCCCAAAATTTAGCTTGGATTATTAGCTTTGGAGATATTTCTTTTTTGGAGAGAGAATTAGTCTGGATCAGTCCTTTGGAGACAATGGGGTCCCTAGACCATCTATTTCTTTTGCTCAAGCTAAGCTAGATGGCACGTGAAAAGGAGTTTTGCAAACCGAGACTCTTGAAAGTTTACTTCAATTAACCTGGTTGCTTCTGTAAAAGACCGTTCATATTAGCTTCGTACAGCAACTGGGGAGTTTCCTACAACGAGCTATAAGCAGGTAAATAGAGTGAGGCATCCTCAAGTTTGGTAGAGTAGGTTTCCTTAGAACAAATGGGTGCCTCCAAAAGTAAGCTTTTACTATTGGCGTGTGCTTCATGATGGAGTCTCAACAGACCTTAATATTCAACATATTGAGATCTCTCGTGACCATGTGTGTTGAAAGTCCCTCATTAGAAATCACTTCAACATATCTTGATTTCTGATTTAACGCTTCTGAGATATAACATTATTTCTCTAATATTTTCAATAGTCCTCCTTTTTTTACCTTTATTTTACAATTGATAGAATAGTGGTTGCGGGGCTCTTCCTTTAGAAATCAATTGGGTTTAACAAAAATCATCATTTGAAATTGTGTTTTATTGGATCTTTGGTTGTGCAGTAATAAGACCATTTTTGAAAAAGTTTTCATTCAAGTGCTAATGTTATAGAAAAAGTTAAGAAGTGGATTAATGAGTTTAGTTCTAAATTTTCTCTAAAATCCTCTATATTTTCTAAATTTGACTATCCTCTCCATGTTGCTAATTTTTTCCAAAGCTCCAAGATTGAGGTTAGGCTGATAAGTGCATTGGATCCCTCTAGACACAGGGTCAAGTTAAGCATTGACGGTTCTTGTCAGAATGATTTATGTGCTAGCGGAAGCATTGTAAGGAACTCATTCAAAGATCTCCTCTTTGTTCTTTCTTATTTCTATGGAAAAAAGTACCAACATGTTTGCGGAGGCTTCTGCACTTAGAACGGACCTTGAGATGTGCGCAAAATATTGCCCTAACATGGTCGTAGAAGAGGATTCTCTAATCCTTGTACAGTTGCAAAGGCCCTATCACGCTTCCTTGGCATTTAGTATAAATTTTGAGGTTTTGTCGAACTGTTCTTCAACCGGAGCAAATTTCTCATGTCATAAGAGAAGGAAATCGTGTTGCAAATACTTTAGCTTCTTAGGGGTAGTCTTATCAATCTTTTCAATTACTTTTGCCATTTGACCATCTCTCACCTACATTATGCATATCATTATGGAGGATAAAAGTGGTTTCTATAATTTTAGGCATCGGTGAGTCGTCTTTTACTTAGGGTCAGTTTTTTTCTTCAGGGCTTTTGGAATCTTCTTTGAAATGCATTTCTTGTATGGTCTCAGGATAGTTCTATAATATCCTGTTTTTTCTTCAGGGCTTTCGGATTATGATATGAATGTGGTTGACTCATGCACCTAAAGAGTATAGTATATCAATGTTTTAAAAAGCCTCCGCTTAGCCCGTGTAGACGTACGCCTAAGTCTAGGCAGTACCTTGACCAACTACCTAGCACCTAGCGTCTAGACAATACCAAGACTGCCCACCTATATTTTGGGAGCGCTTAGGTGGCATGGTCTACCTATATAGACTGCACACCTTAGGCATTGATCATGATTTCCTCTATTACAGTCTCCACATCCTCCAACCTTATCCAATTCCCAATTGTGAACACTTCCTCTACATCTCCCGACCTTCAAGAAAACCTCTTCCCCTTACCACTTAAGAAATCTGCCTAGTTGCGCTTAAGCTTTCTATAATATTTATATTTACTATCAATAACTGTAACTAAAAAATAAAAAAGGAAAACACCTAGGTGTCTAGGCTCTAGGCATCAGGTTCGACGCCTAGGCCGCCTAGCGCTTTCTGTAACCTTGTAATATACATGCGATTTAGATTAGTGACTCCAAAGAGTATAATGTGGATGTAGTTTAGATTTGCATCCTACAAGGAGGTCATGTGAATGCAATATAGACTCGTGTTGCACAAGGTGTAAGGTTTGGATATAGTTTGGACCAATGTGAAAAAAAGCGTTTTTGGAGTGCGCTTTGAAGCGCGCGTCAGCGTGTTGGGGCAGATTTTCACTCCGAGGCGTCCCTCTGAAGCGCATATGCTTCTGAAGCGCATGCTTTGCTTCGTGAAGCATTCGCTTTAGCGGGAAAGCGCTTGAATCGCGCTTCAATACAGGTATGAAGCGTAAAAATTGAGTAGGGTAAAGAAAAGGAAACCCGAAAAAAGAATAGTTAAGAATCTAAACATATCCGATTTCTCATAGAATTCCTATTAGGGCACAACTTCAATTTCCATTAAGATCTAGCTCCTCTACTCTACATATATCCAAAAAAAATCATCTCTGCAACAAGTTCCTTGAAGGAAGATTGAAAAGAAAACAGAGAGAGAATCATCATGGCGGCTTCGATCAATTAAGTTAGTTTTTTCTTTTCTTTTTCTGGCTTTTTCTGATTTTTCTTTTATTTTTCTGCTGCTTTCTCTTCTCTCTGGAATCAACCAGAGCTATATTCTCCCCCCTCCCTCCGTCTTTTCTTTTTTATTTGAAGTTTAGTGTGTCCTTTATTTCTTCCCTCTCTCTTTCTCTCTCTCTCTGTTTGACTTTTCAAAGACCCATCTCTTTAGTTGATGTTAGTCTTGTATAAGTGCATGTAAATTTACTGTTTTCAAAGTTCAGTACCAGAACTTTACCTCTTCCATAGTCCCAAGATACACTTTTGTACAAGTGCATGGGACTTTACTGTTTCCAAAGTTCAATAAAGTACTTTACCTCTTCCATGGTTACAAAAAACACTAATCATATAAATGTGAATTTATATTTTTAAAGATGTCTGACTTCTGATGCCTCTTTCAATGATTTTTTCAAATTTTTCCCTGTTTTTCTTGATTAATTACTTTCAGATTACCATATCATGTATTGTAAATAGTGCAGAAGCTATATTTATATTATTTTTAATATATGACTCATAAAATAAATATACTTAATTAATTATATAAAACATAAATACATCATGTATCTTTAATATATATATAGTGTAGTATTTATTGCTGTTATACCTTATAAGTTATAATTTGCAAATTTGTTTTGTTTATGTTATTTGATCTTTTTAGGGTGGGTAAAGATTTTGCTTAGAAGCATGTTAAAGCATGTTCAAGATTGTTATTGACTATTAGATGTGAACTTTAACATATGTTTTTATATTAGAGTTTGGAAGTTAAAAATTACTTCTCATTTAATGTTTTGGACTCTATAAGCGTGCATATATATATATAAAAATATAAACAAAGAGATATCATGAAGCTTACGCATCGCGCCTCGAAGCTTACGCTTCACTTCACAAGTGGGGTAAACGCTTCGCCTTGCGCTTTTGCTTTTTAAAACATTGGTTTGGACTCATGTCCTAAGGAGTATAGTTAGATTCAGTTGATTTTTCTGCAGGGGAGCCCGCAAAACAGATTTTGATTGAGGGGTGGCTTCTATTTTGAATTGTCTCAATCGAAACTTTAAGTACATAACAGTCTTCAATTAGGTGGCTAACTAAATTGGGGTAAGCACAATACTTAAGATCATCCAACTTTCCAACCACTACTAGCCTCTATGGTTCACAAAGTAGTAATCCATTCAAGGCATCTTTAAAAATCATATGCACTTTATTTCTTTCATAAGAATACTGTTTATTCTTCTTATCTTGAAGTGTAAAGCTATGTTGGTCATTGATTTAGAAAGAAGTAGAGACCACAAAACCTTCCTCCCATTTGGCTATAGTAGACCATTTCTACGATTCGGATCCCTCTGCTCCATCCTTGACTTCTTCTTGATTGCACGTTAAAGAATCTTTATTTGCCTGTCTAGCAATATACGAAGTATGTAGCACATATTGTTGTCTCCTTCCCTGATGTACTTTTCTTTCTTGCTAGAGCAGCTGAAGAACTTCTAGAAGTTGCTTCTTTTGATTTTTTGTTGTGGAGAAGATGTCATTAGTGAATTTTCTAAGACTGCTTCAATGCTCAATATGTCCCGAAGGATAGTTTCATATTCCTTTTTAGACTTCTTTTCTTCGTTACTTTTGGCTGCTTTAAAAAGCATTCCTACCAAGCTTGGCTACAGTACCATTCTTTCGGATGTAGTTTAGAGGTTCAAAAGAATTTTGCACAGGGACTATTGGCCTGACAGATGGTTTGAGACCTTTTATTCTCTCGTTCTTTCGAGGTCTCAAAAATGTTGCTAAGAATCAGTCTATTGAATAATTCTTTTCATAGCTGTCTTGTTGACAAAATCAACCCTCAAAAAAACCATTGTGACTTGGCAAAGACATGTTGGAAAAGTAAGTCTCTCAATCATGAATCTCCTATATATTGATGTCAATGATGGTAAGGATTCAAGTCATGTTCTGAACAAGCACAATAGGTCTCTTCCCTCTTGAAAGAACCATGGACGCTTTCGGTGAGGTCATGTTGTCAGTTTTTGCATAAAGCATAGTAATTCCTTCTGGTTTCTTAGAGACTGCAGTTACTATTCAGTTAATCACCTTCGGAAAAGTTCTAAAGAAAATCGAAAAAAGTCAGTACTCATCACCAATTAAGGGTACGTCATAGAGTCGCAAGTAATAGTGGATGGCATTGCCAGATACAACACCTTTCTTTGATACAATTGATTCTACAACGATCTTTGCAAGAAATCATTGCAAAGCTAACTAAAGAGTTTCTTTTGGATGACACATTGGCTCAAAGATAGAAGGAGAAACCTTGTTGCCCTGAGCATATGTCAGAATTTGTGTGGTCAAATAGATACACGAATGAGCATATCTAATTATGATATATAAATTTAATCCATATTCAGCGTATCATATTCACCCTACACGAGAGGGTTCTATACTAACATCGTTTATGGTTTTCAGACTTAAGAATCTATTGTTAATTATCATTTTGAAGAAATGAACCTTCGATTAAGCAATAAATATCATCAAATAAAGAAAACTAACACAACAGAAATACAATAGCTTCATTGATGATTGATCCTGTTGCATGGTAGGCATTATCCCCAGTGTACAACTTGAAACAATATCCTAGAACAAAAGTATGGCCGTTGAATTTGGTTTGTTCCAGACCTGGTGACTTGAAAGTCGAATTTATATTTACAGACATGGAAGTCAATTTCAAATTTGGACCTAATTTAGTGACATAAAGGTCAAATTTTGGTTTGTTTCTACCTTAGCAACGTAGAGCCCATATTTGCATTGTTTTCCAGTATAGCCATATGGTCAATTTTGATTTGTTTTCCAATTCAATGATGTGGATGCCATACATGGTTTAGAACCAAGTTTAGCGATGTAGAGGTCAAATTTGAATTTTTCTTTCAATTTGGCGACATGGAGGTCAAATTTGAATTTATTTTCCAGTTTAGTGATGTGTAGTCGATTCTACACTTTTACTTTATAGTCGACTTGAATTTACAGTGGGTTTGGATACAAGCAAGGATGATATAGGAGGGGAATTATTCAAGTAACCCTAACGGGAGAGGGTGATAGGGGGAGGAACAAACTAAAATTTATTGTGTTTGGATAGATAAGAAGGGGGAGAGGGTGATAGGGGGAGGAACAAACTAAAATTTATTGTGTTTGGATAGATAAGAAGGGGAAGGTAGGGTATATTGGAACTTAATGTTTGTTTAGAGTAGAGAATAAAATGGAAGGAAAGCTACATGACCAAATATACACTTTTGAAGAAAGGTTACATCTAAATATATTTTATTTTTCACAGGTCAATTTTGGAATATTTAAAATATTTCACTGAAACTCAATCTCTCCCCTGCCAATCCATCCACTTCAAAGCGATTAAGAAAGTGAGTGATTTTTCTTAGCGATTAAGAAAGTGAGTGATTTTTCTTACTTTTAACCCTCCACTCCCTTCACCTTACTAATTATAAATTGTAAACAAACAAAGTTTTTGGATGATTACCATCCCAACCCTTCCCTTTCCTTCTTAAAAAAGTCTATCTAAACTCACCATTAGGGAAAATTCAAGTCCATAATTGATTTTGTAATTTTTGTAATTATTGTGGGGATCTTTATAATTTTAGAATTCTTTAGGGACTGATCTATGATTTCCAAAATTTTCAAGAACTGGATTGTAATTTCTAAAATTTTCAAGGACTGGACTGTAATTTCTGGAAATTTTTAGGGCAAGATTGCAATTTGAAGAATTTTTTCAGAGGCTGGATTGCATTTCTTGAGATATCAAGGACTAAACTACAATGTTTAAGATTTTCGCAGAATATATTCGAATTTTTGGGGTGTTTAGGGACTGAACTGTAATTTTTGGTGTTTTGAAAAAGAATATATTTGCTCTATAATAATAAACGGAAGAAAGATATCGATAACAAAAATATAAAAAAGGAAGCGTAAATAATTAATAAATATTAAATATAGAAGAAAAAAGAGCATGCTAAAAAATTATTTGTTAAATATGTTGCATGCGTCTACACAAATTATTTTCATAATAATCAAAGCACTAGTACATTAAATAAACAAGACTACAAACGTAATTATTGTCATAAAGTTGAGTATGCTAGAACTAGTGAAGTACTAAAACAAAGCCAGAAAAGTATTACTATCTTGAAAGATGAGTCTATAGAATTAAAATTTAGAAGCATAGATGCCAAAATAATTATTAGTATCCCTAAAAAGAGGAGTTTGCACTAGTCAAAATCTGCATTATGAAATAGGAATCATTGTTGTAAAAGAAATTAATAGCCCTAAAGAAATGAGTTGTTGGAAAAGACAATTTAGAGAGAGAAATAGAGGGGAGACAGATATATTAAAAGATAGGAGGGAGGGAGAGAGGGAGAGAAAGTGGCAGAGGGAAAAAAGCAGAGATAAATATTTTTAAAATTCTAAAACTGATGGGGGGAAAACAGAAAAACTAGAGCAGCAAAAGAGGAGAGATAAAAAGGGGAAAAAACAAAATCCAGAAGGAAAGCAAAACAAAGGAGGTTGATCCTAACAGGAATCATGGTTGAATTCCAATAAGGATAGGCTATATCGCATGGGTACAGGCTCTGAAGCACAGATTCGCCCCCAGAGGCCACGAATCCGTGTCTGACTCGAATCGGACACGGATTCGTCACGACACGGGCATGACACGTGTCGGACACGATCAATCTGTGTCCGACACGGGTCAACAGTCAAATTAGGCTCGGACATGGTCAAAGGAGCTCGGACACGGCTCAGATTCGCCGAAGGCCGATTCATTCGGGTTGCGGGTTTGGTTGTTAAAATCCAACCTGAACCATTCGATTAAAAAATTCATCCATATTTCTCAAATCTCCAGTTCGATTTGATCCTCAGCTGACTCAAACGAAAGAAAATAAGAAAAAAAACCCTAACCCTAACCCTAATCCTCTCTCTCAATCTCTCAGCTTCCACTGCATCTTGAGGTGCTTTTTGTTTACAAACTTGTTATTTTGTGATAGATTCATATTTTAGATTGTTAGTTGAATTTTATAAATTTTTCTATATATAATAATATTTTTTTAAAATTTTTTGTCGTATCCCCGTATCCTATTTTTTTGGATTTTACCGTATCACATATCCGTGTTCGTGTCGTATCCGTGTCCGTATCCGTATCCGTGCATCATAGGGTATAGGTACAGGCATGGGCAATAGTATGGTTATGGGACATGATAAACTTGCAAAAGGTTGGGTACGACGAAACTGCTATATAAATATTTATACACATAAATTGTATATTAGAATTAATAATTTATATGAGCATTAAAATTCCTATAACATTTTTATGTTTCTATTATTGTGGGATTATAATTGGAAAATCACCAGTTTTCTAAATAAATATCCAAACAATATTTCAAAATCATAATTCGAAACCAGACCTATGTCCAATGAGTTTCAAGACGTAGATGTCAAGTGTAGGCTACGTGTCCAAAAAAATGTATGACAAGTATTTTAAATTAAATCATGTATTGTATAATTGAGTACATGCCCGAATAAATATATACGTATATGCAAGGAGTGTCCAACGAGTTTAGGTACAGGTATGAGTATGAGTTAGGTACGGGTAGGGCTTTAGATTAGAAGTACCTAGGTAACATCGCGGATGGGTGAATCTTATAAATTTTTTGACTTTCCTTTTTTTTAGCCTTGCTGAAATTTAGTGCTTTGGAGTGGAAATTAAAGCCGACGCCTCCAACCACTCTACCTCTACTCAAATCCAGCCCCCTTGAGCACACGTCCTATTTCCCTCATAAGCTTCACCACCAAATCCTCTACCTTTTGCCGAAATCCAACCCTCATCAATAACCTCAAGTCAAAATACTGAAAGCACAGACCAATAACCTCAAGTACGAAATATCCATTGTCAATAGTACCAGTTTCTAAAAACTATTTCAAGTCATGTTTTATATTCTTAGCATTCATCAAATCAGCTTACACAGTTCAAAGAGATATCCACGATTTCAAGTAATAATTCAACTTAGGCCTGATACAAGGTTAGCAATGTATTTTAAGTTTCATAAATTCTAACTATAAGTGTCTAGTAAGTCAAATATTATGGACATTGAAAATTCAATCATATTCCAAGCATAACAATTAGCGATCATCACTACTAAAATCCATTTTAAGTTGCTTGTTTGATGGGGTTTGGGAAATAAATGGATATTAAAAAACCAACTCAAATCGAGCCTGACATTCATACATTAATATATGGTTATCTGTACCCATCCATTTAAACACAGATTCAGATTTGGAGAGTGGCAAAGTATTTCAAATATTTGAACACATATTTGAATATAAGGGTTTTTGCATATATATCTTTCAAATCTTCCATATTTGCAAATTTACTCCCAAAATCATGGTATTTGCAAAATTACTTTCTAATGCTCTAACGTTGAGTTTTTCTACCCCTTCCACATGACGGTTTTAGCTTTTAAACAAAAAATATAGCAAACCTATAGGAAATTATTCGAAAATTTTGACATTGCCCTATTTAGAAACCAATATTGTTAATTTGAAGGGGTAGAAAAACCAATGCCACAGAATTGAGGGGTAATTTTGTAAATACTAAGATTTCGAGGGCAAAATTACAATATTGAAGATTTGAGGGGTATATATGCAACCTTGAATATAAGAACACGTGTAACTAGGGGTGTTAACATAGTGGATACGGCTCGGATATGGCACTTAACACATCCATATCCACTTTCTATAAAAGGATACGGATACGAATACTGATTCTCTTCAGTAAGAAAAAATCTTAACCATATCCGAACTCATCGAAAACGGATACGGTTCGGATATTAGAGAATCAGATCGGATACGGTCACGGATATGAAACCGATATTTGAAAAATGGATATGAATCGGATATGAATTGATTATTACAAAAAAATTAAAACAACATTTGCTAACTGATAAGCTACAAAATTCTCATCACGCTCCACGAAATTATTTTCTATGGTCCTAACAAGAGTAAGACAAGAACAAAATCAACACAAGAGTAAACTAGCCCAATTCACATATTTGTGGGGGCAAATCAGCAGCATATGCATCTTCAGCAACATAGGTAGCACTCTTTAGGTCCTCAGAGTCAGATTTATTACAAGCAGAGCTGTAAGAATACAAATGAGATAGTTTTTGGGGCTGTTCATAAGTTGGATAGTAAGAGGAAATCAGTGGAGATTAAGGCAGTGAACTATGTAGAGCCTATCTATCTATCTATCTATCTATATATGTATGTATATATATATATATATATATATATACATATATGTATGTGTGTGTATATATATATATATATATATATATGTATATATATATATATATATATAAAGAGAGAGAAAGAGAGAAATATGGGTATGCTTGATAGTGAGGTGGCACAATCTCCTCCACTCATTCAAATGGAGGACCACGTTCACATAGGTTGAGAAGTGCATGGGGATATGCAACTATTTGAATGAGTGGAGGGGATTATGCCACCTCATTGCCAAGCATAACTTTTTATGCTTAGTACCAAACATACCCATTTTTCTCATGTATGTGTGTGTGTGTGTGTGTGTGTGTGTGTGTATATATATATATATATATATATATATATATATATATATATATATTCGAATGGATGCAAAATAATCAGTGACACCAAACACAAACATATAATGATGCCAAACACAAACAAATCAGCCCTAATCCAGAATTACTTCAAACAAACACCAAACACAAACAAATAAAGCCACGTAATTAGTTCTCTGGTGTTTCAAGCTAACACATAAAGGTAAAAATTGAAAGAAAAAAAAAACTTAATCAAAAACCTTATAGTCACAAATTGACAAAGCAAGTGTATGTAAAACTAGGATTTCGATTCAACCTTTTGGAACAGCAAGGATGATGATGGAACAGGGAGGATAGGCAGCAGCGGATTGTGCTGGTCATGCTCGTGGAGGAGCGCGTCGGAGAGAGGGCGGAGGAGGGAGTAGACGGCGACGGGGTTAGAGGCGGCAAGGGATCCGACGGCGTCGATGACAGCAGCCTGACGGAGGAGTTAGGATCACAGAGGGCGGCGGAGAGGAGGCGGGGGAGAAGGGAGAGGGGATGGTGGGAGCGAGAGAGAAGGGAAATTGCAGAGAGCGAAGGTTTGAGAATTTGGGATTTGAGGTATCGGATATAGGAATTTGGGTTTTGGGTTGGTTAGTGGTTACGAGTTTGGATATATAAATGTATTTGAATCCTTATGTTAATTGAATTGCGGATATCCGTATCTGCAACCAAATCTTGCACTCATTTCCTGATCCGAATCCATATCCGAAAAAATTCAAAACTAGATCCATACCTGAACCGTATCCGCCCGATGTAGAAAAAGCTTACCATATCCGCATCTATTCGGATACAGATGCGGATCAGTTCGGATAAAACCGAACCGTTTGGCACTCCTATGTGTAACTCTAAATAGATTGAAGTCCATCAATGTTACATAAGGTAACACAATACGCTTCATTGATATATACATTTAAAAAGTGTCCAATCCATGACACTGCACCTAGAATAGTATAAAGAAGATTTAGGATCGATCCCGAAGTTGATACTCATTACATAATTCAACATTACTAAGGTATTAGAGGTATTAGGTCGGAAACCACTTAACCTCCTCTGGCCTAGTTCTTGGATAGTCTGCAGGGCTTAGTTCTTTGATTTCATACGGTATCTCTTATCGGCTCATGAAAGTTCCCTTTTTGCATTAAATCTCTCACTCTGCCAGAAACATTATCTTATACATCCTCTTAATTCCGCGTTCTCATTCATTTTCACAATATTTCATCTGCCTGACAAAGTTGAACCCGTCCAATTTCATCAGCAAGCAAAGCAGCCTTAAGCCTCTCCCATAATGTTTATGATTGTTACATTTTAATACCTGATAATCATATTTTATTATAATTTTATACCATCATTATCTATTTTTAATGAATAATTATACCACTAATAATTATTTTTATCTTTAATTACAGGTTAATGAAGAATAAAGCCCAAAAATCCTATCTCTCAACAAAAGCTCAAGAATTAAATGAAGAACACAAGCACGAGCCAAAAATCCAAACAAAGCCCAGAATCAAGCCGAATAGCTTGTAGAAGTCGGAGAAAATAAAAAAATCAAATATGAAAACAAAATATATTCAAGATGGTTGGTCGCAAAGAAACGACGGTATCTCTCAATCCGGAAGGCGGAATTTAACATATAATATATGAAAATCGCCTATCTCGATGAGACGAAGCCATCTGTGGAGGCAGGTTTTTGATTGGACATCGATACCAGCATCGATGCGGTATCATCGATGCTGGCATCGATACCGACATCGATGCCAGCATCGATGCCGGTATCGATGGCTACGAATCAGTTACAGATCAATAGTTGATTTTTGATGGTTTTGGATAAGAATTCAATCCAAAGACTCTTATTCATTAATGTTTACTATAAACAGTGTTGTAAAAAGCGGCCGATAGCGGGGCTATAGCGGCGCCTTTCGCGGTCGCGGCCCCTCAGCGCTACGCGGAGGGGTGTCGCGGTCGGGTTTAGCGGGGAAAACCGCTTTGCATTCGAAAAGCGCGTAAAAGCGCTCAAAAGCGGGGAAAAGCGCTCAAAAGCGGGCAAAAGCGAAAAAATCCGCTAAACCCGCTAAACCCATATTCGATTGTTTTCGCGCTGAACCCGACCCGAACCCAAACCCGACTTGTTAAAACCAGATAAAAGACGATTTTTTCTCTCCCACTCCCGAACCCTAGCCGCCTGCGGATCTTCTCCGTTCCAGCCACGACGATTTTCTCCCACGACGATTGTCTTCCTCAGAGCTCCACAACAACGCAATCCTAATTCCTCAGAGCTCCTTCTCCCGTTGTTGCTGTTGCTGACGGTAATCCCCCGTTGTGGATCTATTGGTGATTTATTTTGAATTCTCACTTGCCCTAATCCCTAGTTATTAACCTCTTTTTTTCTTTCCAGCGTTCCAACGACTTCCGCTCTCTGAGTCCAGCCAGCGTTTCCAGCGACTTCCGCTCCCAGCGACGAGACGACTTCCGAACTCCGAGTCTCCAACAAGCTTCCCTCAAGTCTCCAACAGCTCAAGCTCCCAGCGTCATCTCATCTCTGTTGGCTAGATCTGTAACAGAGGTAAAGGTAAAATAGCTTCCCTTTCTTCTCTTTCATTTTAAACCTTCTCAATGTTCTCACTTCTAGTTTTCCTGTCTTCACTTTCATTTTAATTGTTGCTATATGAGACACTTTCAGACTTTCTAGAAAGAAGAGGTTTCATTTTCTGATTTTTCTCTTCTGAATTTGCTCGGATGTCACTGACAAAGTGTGTTATAATTTTTAAATAAGTTGACGATAAACTTGTTCTGTCTGTTTTCTTGATGGGAAGAGGAAGTTTGTTTAGAATATAAATAAGTTCTTAGCTATCTAGTATTTCACCTAAACAGTTATGAGCATGTAAATCCATTTAATTTAATGATGATATTACTTACTAATCATGCTTTTTTTGTTGAGTATTTTCATATTAGAGACTTGAAAGTTGAAGAAATGGGACAAATAACGATCTTTTGGATAAACAGGTACATTTTTTCATTCTTTAATCTTTATAATTATAGTACTTTGTTAATGTTATGTAATTATTACACATCTATTTCTTGTTTAGGCATTAAGTATGCATTTATAGAATTTTTAGATTTTTTATGAATTTTCTTATTATTTAGGATATTTAAATATATTTAAATTTGTCCGCTATTTAACTGTGCGCTACTTGCCGCTATTTCGCCGCAATAGCGCGCAATAGCCTTAGCGGTACCTCGCCGCGACGCGACGCGATCCGCTATCAATAACCTTAACTATAAATAGGGGTAGAGAGTGAGGGGTTAGAGGTGTGAAAAATTTTGTATCTCCATTTGGAGAGGGTTACTCTTAATTGAGAAGATCTTCCAAACTTGTAATTTTTTATTACAATTAATAAAAGATTTTTTTGATCACTTTAAATTTTTCTTTTCTTCTCTTTGTTGGATGATGAAGATGAAGATGGAGATCAATTTAAAGGTTTGTTTTTCTTATTTTCTCTTTTATTTCTTTTCTTATTGCTTAGTAATTTAGATTTATTTTTCATGCTTGTAGTATAGATTTATTTCATATCGTTATTTTCTCGCATTTAATTCTTACAATTTATTTTGTAGCTTAGTTTTTACAATTTATTTTATAGTTTAGATTTTATTTTCTTACACTATTCGCCTTGAGGCTAGAACCCTCCTGGGATTAGTTTTTATTTTTATTTATTTTTATTTTCTTTGATTCGTCTTGAGGCTAGAACCCTCTAGGAAATTACCATTTTATTTTCTTGCACTATTCACCTTAAGGCTAGAACCCTCTTGGGTTTAGTTTTTTTTTGGTCTTTGATTCGCCTTTAGACTAGAACCCTCTAGGAAATCACCATTTTCTAAGAAGTGGATTCAATTCTAGATTACTCATATCTTTAATTGAATCCGCCATCTTTAATTTCTTGAATTTTCTTTTTATTCTTAATTCTCCTTTTTGATTCTTGATTTTATTCATCTTTCCTTGTGCAAATCATTCATTCTTTGTCACACCTACTCACACTTACATTTCGTGCCGATTTACACACTATCACTTCCACTCTCTCTATCTCTCCACAACCACATTCATTCATCACTCCTAATTGTCACGCACAAAACATAAGAACTGAATCTAATTTTCTCCTACAAACACCTTCCTCGTGGGATCGATAACTTTTTATACTATAAATTGATTGTGCACTTGTAATTTTTTGTATACGTTTATGCTACATCAATACCTTAATGAACAGCTAAAACCAGATTATAAAGTATGAAGAATATTCTATTTCGAGTTGCGAGAACGGAACAGGGTGGGTATATATTCTATTTCTGGAGAGTCAGTTGACAAATTTGGACCTTTCATATTGGAATAATTGATCTGATGTGGAACATTCATCTGATAACAATTATAGAATACTGCCATACCAAAAAGATTAGTGTATTAGTCAACGGTATCATATTTTAGCAATTCGATTAAATTACTTAAGTGGCCAACAAGCAATAGATGAACTCTCACATAATAATACAAACACAAATATTTAACAAGGAAATAAAAGCAGCAAAATTAACCACAAACTGAATAGAACCCATAGATCTAATAGTGACTCAGATCAAACAGATGATCAAATCATAATCAATATCAAATCTTTCGATCAAAATCCGCAAGATTAAGTGATTCAAATCTTACCCCAGTCGTCCTCCTGCTCTTCTATTGAGGGATTGGATTGAGTGGTAGAGGGATCCATTGCTTGCAAACGAACATGGAACTCAATAGCCACAGGGCACAAAAGCCCAGAACTCTGTTCTCTAATCCACGGAATACGAAAACTGCAAGAGATTAAAATTAAGAGAGATGGGAATAGAAAACTAAATCTCAAAAATCCCAGGAAACGAATCTTAGGGCCTGTTTGGATTTGTAGGGGGTGAAGGGAAGTTAAGGGAAACTGAGAGAAGGGAAGGGAAGGAAAGGGAGTTCCCTTCTCCTTGGTTACACCCTAATTTGTGGGTAACAAATTTTATAGTATTAAGGGGTGAACCAAGGAGAACTAGGGTGAATTAACTTCACCTTCTAAGTGTTCCCAAACAAGATGAATAGAGGTGAATGGTTCCCCTAACTTCCCTTCATCCTCATTCCCACCAATCCAAACAAGCCTTTAAGGAGGTGATGGAAGAAAACGGGAGATTTGCAATATACTGGTAGATTTATGACTAATTTACCCCTGGCTTTAATGACGAATTTAATAAAGGTGTAGTGTGTAAGACGAAGGTGTTTTAGTCATTATGACTTTTAGAAGGCGGTTTGTGGTTTATTCCATTTTACTGTTTATGTTTATTCCATTTTGCTTCTCACACTTGCGTGGATATAATTTGAACCGTGGGCCTATTTCGCAATATACTGACACGGGACCAGAATCAGGCCTAGTTTCGGATTGGGCTCCTCTACTCATCAATTGTGACTCTTAATATTTGTTAATGTATTTTTACCTTTCATTTTGTGGGATCATCTTTCATTTTGTGCTTATCAATAAAATAAAAGGTGAAAATGCATTAGCAAATATTAGGAGCCACTATTGATTAGTTGAGGATCCCAATCCCCTAGTTTCGGAGGGTTAATTAGGGAGAACTGTAAAATAGAACTAGAATAATGTGTAGGATAAATTTTTATGAGTTAAATAGAAGTAGAACTAAAATAAAATTATATAGTGTTAGTTAATTAGGAACTAATAAAAATTAGAACTGGGATAATTATACAAAATTATCCTACTTTTATTATATTTGTAAAGTAAAGACAAAGCTCTAGTCTCTCAAATTTTCCCACGATTTAGACTAAAGCTAGGTGGTTAAAAACTAGATCTCTCATTTTTATTTTTATTTTATTTTTTTATTTTTCATATTTTGTTTCTTTATCCTCTTCAAACCACACCATAAAATCTTATGGTATCTCTTTTTACTCTCTTATTTATATATGCTAAAAACCCTTAAACTAGTTTTTTTTCCAGCCCTTCAATACTGACCTAGTTTTGAGTTGATTACCAAACTGGTTCTTAGCTTCTTTTCAGCCATGTAATAAGGTTAGAATTGTCCACCCATACCCAGGACCAATCATGTTCTAGTTAAAAAAATAAAAACTACGTTTGGCCTTGTTTTTGTCAAGTTGCCAAACAAATCTATCGAATAAGTTCACTCCTTGTTCATTAATTAGTTATTGGGTTAATTGCACTTTTATGTAGGAAAAACTCGTAGATTCTCGATTTTTAATACTATAAAGTTTAATTTCATCCAAATAGTATTCCCGAGTTTCACCCTCTTAACATTAATATCCGTGAAATAATCTATATTTATTACTAAAAACTCATCTCCAACGGCTTCTCCAAAATTTTCTCCAAAATGGGGAAGCAAAAGTCATATTCTCCAACTAATTTTTACACCAACTCCAACAGCTTCCCCATTTTGAAGAATCTCTTTATTTCTCCAAAAATTTGGAGAATGCTGCAGATTTGGAGAAGCTTCCCCATTTTTTCTCCTATATCCCTATTTTGGGGAATGAGATGGGGAATCTGTTGGACCAAAAACCTAACTAAATTCTTCAAAAGTGGAAAATGGGAAAGCTGTTGGAGATGCTCCCCTTACACACGCCACTTGGCAATGTCTTCCTTTTTTTAATTTTTTAAAAAAATCTTTTTAATATTCAATGACACCCTTTCTTCAACTTCCAAGATCATTAATCTATATCTATTACTAAAAACTCTTACCCTTGCACACGCCACTTAGCAATTTCTTCTTTTTCTTAAAATTTTTTTTAAAAAAATTCTTTTTAATATTCAATGGCACCCGTAGATATGCTTAAAAAATTCAAGATCATTAAAAAATCTTTAAAAAAATTCTTTTTAAAATTCTTAAAAAAATATAAAGATTTGTTTAAATTTTTTTCTTTTCTTCTTAGTCCATGATAGTTCTTTTTCTCTGCAGTACATGAATCTTTTGAAGGGAACTCTAGAATTAAGAAGGGTTTTGCCTTGGATTTTATGGATTTTTGTCTTTTAGGAGGAAAATTATGTGCATGGAGAATTAATATTTGTAGAATTTTATGAATGCTCAAAATTGATTAGTAAAGTTCTAACAAGCTAAAATTATGTAAAATTATGTCAATTTCATTTTATGAATACTCAAAATTGATCAGTAACGCTCTGTTCTTGTGGTTCCTAAACAAATTTAACTAATTTTAGCATATTTGTCTGAGATAAGGTTTAACTTTGTTCATAGCTAGCAATTTCTGTTATATTCCTTGTAGATCTATGTACTTTGTTAGGTATTGAATAAAGAAATATATTTAATTTTCACCTATTCATCTTTATCCTGTGTCGATTAGATTTTGCTCTCAGAGAATGTTCTCTGTTGGGTATCATGCTTTTTTTGTACTCCCTTTTTGTGTTGGCAGAGGGAATTTTTCACTATTATAAACTTTAGTTATTGTTCTTATTTTACAAAAATAGATAGATACAACTATCTGCCCCAGCTTTGCTTCTTCTATACGATTTTAAGTAGATATGATTTTCTCAGTGGTGAGAATAATCTGTATTATACATTATATTAGTACTCTTTGAGTTTTTTTTTTCATTTTAGCTTGCCTTCTGATGGAATTATGCAAAGCCTTTTTCTACCACTAATTATGATAAGCTTAGAGGAACTCAAGAACTAATAAAGTACCATTTAGCGACACCAAATAATTATTACTCCAATGTTATGCATACCCCTATCTTAACCAAGTTGCTGGAGGATGCCCAAACGTTCGGTTCCTATCTTGAATATGACATTCTTTTATATAAGTTACTCATAAGCCACTTGACAATATTAGGTTAAAAATATGATTTGTTTCACATACTCTATCAAACCACCTACTATTTTGGTTGGCAATTTTAGTCCTTCTTCTTATATGTCTTTACTACTACTAATTTCAATAAGCTCAGTTTGATGATGATGGCTTTTCATAGAGCAAAACTTTATTGTCTTGTGTAGAGAAGCGGATTGATAATTTGATAATTGATATGATTCTTTTGTTGTCTTTTTAGAATTACCACATAGTATTAGTAGTATCTTGGTGCACGCAACGCGCACTTGACTCGAAAATGGGTTATTTGTTAGTGCTTTTTTTCCCTTTTTTCGTTTGGGGTTTTCTCAAATGTGTGGTATTGGTTTGGTTTTTCCAATTGTTAGAACATTTCCTTTGGTTTTCCAAGTGTGGGGCTATTTTTGTGTTATTATTCCCAAGTGTGAGGTGTTTTGAGTTTTTGCCTCTATCAGGTTTAATGTACTCTTCCTGTGACTTGTTTAAAAAATTTAGATTCTAATTATTGTTGAAATTAGGTTGTAAAATATATTTCTTAGTTTTGAACAAGAGAATTAGTTTTGTAGTAGTTTGAGATTAATTAGTAGATTTTTGAATAAATTCATGTGCAAGATTTGCACCATTCCTTTGGACACTACAGAAGTCAGGCTTTAGCTTCAAAAGAAAGCAGTTTCAAGAGATGTAGTTGTTAGACCCTAGAGGGGGGGGGTGATTAGGGTCTTATGCTAATCTAATCCGATTTAAATGCCAATAAAAACTAATTAACAAATATATTCTTGCAAGATAGATATACAAAAGAGTTATGTGCAAGAATATGCAATATACACAAGGTGATATATCCTATATGATAGAAATATATGTAAGGATATATAAACAATAAGATATATCCTAATAAAGAGATATAGACTATATATGTGCAAGGATATAAAACTAACACAAGGGTAAATAATATGAACTAGATAGTGGATCATATAAATAATGAGGTAATGACAATGGCGACAAGAAATATAAACACAAGTATAAATAAACGCCAAAGCACACTCAAACACAAGATATGATCACGAAGTTCGGACCTTCCGTCCTACATCTCCGCTCCCCACTCCCGGGGAGAAATCCACTATCACAACCGGGTTTTCTACGCTCACCCGAACAACGTTTACACCTCACAGTATCGGTTTTTAACGCTCACCGATCAACGTCACTCCTCACACTCGGTTTTCTAGTTCACCAAAAACTTCACAACACACTCGGTTTTCTAGCTCACCGAAAACCTTACAACACTCACAATGTAACAAATATAAATTTGTTCTCTACAATAGATGAGAACACAATTAAGCACAACTCAAAGTTACAAACTCTCACCATCTAACTATACTATGTATGTAAATACAATAAGCTCAAGTGGGTGTGTGTAACAATGAGATATAAATAAAAACTTAACTCAATAAGAACTAGCAATAAGATTGATATGAAATACAATAGTAGAAATGCTAGGAAATAGAGTTAAGGAAACTTCTCTATAAATACAAAGAGAGGATGATGAAGTGTTGAAGATGAACTCTTCAATAGCTGATGAAAAACTCCTCTTTGTAACAGCAAACCCAAAACAAACTTAAACCAAACTAAACGAGTTTAAACCCTTGTTTAAAACCTTGTTTAAAAACTTCTTGATTAACCTAAAAAGATATCAGCAATGGGGTATATATACCCACTAGAAATCTCAGCCAAAACCACAAAACAAAGGACAGAAAAGCCCCCAGAAAATCGGCTCAGAAAAGAGCCGTTGAGAAAGCAACGGTCATCTGGTCGGTCGACCGGAAATCTCGTCGGTCGACCGATGGAGCTTTCGGTCGACCGGGCCGGTCGACCGACAGACTTTCTGTCGCATACTGACGAGAAAACAAAACGAGCGGTCGATCGGTTCGGTCGACCGAATACTGACACAGCAGAATTTGATTTTGAAAGCTGATTTTTTAACTTTTGGAAATTTGTTAAAAATAACAAATGAAGTCCAAAAATTATGAAACTTTGGGAAATGTATATAAACATGAAAACGAACATATTACAAAAAGAATTTTCCAAATTGCATTTCCCATTTGAGAAAAATCATCATTTTGAAAAATAGTTCAAAACACATGAAAACCTGGAAATTGATATTTTGATATTTTGACTCAAACAACATTTTGAAACCTTATGAAATGATTGTATAAACTTGATAAAATATATAACATGTTGTTATGAAGTCTATAACCTAGAAATACAATATTTTCATAAGATTGCATATTCTATACAATATATTCAAAACACTAAGTATGATTTCATTAAATGTAAGCTTGTTAAAGGTGAAATCATATATGGGCATATAAACATAAAAACTCAAAACTATGTATGTATATATATATAAAACTATATATATATGCATAGAAACCAAAACTTATGCATATATATATTACTATATATATATACGAAGAAACCAATAAATGTGTGTGTATATTATATTAAGCTTAGAGTACTAACACACATAATATAAACTCCTAAACTAAATTACCCAAGCAATCTTAATCTTTAATAAGCTCTTCTTGGTAATCTCGCGGATGAAGCTTGAACTTGATCTTTAACTTGAATTGTATAAGCTTCACCGACATTCCGCCAACCTCCATTGGATATCATCGTTGAAGCGCAATCCATCCAACCTCCAACTGCGTTGTTTGCCTAGAATAAATATAAAAATACAAACACTAGACAAACAACATTAGAAGTAAATTGTTTGTTAAACATCATCAAAATAAGAAGGCCAACAGTAGTGACTTTACCAAAATACAGAGGCATGTTAGGCACTGTATCTACAATTGCTAGAAAAGAAGGCCTAGCAGCACTTTGGAAAGGTATTGTGCCAGGATTACATCGTCAATGTGTATTTGGAGGCCTACGGATTGGACTGTATGAGCCGGTAAGTTTATACTGTTTATCAAATGAGAATTTGCTTGGTATTTATATTCCTTATTTGTCAGTTGTTGGCTCTTTTGTTAGCTTAAATTCTTATATGTTGGTGAGAATTTCGTTGGAGATATTCCTCTAACCAAGAAAATACTTGCTGGCCTTACAACTGGTAGGTCTAGGTCCATTTTATAGTTTAATTCATAATGTTCATGTCAGTAAAACTGCATCTGTTTGACCAATTTACATTTGAGTTTTTTTAATTTCTAAGGTAAGAGTTCTTCTTTGGGCTACTCCTGACAATTTTATAACATGTTTGTGTTATAATTTTCAAATATGTGTTATAGCAATAACAGTCGCTAATCCAACTAATTTGGTGAAAGTACGACTTCAAGCTGAAGGCAAGCTTCTAGCGGGTGTACCAAGACGTTATTCAGGAGCTCTGAATGCTTACTCTACTATAGTTAGATAGGTTTTATATTGAACTCTAATTAATTCTACCTTTTCTCGGTCATGTTATTTTACTGAAGTTGTCAAAAATTTCAAAATGTTAGGAAGGAGTTTGTGCTCTGTGGACTGGGATTGGTCCTAATGTTGCACGTAATGCTATAATAAATGCTGCAGAATTGGCAAGTTATGACCAAGTAAAATAGGTTTATATTCCAGTCATCAAAGAAGATTTTCATTGGATATTTTTGTATCCTTTTATTATAGCATTATATGTATGTAGTGGTGCATATTTATGTGCATGTTTGACAAACTAAAATTTTATTTTTCAATTCATGTATCTTATTGAATACAAGTGTATTTTTATTTTCTTTCTATATAATTATATTTTTTTTGTTTCAGATCTGTTTGTTTCTTTATTTATCTTTACTATTGGTAAGTGATGAACTTAATATAATCTTACTAGAATGTATTTCTCTTATATTATGTTTTGTTATTTTTCTCCAATAGCAATGCATTTCACTTCAATATTTTTGTTCTTTCTTATGTTTATATAGAGTATCCGAAAGTTACATTTTATTTAACTAATTGAGTACTTCTTATGCTGTATTCTTATGGTTTGATGATGTTCTTAAATTGCAATCATATACAATTTTCTTATACTGACTTTATTTGATTTATGTATTACACTGTCTCTTATTTTCGTCAGGTGGATGTCATACACCCCTTATATGATATGTATTATATTTTCTTTGTTTTTTGACATTACACTTTTATTTTACCAATTTCTTTAGAAAGTTATAAAGGTTTAAATATTGATATGACTCGCACAAAATGTTCAAAAATTATTTTCCTATGTTTACAATTTTCCAAACCTTTCATTTTTTCAATTTTTTACAGTTTACCCATTTTTGGTACTTTTTTGACATTTCACTTTAATTTTGAATTTTTTCTACCTTCTAAATAATAAAATGACTCCCGTCATATTTCTGAAATCCGTTTTTACACAATTACATTTTTCAAACTATATATGATATTAAACTGATTTAAGTTTTCCAAACTTTCTAACTTTCCAAACTATATATGCAACTTAAGTTGTATTATTTCTGACTACTTATATATTAATACTGTTTTATTTTGCATTCTTTTGCTACATTAATTTTTATATATTAAACAAATTTGTGCATCGCACGGGCCTCAAACTAGTTTGACTAAAACTTCTTTCTTCTTGATTTCTTCTAAATGAATAACAAACAAAAGACGAACAACAACCAATCTTTTATTTCAAATCTAAAAAAGTAAAACTACCCAACATCAACTTTGATAGACTGATTTGTAACTTCAATATAAATATATTAACAAAATAGTCAAATTTTACTTCCTATATGTTTTCAGGAAAAGTTGCCTTCATCATTGATTTCATTAAACTTCAGTCGTTACAATGAACTCAAATAACAAAGAAATAAAAATTACAACTCTCTTGAAAATAGACACAAGTTCCGTTTATCGTCCCTTGCTTGCGTGGGTCTTTTGCCTGTGACGGGGATGTTGATATCCGTGGACCACCGGTCGATCAGATCCGTTCCGAAAAATCGGGCAGAGTTTCGTCGATCCGCGGGGAGATCTAGAAACTCAAAGCTCCTATCTCGGATAAAGCGAGATATTTGCTCTTCTTAGTATCACCGACGAGGGGCAATACTAAGGAAAAGAGAGGGGAGGAATGAAGATCCGATGAAGAAGTCTCCTTTGCTGTGGGGGCTCGATCACTCTTTACTGCAGCAGGGCTTCGCCACTCTTCTCCAAAATTCCAGATCCCCAAAAATGAGGCCCAAGGGTCCTATTTATAGGCAAGAGGGGACCCTAGGGGGGGCTAACAAACCTTATCCGTAAAAAAACCTTGAGACACCCCTTGGGGTGTCTCGGCGTGGCCGAGACACCCTAGGGTGTCTCGGCTTGGCCGAGACACCCCTCGGGTGTTTCGACCTCGCCGAGATACCGCCGGGTGCCCCAGTTCAGTCCGAGACCCTCCGCTGTGTATCTGCCATTGATTCTTCGTCCCAACTCGGATTTCAGTGATTTCGAATGCGTTGGAATTCTGACGAAGAGCTCTGTCGGCCCCGATGGTTGAATTATCTGTAGGGCGAACGAGACCCGAAGGGCGTTGCTCCTTTTGCAACTGTCGCGGGGTTCCCGATCAGTCCGTATCCCCGTTATTCTGAAATTCTGTCGGTTCACGTAACTCGTCGATTCACTTCAGGCGCTTACCGACGTCAATCGAACTCCTGTGAACCGGGTAGTGACGTTCATCGTCATTGTTTAACATTGAGCTGTTCGTGGAGACCTGTCGGTAATTTTTGATGCCTACACTATACCCAGCAAAGTTCACAATCTACTGATTTGGGGGTAGTTTTGTAAATACTATTTTTCTTCTTTTTTGTTAAGGTGTAGTTTTGTAAATATGCATGTTTTAAAGGGTATAATTCACTTTTGACTGAAAATATACTGACATAAATTTGGATGGCCTTTTTCATCAAATGAAAGCTGCGAGATTGTTACAGCTAGCTGCCAATATCTAGCAATGAAAATGATTTAAGGATCCCAAATATGGGACCAATGGAGGAGACAGGTGATGTGTCTCCTCCCTATTGCATAATGAGTTGGCATGGCCAACTCATTATGCAATAGGGAGGGGACACCTCACATGTCCCCTCCCATTGGTCTTATATTTTGGGTCCCCGTAGCAGCACTCATCTGGCAATGCTCCCTCTCTTAAAAGAATCCTAATCTATGCAGCATTATGGCATCGATTAATGGGAAGGAATGTTCTATCAGCAACTTTCAACGGGATAAAAATTAAAAAAAATACCATATAATAGGCACACTGTGCAAAAGAATCAGTAAGCTAATCAACATTAACACTCATTTCCTCTATTCCTTCACTCTTCCCATAATTCATTCCATTTTCATTTTCGGCAAGGGATCATACTCATCAATTTTCATGCCAATACAACAACCGAAGTAATCGTCACCAGCAAATCTGCCTTAGATATTGGAACTAAAATCATGACTTTCAGTTCCAAGCAGTACAATAGAAATCTTGAATTAAAATCATCCTCCAAAAACAAAATTTGAAATTTGAAGAAAACAACATGAAAAATTTGAAAATTGCAAAAAATACACTACAAATTCAAAATTAAGAAAAAAACACCCTAAAATTTTCAAACCTACGAACAATACACAAAATTCAAAAAAAAACCTTGAATGTTTGAACAATTTTATAAAAGCATTCTCAAAAGATGGAAAGTTACAAATATTTACGAAAAAACGCATGTTTTTAAGTTTTGATCTTTTTTATTTTTTTTCAAGATATTTTTGTTTTTTGCGTATTTTTTTGCAATTTTTGAAACTTGGGCATTTTTTGCAAATTTGAAATTTTCATAATACTGTTCATAATATCCCCCTGAAGAATATGCAATTTGAAAAAAACACCCTGAATGTTTTAACAGTTTTATAAAAGCATCCTGAAAAAAAATGAAAGTTACAAATTTTCAAAAAACACATGTTTGTAAGTTTTGATCTTTTCTGGGAGTTTTTGTAAAATATAAATTTTTGAGGGTGTTTTTTATAATTTCTGAAACTTTTAGAGTGTTTTGCAAATTTAAAAAAATTTAGAGGACTCTTCATAATTCCCAGAAGTTCAGTGAACTATTTAGATGTTTTAAATTTTTTGGATTTGTTTGTAAATTTTAAATTTTGAGGATGTTGTTTATAAGTCAAAACTTTTAAGATGTTTTCTACAAATTTCAAAACTTTAAGAGAGCATAGAAAGAGAATGGAGGAAGAGAAAGGGGGTGAAATGAGATTTTTAAAAAAATTTAGAGGTAGGGACCACATAGTTATATTGTATGTTTAGGGGATTGGGTTAAAAGACAAGCACACAAAGCTGATTGGGTTCATAGGTACAAATAAAGCTAGTTGGGTTTAAAATAAAGCAGGGTAAAACTTTGGGTTTAAAGCTAAAACCCTTAATTAAATATAATAGACCTTAGGCTAAATTCTAGATAGTTAACCAAATATAATTAACCTTTATAATTCGTGGTACACTAATCCTAAAAAACAAGTCCTCCTTCTCTACGGACAACAGATTAATTTTGATAAATCATATCTTCCTTTTAACCCATGTGCTCCAAATGATATTCAGTTGTTTCTTAAAGAATGCATAGGCTTTGGCAAGGTAGAGGGTCACTCAACTAATTTGGGACCTCCATCATCGATCGGACAGTATAAAATGTGACCTTTTGGGGATCTAAAGGATTAGGGTACGAAAAAAAAGTACATGTATGGCATGAAAAACTCCTTTCAAGAGCTAGGTGTGAGGTTCTCTTTGTAGTGGTGGCCTAGGTCGTCCCTAGTTATGCCTTGAGCATGTTTCGCTTGCATGTATCGCTTTGCAACGAGCTTAGTTCTATGTTAGCAAGATTTTGGTGGGGTCATACAGGTGAAGCATGAAAGATATATTGCTTGAGTTAGAATAAATTATGCAAAACTAAAAATGATGGAGGCTTGAGTTCCAGAGGTGCGAAATCGTTTAACATGGCTCTTCTGACCAAGCAAGGTTGGAGATTGATTATGACCCCAGAATCATTAGTTGCCCATGTTCGTAAGGCAAAATCCTTACCAACAATGTTCTTTCATAGAGGGTCAATTATGTCAAGACCTTTGTCAGATTTGGAAAAGTATTCACGGGCTCGAACTGCCTCGAAACATGAAGGCTCAATTATGTTAAAACCTTTCTCAAATTTGGCAAAGTATTCAAGGGGATCGATCTATACTTGAGGCAGGTATGTGATAGATGATTGGCACCGGTGCTATTGTTAGAGTTTGGGGTGAGAGATGGATAGCTTCTTTGTTCTTCTACCTTCAAGGTGATCACTCTCCTATGGATATCTCTAGAAGAGATATGAAAGTATGTGAGTTTATACAATAGACTCACTCTTGGGATAGGGCTAAATTGTAAGAATTATTATGGGATATTGATGTGGATCGGGTTCTTCAAATGCCTCTTCTTGAGTGGCCGACAAGGGAACTGTTAGTCTGACATTATACAATGCGGGAGTGTATTTGGTTAAATCACAATATAGACTAGCCCTAAAGTTGAAACGTTGAAATTAAAACATTAAAGAGGTAATGTTTCTCGTGGAGAGAGCAGTGATGGTGCCAATGATGGGTCTTTGTAGAGGATATGGGGTTTACAGTTGCCAAATAAGATCATGCACTTTCTCTGGCATGCATGGAGGAATATTCCAATAGCTTTTCTATCGACATCATTTGAGTGTAGAATCAATATGTACGAGGTGTGAGAGTGAAGCTGAAACAATCGTTCATGCATCATGCCTTTGCGCGTTTGTATGTTCAGAGTGGGAGATAAGTTTTCTACCAACCTCTCTTTACCCTCACAGCTTTGAGAGTTTTGATAATTGGTGGGGGCGATGTCTAAATGGTTTAGAAAAGGAATTGTTGGTACAATGGGTCATTGCTGTTAGGTCTCATGCTTATGAGCCTACTATCTAATCTAGTTTCAATGATTAACAAAAAATTTCTAACACCATTCGTCGAGTGTTTGTATTTGCTTGTTAGGTATTCTACACAAAGATCATCCGTTGGAGGTTGGATGGATTTGAGCGTAAACGACAATATATTGGAGGTTGGTGGAAATCGGAATGAAGCCGTCACAATTCAAATCAAGATTCTCTATTGTGCTTCATCCTACCAAGATCGAGCTTATCGAAGAATTTTATCTTAGGTATATTAATTTAGGAGCTTACTTTATGTGTTATACTCAAAAGCTCAAAAATCATACACGTACACGTTTACAATATTTATCGTATCATACATATATTTTAGGAAAATAATGTGTTTGAGGATTATAGACTTAGCATTATTGGTTTACATCTTTTCATAAGTCTATGAATCCATTTAAAATTATTTCAGAACTTGTTCGAAATGATTTCATCAAAATCAAGTTTTAACAAGTTCGTATTTTTTACCGGTTTGAAAAATGACGTGCTTTCACAAATGGGAATTGTGTTATTAAAAATTTATTCATTGACATGCTCATTTTTATGTTTATAAACATTTCCCAAATTTTCACTATTTTTAGAGTTTATTTGTTATTTTTAATTAAATTTGCAAAGTCAGGTTTTCTAAAAATTCATGTATCTGCTTTATCAGTTATCGGTCGACCGAACAAGTCAAACCGGTCGACCAACCAAAGAAGTTTTTCAGTGTTTATTTGCTCAGGGTCATCAATCGACCGATATACATGTATTAGTCGACCGATAGGTATTCATCGGTCGAGCAACACATGACCATTAATTGACCGATAATATATCCGTTGCAAAAAATGGCTAGTTTTCCAGATTTTATTTTTTACTGGTTTTGCCTCATTTTTTGTGCTTTCCTCTGGTTTGGGCTGATATGTTAAGAGATTATATATATTCCTCAATACTTAGATTTTGTCATGGTGTTTAAAAACAAGTTTTGTAAGTTTTGTTTAAAAGTTTTAAGAAAAATCAAGTGTTTGTTTGTGTGAAGATAGTTTCACAAAGAGGAGAATCGAAATTTTGTTTTGAGGCACTCTACCTCAAATCATCATCTACAACTCTTTGTTTATACTGGAGAAGTTTTCTAAACTCAATTATCTAGCTTGTTTATTATTATATTTATATTTTCTAGATTAATTCGAGTTTGTTTTTATTTTTACTCATTGATTTCACACAAAACCAATTTGAGCTTAAGTATTTTTTTCACATATTGTATATTTGGGTTGTGGTGAATGATTTATTGAGTGTGAGCTTTATTTCGTTCTCATTCTTGTTAGAGAACAAATCCTTTGTACTTGTGCCTTATTGTCAGTTGTAAAACACATTGTAATACACAATGACACTTAGAGAAGTGGTTGGTGAGAAATGGGTTCAATTCCGAGAGGAGTGATATTGATAGTAAAGCCTAGAGAGAGGTGGTAAATCTAAGCACTTGAGGAAGGTGATACAGGCTAGGCCAACACTTAGAGGAGTATATTGTGTATTATCAATTGTGTGTGTTTGTACACGTTTATTGGTGAGCATTAAAAATTGATTGTGTAGTATTGTTTTGATATGGTAGAGATTCTCCTCGAGAGTGAGGAGCGGAGATGTAGGTCGAGGGTGACCGAACTCCATGATCATTTGATTGTGTTTGAGTTTGGCATTGACACACTTATTCTCGTGTATATTTTTATATCACCCACTGTCTCATGTTTATATTGACCTTTGTCTAAATTGTTTATCCTTGCATATATCTCATTATATATCATATTGTTAAGATACTATTTGTAAAGTTTTAATTTAACATTAATATCGGATTAGATTAGCAAATAGCCTATTCACCCCCCTCTAGGGTACTTTCATTTGGTATCTGAGCTTGGTGCTCTTTGATTTATGGCTTAATCTCCTAGAGTCAAAGATTCTCACTTTAATTTATTGCTAATTTAGTTTTGTGATTTATATTGCTTGCATTTATATCATGGATATGCATGGTACACCTAGTTTAGGCTATGCTATTGATATTGCTCCTAAATTCAATGATTTCTCTTATGCTCAATGGTATTTTAGAATTAAATTATTTGTTAAATCTAAAAATATTAAATTATGGAAAATTATTGATTGTGCTTATATTGTGCCCACTTTGGAGAAATCTAAGTGAAGCTTAAATGATAAAAATATGTTTATTATGAACAAGCTATTGTTAGATATTTTTACTTAATGGTTTTAATGCATTAATTTCTAACAGACATGCTCATTTTGATAGTGATTACACTTTATGAAAATATATAGAAGCACATCACTATAACTTGGAGGAGATCTAACGGATTTCGAAAAATTTTGCTTCAAGTGAGATTGGAGCATCTTCATCATGCACACAGCCACTAGGCGATAGCCCTAGTAAGGTATGCGAGTTCTAATCCGATAATAATTTATCTATTAATGAACTCACTTGTGCATATGAACGATTAATGCATGCCTATAATATATTACATCATAATTTTATTGATATGAAAAGCAAGCATGTAAACTTAAAATCCGATCATGAATTGCTAGCATCCAAGTTTGATATTATTGTTAAAGAAAACGAGATACTTAAAGAAAACAATGATAAATTAAAATTGGATAATGATGCTTTGAACATAAGCATGGCTAGCTTAACTCATGACAAAATTGATGTCATATTAGAAGTAGAATCCATTAGAAAGGAATGTAATTCATTTAAGAATGATCATGCTCTTTCTACTTCTATTATCAATACAAATGTGCAAAATGAAGAGTTGAATCATATGAATAATCATATTTCTTCTTTAGATTTAACACTAACTAAATGTATTGATAATCATAAGAAGCTTGTGAATATGTGTGCTAAGTCATGTGCAAACAATTCAAAATTATCCACTCACTATGCACACACATATAGCAAGGTTTATAAGTACTCTATTTGCAGCCGTAAAGGCCATTTAGCTAAAGTTTGCTATGATGCACATAAGCAATCTACTATCAATAATACTACTCCATGTGCATCTCACAAAGTTTCTTCATCATCATCACACACACACACATGAACATAATAATCATAATGAACATGTAAATGTGTATAAGTGTGATTATTATGGTAGGTTTAGCCATTTGGCAAAGTTTTATTTTGATTTGAAAAAAAATTCAAATTTGCAAAATGTGTCAAAAAAGACCACAATTATTTAAAAATATTTCTTGTGCACATTCATATGTCATCAAAATCAAATACATCTATTTTATTGCATGTATTGCAATAGAAAGAGTCATTTGCGTGAATATTACTATGATCGGGCTCGTGCACAAAACGCGCCCAAATAGGATCATAATCCTAGGGCTTTGAGTTTTATTAATAGAGGTCATATCCCTAAACTCTTCGGTACCATGAGTGTTTGGGTACCAAAACAAGTTTGATTTTTTTAAACAACAAAACTTTTAGCGTTTTTGGTTTTTCATGTTCTTTAAAAGATAATTTTTTGTTTGGACTTTGTTTGCAAACAAATTTATGAATTTTTTAAAGGAGAATATTTTTCATCATATTTAGAAAAGAATTTGATTTTTTGAATATAAAATAAATGTTGTTTTAAATTTTTTTATTGATCAAACTTATTTTTAAAAATTTGTTTTTGTTTTCATTACATATCATGAATTTTTATTGGTTTTGATTTGGAAGAAGAGGCATATATTTAGCAACCCCTCCAGATTTATTGATCTTTTTGTTCTATATCATGTTTTTTGGATGCAAAATCTTTATAAGGGTTGAAACAAGCTCCAAGAGCTTGACATGATTACATTTCTAGTTTTCTTGTCCAAAATAATTTAATTGATCTATGTTTATTTTATCCAAAGCATACACTTCCTTTTAATCTTTGTAGATGAAACACATAAATATTTTGACGTTTTTTTTGTATGATCATGTAAATAGGAAAGATGTGTCTATTATTTATATTGATTGAGAATCACTATTAGCGGACATCTTTACCTAACATCTTTACCAGGAGATTGTTTTATAAGAGGTGATTTGAGCATGCTTATCATTTGATTCAAATATTTTCTTGATTATTTCTTATCTCTTTTAAAAATTAATGTTTGCATAATTTTTTTTGGCGTACGTTTGGATTTTAAATCATTTCATGAATTTATGGGTTTTCATGAATTTTTCCTTCATGAATTTTTATAAATTAATTCATGAATTTTATTTGAAATTATGATTTATTCATGGATTTTCATAATTTTCCTTCGTAGGTTTTCTTTCATGAATATTTTCAGATGATGTTTGGATCATCATTTTATTACCTTTGGAGATTTGTTTATATTATTATTTTTTAACTTTAATTAAGTTGCTTTATGCATTAATTTTTGTTTAAGATTTGTTTCAAATCTATGTATTAAGACACCATTATCATAAGGATATATCTATATGTGTTATTTGTGTCTTTTTGAATGTGAGTTGTCATGATATTTTTGTTCATACTCACATATTAATGCCTTAAAACATATATCATCTTGAGTCCTTTATTTGCTTTATCATTTCTACATGCTATGAGGCATTTTAATAGGAGTAGTTTTTTCCCCTATATTTGTTTTATACTCACCCATGCTTTTTGATAGTGAGAGCTTACACTCTCTTATCTCTTATTGTTTTCCCATTTTAATGTTGACAAAGGGGAGGAAACAAGTATGTGTGAGAATATCTTGCTTTTGCTTCCTATTGATTTTATGCATGGGAATTATAAATTGTATTTTCATTTGGTATCATATATATTTTGTATACTCTTTGTGTAGATTGCTTGTCATCATCAAAAAGGAGGAGATTGTTAGGTCTCATGTTTATGAGCCTACTATCTAATCTAGTTTTGATGATTAACAAATAATTCTTAACATTATTTTTTGATTGTTTGTATTTGCTTGTTAGGTATTCTACACAAAGATCCTCTATTGAAGGTTGGATGAATTTGAGTGTAAACAACGATATCTTGGAGGTTGGTGGAAATTGGATTAAAGCTGTCGCAATTCAAGTCAAGATTCTCTATTGCGCTTCATCCTACCAAAATCGAGCTTATGGAATAATTTTATCTTGGGTATATTAGTTTAGGTTAGTTTAGGAGCTTACTTTATGTGTTATACTCAAAAGCTCAAAAATTATACACATACACGTTTACAATATTTATCGTATCATACATCTATTTGGGAAAATAATGTGTTTGGTGATTATAGACTTAACAATATTAGTTTACATCTTTTCATAAGTCTATGAATCCATTTAAAAGTATTTCAGAACTTGTTTGAAATGATTTCATCAAAATAAAGTTTTAACAAGTTCGTATTTTTGACCGGTTTGCAAAATGACGAGCTTTCATAAATGGGAATTGTGTTCTCAAAAATGTATTTGTTGACATGCTTATTTTCATGTTTATAAACATTTGTCAAAAGTTTACTATTTTTAGAGTTTATTTGTTATTTTTAATTGAATTTACAAAGTCTGGTTTTCTGAAAATCCATGTATTTGCTTTATCAGTCATCGGTCGACCGAACAAGTCAAACCGATCGACTGACTAGAGAAGTTTTTTAGTGTTTATTTTCTCAGGGTCATCAGTCGATCGATACACATGTATCAGTTGACCGGTAAGTATCCGTCGGTCGACCGATGCATGACCATCAGTCAATCGATAATATATCCGTTGAAAAAAATAGCTAGTTTTCCATATTTTGTTTTTATTAGATTTGCCTCGTTTTTTGTGCTTTTCTCTGGTTTGGACTGATATGTTGAGAGATTATATATAATCCTCAAAACTTAGATTTTTTCATAGTGTTTAAAAACAAGTTTTGCAAGTTTTGTTTAAAAGTTTTAAAAAAAATCAAGTGTTTGTTTGTGTGGAGATAGTTTCACAAAGAGGAGAATCGAAATTTAGTTTTGAGGCGCTCTACCTCAAATCATCATCTACAACTATTTTTTTACATCAGAGAAGTTTTCTAAACTCAATTATCTAGCTTGTTTATATTTCAATTGTCATATTTACTTTTGCTAGATTAATTCGAGTTTGTTTATTTTTTTACTCATTGATTTCACACATAACCAAATTGAACTTAAGTATTTTTCACATATTGTATATTTGGGTTGTGGTGAGTGATTCATTGAGTGTGAGCTTTATTTCATTCTTGTAGGCTGTCTAAAAATTAATGCAGAGAGTTGATCCCCACAAAGCACTGATGATGGATGTTACAATCTGACAACCTTAACAACGATAGATGAAACTTACAATTCGACAACTTTCACAGTATACAAGAGTTACAAGTTGACCACTCTCACATTTCAAAGAGCCGAATGCAAGGATTACAAGATAATGATCCTTACAGAACTTGAGAAAAAGAGATTATAATTGACGATCTCTTCAAGCCCAAACGCGGAGGTCATTCCAGCGTTTCAACAACAAAACGCGAAGGTCATTCTTTTATTTTTCAACAACAAAATGCGGAGGTCATTCTCGTATTTTTAAAATCAAAACGCGAAGGTCATTCTCGCATTTCAACAATAAAATGTGGAGGTCATTCCTGTGTGTCAACAACAAAACGCGAAAGTAATTCCAGTGTTTCAACAACAAAACACGGAGGTCATTCCTGTGTTTCAACAACATAACACGAAGCTCATCACCGTATTTCAAGCTCAAAACGTGGAGCTCATCATCGTGTTCTAAGTTCAAAACGTGGAGCTCACTTCCGCATGTCATGTGCTAGACGCGGAGCTCATTTCAGAACGCGATTCTCACGTTTGACCATTCAAACACGTTTTAAACGGTCCCAAAACTATTTTCCATGAAATGGGGACATTAAACCCTATTATGGCGTGATTTAAGGGGTCGGTTATACCCCCATTAAGGAGTAATTTAAAGAGACGATTACACCCTATTAAGGGACAATTTAAGGGGTTGGTTACACCCCATTAAGGAGAAATTTAAGGGGTCGGTTCCACCCCTTAAACCCCTATAAATAGTAGGTTTCATAGATGGAAAAGGGGTCGGCAATCTTGAGGAATCCTTGGAGTATTTTGTGAAGGCTTTTTGTTGAAGCTTTGGAGCTTTTGGCTTGGTTCTTGAACCCATTTCGGTTATCTCTTGAGATCGTCTTTTGCTGGCTAAAAAGGATTAATTTCCTTTCTTAAATCAACTCTTCCCAAGAGTTCCTAACTCGAGTAGAGTTTAAAACTTTCTTGTCAAGTTCTCCTCAAACTCGTTAAGAGTTCTAAACTTGTATTGCAAGTTCTCCTAACGTCAAGTCAAGAAGAATAGACCGTGTTCCACGAATTAAAGTGATCGAATCGTCAACGGGATACAAGATTCAAACTCCCATTGCTACAAAGAAGAACCCCGATTTAAACAAAGGGAATGATCTCCGTCGATTTCTTCTCTCTTTTGTAAATCAGAAAACCGATAAGAGAAATTGTAATTTCTTTTTCTAAGTCAGTTAGAGAGAGGTTACATCGAGAGATTGATTCATTCTTTTCCTAAGTCAGTTATGGAGATTAATACAAATTCTGTTCTCAATTTTCTCGTAATTTTTCGGCAAACAGTTATCATTCTTGTTAGAGAACAAATCCTTTGTACTTGTTCCTTATTGTTGAGAGAACACATTGTAATACACAAGAACACTTAGAGAAGTGGTTGGTGAGAGACGGGGTCAATTTGAAAAGGTGTGGCATTGGTAGTAAAGCCTAGAGAGAGGTGGTAAATCCAAGTACTTGAGGAAGGTGACATAGGCTAGCTAACACTTAGAGGAGTGTATTGCGTATTGTCAATTGTGTGTGTTTGTACACGTTTATCGGTGAGCATTAAAAACCGTGTAGTATTATTGTGATATTGTGGAGATTCTCCTTAAGGTTGAGGAGCGGAGACGTAGGTCGAGGGTGACCGATGTCCATGATTATTTGATTGTGTTTGAGTTTAGCATTTGCACACTTATTCTCGTGTATATTTTTATATTACCTACTATCTCATGTTTATATCGCCCTTTGTCTAAATTGTTTATCCTTGCATATATCTTATTGTATATCATATTGTTAGGATATTTTTTGTAAAGTTTTAATTTGGCATTAATATCGGATTAGATTAACAAATACCCTATTCAACCCCCCTCTAGGTTACTTTCAATTGCTTACTAGTGTAGGCGTCTAAAATTAGCTATGGATTCCCACACGCAGTTCAAGACAAAAAGAACATAATAAACGACATCATCCGAGTCAAAAAAGTTTATCTAACGATGATGAAATGCATGAAGCGAATCGGTAAAAGCGCAGAAGTTAACAAATTGACGAAACACGCGTAAAGGGGAAAGCAAGCGAACCAAAGGAAATGCAAACAGCCAAATGAGTCAAAAAGACATAACAACTGGCTAGGAGACTCGCACGCATGCAAGTCACCAAATGGTGACTTGCACAGCTCCGAGTCACCACGACTATCTAGGCCTCCCAAACCTCCCAAAATATGAATTTTGATGTTTTATTAGAATTCTTACATCCCAGGAGCCCCCTAACTGTTCTGAAGCTATCTTTAAGTGTGTCTGGGCGGTTATCAACTGCAGATAATGTCAAAATACTTGATCTTATCAAAAAACACGATAACAAAAGCCTATAAATAGAAGCCCAAGGTCTTCAGTTGAGAGGATCTAAAATCTGAGGGCAAAGTACTGTCCAATTGAATAGTAAACCATGAATTTCAGAGGAGAATTGGCAGATCTTGGCGAACTTTTTCATAAAGAAAAAGCCTTAGAAAAATTTGAGATTCTCTCTCCCTCTTTCCTCCGGATCAAACCTTGTTTTGATCTCGAGAAGAGCCACAATCTCGCTTGGTCTTGATTGTTGCTGCTGCGGTTGTTTCCTTCGTGAAACAAGAGCATAATTAAACTTGTCAACCGGATCTGATCTACGGTGGTCTATGGACTAACACGTCCCCGACACAGGCAAAGATCCTACGCAAAGCAATATGAGATAAAGTACTACCGCGTTTTGTTTTATAAAGTTGTAATGTTTAATTTTTATTGTAAGAAGATCTTATAAAAAGACCGACTTTTCTTTCAGCTTGAACTTGTAATCGATAAATGATTGTAACAGGTTTAACAACAATGAAAGAGATAACTTTTGATGAAAACAAACTGGCAACCATAGTGAGAGTCGACGGCCTTTCTACGAAGGCTGTGGTGTCGCAACCAAGGATTCTCATCCCGATTGATGAAGAGGTCGAATACGAGTTCAACCAACAAAAGTATGAGGAGTATATGTCTTCTTCCTCTAGATCATCTTCCCCTCAGAAGAACAAGAAGACCTCTTCCACAAGGAAAGTTCGTTGGTCTTCAAATCTAAAGACCCAAGATGAGGAGCTCTGCACCATTATTGCTACAGTTACATCCCCTAACGCTCTTACAATTTTTGAAGAAGCCGAATTTTTAGGACTGAACCCCTCCTTGGTCAAGGGGCCTACTACTGGAGGTGTGCCAACTGTGTTAAAAAGAGCACGACAAAGACGACGCCAACGTCTTGCACGCTAACTCACCAAGGTTTTGGAGCCACTTGACGGAATCCACTATGAGGCGGACCTGAGGTTTAGGAGGCGCCAAGCGCCACAATAGCGAGCGAGTGCCTTATTCTCTAAACCAACAATGAATGAGTGGGTCCGTGTCAAAAGGACCCGTTGAACCTGTAGGCGTCAAAAATTGCCTATAGGTCCCCACACACGGCTCGAGACAGAGAGAAGATGATGAATGTCACTATCCGAGTCACAGGAGATCATTTGATGATGACAAACACATGAAGTGAGTCGACGAACCATGCGAAACGACGAAGTTTCAGAATGATGGAAACACGAATTTATCGGGAACCCCACATCGCTTGAAAAGGCAAAGTACCTCTCGTGTCTTGTCCACTTCACATATTATTCAATCATGGGATCTTGTAGATCTTCTTAATAGCTTTCCAATGCATCTTGAATCGCATGATTCTGAGTTCGGACGACGAAGATACGACAAAAACGGACGGAAGGCGCAGGACTACGTCCCAGGCCTCGACGAGACACCCAGAGGTGTCTCGGCCAACCCGAGGCACCCAAAGGTGTCTCGACTTGGCTAAGACACTCTAAGGTGTCTCGGCCAAGACGAGACACCCAGAGGTATCTTGGATGGTCCGAGACACCCATTGGTGTCTCGGATTGGCCGAGACATCCATTGGTGTCTCGACCAAGCCGAGACACCCAAAGGTATCTCGGAACTTGTAGAGCAATTTTGGTTATGATCGGATTTGAATCTGAAGAAACTTAAAACATGAAAGTTATAGATCTCCTCATTATATTTCCAATGCATCTTGGATCAGGTCATTTGAAGGTCATATGAGGAAGTGATGACCAAAATACCCAAAATACTCATTGG
>BQKN01063697.1:119657-168145 GCA_022839385.1 Asparagus kiusianus
GTCCCCACTCACAGCTCAGTGTTAACGAGCGACGACTGAACGTCGCTACCCGGTTCACAAGAGTCCAAATGACGTCGGTAAGCGCCTGAAGTGAACCGACGAACTACGTGAGCCAACGAATGTCAGAATCACGGGGATACGGATTGACCGAAAACCCCGCGATCACCGCAATCGAAGCAACGCCCTTCGAGAATCATTCATCCTACAGATGATTCAATCACCGGATCTTGTAGAACTCCTCGACGGGCTTCCACCACAACCGGAATCAGTCAAATCTAAGCCCGGATAAAGGCGCTACAGAGAAACCAATCAAAGAACACCGCGGAGCGTCTCGGATGACACGAAACACCCCGGGGGTGTCTCAGAAAATCCGAGACACCCCAAGGGTGTCTCGGAATTTCTGAGCACCCCCCCTCTCCATTTGGCTATAAATAGCCCCCCTTGGCCTCCTTTGTGAGGGGCTCCTGATTTTGCTCTTGGCTTGGCTCCTCTTTTGAGTTTTTGGCCTTGAACAAGATCTGAATTTTGAAGCGGCGAAGCCCTGCCGGAGTAAGGAGTCGGAGTTTTCAAAGAGAGCGGCGAAGCCCTGCCGGATCGAGGAGCAAGAGTTCTTCATCAACTTCTTCTTCATTCCCCCTTCCTTTTCCTTGGTGTTACCCTTTGCAGGTGACACTAAGAAGAGCTAGTGTCTCGTTTTAGCCGAGATATAAGCTTTAAACTTCTGAGATCTCACGCGGATCGACGAAGTTCTGTTTCTATATCCAAGCGGATAGACGAAACTCTGCCGGATTTTCCCGGAACGGATCTGAAGAGTCGGCGGTCCACGGATATCAACATCCCCGTCACAGGCCAACAACCCACGCAAGCAAGCACCGATAAACGGGACTTGTGTTTATTTTCAAGAGAGTTGTAATCTTAATTTCTTTGTTATTTGATTCATTGTAACGGCTGAAGTTTTAATGAAATCTGTAATGAAGGAAACTTTCGACGAAAACAGGCTGCTTCAACTGGCTAGTGAACATTAGGCCAGGTTATCTGACTTTTCGGGTGAGGGATCAGTGCTTCATAGAGCCATATCTACCCTGCCGATTCGCTCGCCAGTTTGGCTATGACCAGCTTTATGTTGGGAACCCTCGACTGCAGCTTCGGGCCCACGGTGGTTTGGTGGATGGTCTCCGTGCTTAGTTGTGGACCGTAACTGGCTGTACTGGTGCCAAGTTCAGTCTCCCGAGTGCTGATCGGCAGTTGAACCTCACTTTCTTGAGCTGCAAGTGGTTGTTAGCAGCCAACAAGACTATCCCCGTGAAGCCGATTGCGGAGCTAGAGGCTGAGGAAGCCTCTCAGGTTGATTCCTGTAGGATTTGGGAGAACGCTCGGTCACAGAGGACACGGAACAAGACTCGTCGGATTGATGAAGAGGGACAAAGGACATTCCATTCTACAGACGAGGCTTCAGGTGGAGATCCTGAAGATTATGATGACTTTTCCGAGCGAGGTTAGTCATTCATCTTTTTTTTCTTCTGCTTTCCAGAATTATTAAAGCTGACAACAGTTTGATGTTTCAGGGACCATTGGTGACCAGGAAGAAGAGTTCCGTCCTCCTCCCCAGACGAGACCTTCGACTATTGTCCCCGCTGCCAGGCGGAAGAGATTAGCCCGCAAGCCGCGTGCGGCTTCCCGAGCTTCTGATATGGACTTGGCCGGTGATGATCCTGCTAGTGACGGAGGTAACATCTATCCTGTAAACCATTCTTTCGGTTATTCAGAACATTGACTCATGCTTTTCTAACTCTATATAGGAGAACGTGGAGAGAGCGAGATGAGTCCCAATCCCGTTCCTATATCTCCTGGTGAGCCTGACCCACTGCCCCATGTAGAGAGGCCTACAGGAGTTGCTGACATTAGGGAGGACATCAATGTAGGACCTGATCCCGCGGATCCAGGTACATCTACTATTGACAATGTATCTTTTAGATGGCACACAAAGGAATTTGTGCATCCTCTAATCGTCTCTGTACTTCCTGCTCCTTCAGATAACTTGCAGGAGGCGAACAAGGATTTTGGAAATAAAGAGGCTAATGCACCCGTGAAAGGTAACTCATTTCTATTGGTTGTAGTCTCTTCATTCTTCTTTGATACTTATATTCTCTTGTGCCAGACTTCTCGATTGATGATTTTGACGAGGAAGGCCTGTTTGCGGACACTCCTATGCTGCACTTCATGTATAGCTCTCCTCAGATTGATGACCAGCTACCTGGGGATATGTTTCCTGAGTCTACATTCGCTACAAATCCCGAGGACGGTTCTTTTGAAGGTATGTGCCTCCTTCTAAGTTGATTATAGGACTAGCCAATTTTGGCTAATGCATCTATAATGTGATGCCTCTGCGAATTCTGTTTTGAATTTGACAGGAGCTTTTGCCGAGAATGATCCTGTTGAGCCGGCTGTGAGACCAACTACACCAGTTGATTCACCTACAGCCATTACACCTCCACTACCCCCAGAGACTCAAGAGGGTATGAATTGAACAACTGGGACTATTATTTATTTCCTCCTCAAAGCATTTTTGATGGGTTTCTTCTTTTGTGTAGGGCCTTCTTCTCGGCTTCATACCCTAGTGAAGGAGTTGCTATCAGACGACGATCCTGAGAAGATCGTTCTCTGCATAGAACTCCGCTCCTTCTTCTCCTTCATGAATGCTATGATTGGCAAGCTCTTCCACGGTGGACTTCTTCTTCGCCAATTCAAGCCTTTCCTTGATTCCAAGGTCAATTTGATAAGGGGAGCAGGATATCCAGATTTGGCACAGGCTATTGTTGATGACCTTGATTGCTTAGAGGAGGAGCTTCAGATGTTTCGTGAGCTCCGAGATGCAGGCGCCTCCTCATTCATTGCTGCTGAGCTGGATACCCGTTTACAGTCACTACGCGAGACTCAGATTCTCGCTGAGCTTGAGATTCAGATGCAGCGAGACCGAGTAGATCGGGTTGAGACTGGCTTTGCTACTAGATTATCTTCACTTGCCGAGCTCGACTCTTCCATTATCTCTTGTGAGACCAAGATAGACCGGCTCAGAAGAGAACTCCACGAAGAAGAGGAGACTTTGGGTATTCTTCAGATGACGAAGGCACAGGATCAGCAGACCTGCACGGCTTTGTCTGATGAGTTGAAGTCCTTGAAGCAGAAGCTAGTCGAGACAGAAGAGACTGCTGCGAAGACTTCGACCGCCACCGAGGAGTCCATTAGAGCTGAACTTAGTCAAGCTTATGATGAGAAGCTGTCTAAGATCAGTCAGCAGATTTTTGGTCATAGTTTTGATGTATGATTTTGTTTGTTGAGTACTTTGACCTTTGATTCCTTTAGTGAAACTGGTTTTCATTTTTATCTTTATTATGATTCGTCATTCCGTTTGAAATGATTGACCATAATACTCATAGGATTTTTGGCAAACCCTCAGCCATCAACGGGTTTGATGAGCCTTAACCGACTACCGTTTGAGTCGGGCTAGCATGCGGATTGTTTAAATCCGTTCGCATGTAACGTTATGCTCAGAGATTGAATTCTCTGAGACTTTGTGCTATGATGTCGAATACATAGACTTCGCCATTGTTACGGGAATAGGCTACCCGACGACACGTGTTAGGTGTTAGCTTTAGGATTTTTGGCTAACCCCCAGCCTCTAACGGATTTGATTAGCCTTTACCGACTACCGTTTGAGTCGGGCTAGCATGCGGATTGTCTAAATCCGTTCCGCACATGACGTTGAGCTAAAAGAGTTAACTCTTTTAGTGCTACGACATTGAATACGTAGACTTCGTCTTTCTCCTGTAAAAAGACTAAACAGCAACGTGTATGAGACGTTAACTTAGGATTTTTAGCAAATCCTCAGCCTTTAACGGATTTGATGTGCTCTTACCGACTACCGTTTGAGTCTGCAGATTGTCTTAGTCCGTTCTGCATATGACGTTGTGCTAAAGGAATGAACTCCCTTAGACTTCGTGCTACAACTTCGAATATATAGACTTTGTCATTGTTATGGGAATAGGCTACCCAGCAACGTGTATTAGACGTTGGCTCATCCCTACTTAGGCTTCGGGACAAAGGTCCCCAGAGTCAGGCTCTGGTATCTTTTTCTACGGATAAAGACCAAACCGGCGACGCGTGTTAGGCGTCGGCATATCCTTTCTTAGGATTCAGGATGAAATTCCCCATACGTGTAAGGTATGGATTCTGGTGTTATTAATAACAACCTGCCCAATGTTGAATATGTGGGCGGGTGTTCTTTTTAACGGTTAAGAACTAACCGGCAGCGCGTGTTAGGCGCAGACTTATCCTTACTTAGGTTTCAGGATAAAATACCCCAGAATCGAACTCTGGTGTCTTCTTCTTCGGAAAAAGACTAAACCGGCAGCGCGTGTTAGGCGCAGACTTATCCCTGCTTAGGTTTCGGGATAAAATACCTAGGATGAATCCTAAATTGATAAATTTTGGAAAAAGGATCGATGTGGGAAGGAAGAATTTTATATTCTATTCCCCAAACAAGGAAGGAAGAATTTTATATTCTATTCCTTGATTCTGGAAAGGAAGAATTTTATATTCTATTTCCAGTGCAAGAAAGAAACTAGAAGTAGGATCTCCACTCCGAGAATCTGGAAGACCTAGATAAACTTACCTTTTATAGGATTGGTTATCTGATCGGAAGATGAGTCCTTCGTTTATCGAAGTGAAATTTTAACTTTAGTTATGACCATGAGAAGGTTTAACCAAAGAGAAAAGAAAGGGAGTTCTTTCGTTTATCGAAAGGGGACTCCGAACTGAAAGTGGACCTCTTGTTCATGGAAAGAGTCAAGAGGCCCAGAAGAACATTTTTTTTGTGGACTCACTGTCAATTGGACTTGATCAGTGAGGGATTTTGGTGGTGAAAATGAATTTGGGTTATCCTCTAAAATATTAAGTGTAATATTCTTCAAGGAACTTCCCGATAAATGAGTTATTCTGAATGTACTAGGGATAGTACTTTTTCAGGAACTTCCCATTTATTGGCATTAATTGCCTGACACCCTCTAAAGAAATTAGACGGTAAGCGCCGTTTGAATAGACTGTGTCTATTACAAACGGTCCCTCCCACTTGGGTTCGAATTTACCTTTCTTCTTGGAGGTGAGGATTATTGGTCGACGAGCAGCGAGGACCAGATCTCCTTCCTTGAAGCTTCTTTGGCGGACCCTTTTGTCAAAAGCCCTGGATATTCTAGCCTGGTAGAACTCAATGTGTTGTTGAGCTTCCAAGCGCTTTTCATCCAACCTCTCGAGTTCTTCGAGACGTTTTTGATGTTGCTCTTCGGTCGTCATCTCCGTTGCGAGAGCGATCCGAAGGGAGGGGATTTGAATCTCCAACGGTAGCACTGCTTCGCATCCGTATACTAACGAATACGGGGTGGCTCCCGTAGGTGTGCGTATGGTGGTGCGATAAGCCCAGAGCGCTTCGCCGAGTTTATCGTCCCAATCTCGCTTATTGGTTTTCACGAGTTTTGACAGGATCTTAATGATCGTCTTGTTAAAAGCCTCAGCTAATCCATTAGCGGCGGGATAATAAGCCGTTGACGAAACATCTTGAATCTTGAATTTGTCGCAGAATCTGACGAAAGCGTTGCTTATGAACTGCGGACCGTTGTCATGAATGATCCGTCTCGGCACGCCGTGTCGGTATATGACATGATGCTTGATGAAGTTGATGACGTTGTTCGTCTTCACTTCTTTAAGCGGAATTGCTTCAGCCCACTTTGAAAAGTAGTCGGTGATAGCGAGAATAAATCGATGACCTTTGACTGAAGGAGGAAAGATGGGACCGACAATATCCATACCCCATGTCTCGAATGGCCAGGACGTGGTTGACGTGTGTAACCGCTCCGGGGGTTGGTGCATATAATTTGCATGCACTTGACAAGCGTGACATTCTCGTGCATATTCGGTTGCGTCACGTACCATCGTTGGCCAAAAATATCCCATTCTTCTGATTCGATCATAAAGTTTGGGACCGGGCTGATGTGCGCCACATTCTCCTTCGTGTGCTTCCTTAAGAACTTCTTTTGCTTCTTCGTTCGAAAGACATCGGAGGAGTAAATCATCATACCCTCGACGGTATAATGTACGGGTCTCGGTATTGTAAAAGAATCGTGGTGCTCTTCGGCGAATAGATTCTCTTTCTTTTGCATCCTCCGGCAAAATGCCATACTGGACGTAATCAATAATGGGAAAGCGCCAATCTCGGGACTCAGACCCGATTTGGGTTGAGCTCACCTCTTTGGCGTTTACGTTTCTATCATCCTCCTCTTTGACATCCATATCGTATATGGGTATGCAGAGTTGGTGTGATCTTACTGTGACTAGCAATTCAGCTTCGGGCGGTTGCGCAAGTGATACTGCTAGTGCTGCGAGTGCATCCGCATAAGCGTTCTGGAGACGAGGGATGTATTCAATATAAAATTCTTCAAAAGAATCCGCTATTCTGACGACCTCCTGGTGGTACGGAATCAGATCTGGGTTCCTGACTTCATACTCTCCACGAACTTGGTTGACGATTAGCTGAGAATCCCCAAAAGCTTCGAGATATTTGACCCCCAGCTCCTTGGCGAAACTGAGTCCAATGAGGAGCGCGTTGTACTCGGCTACGTTATTGGAACATGGATTCGTCAGTGAATAAGCTCGAGGCATAACATGCTTCCCCGGGGAAACTAAGACGACTCCAACTCCGGAGGAGACCTTAGGACATCCAGGGGTTACTGCTTTATTAACTGCTCTCGAAGCACCATCAAAGTATAACTGCATACTTGTTGATGTGATGTGGTATTAACCTCGTGGGTTTCATCCGGTAAGTCATCATATACTTCAACCGTATCTGTTGTCGGGCTTGCCGCCAAAAGATCACAAATTGCTTGTCCTTTGACTGACTTCTACTGTTTGAAGTGCAAATCATACTGGGACAAGAGAAGGGCCCACTTTGCCAACCGCCAATTCATCGAACCCGGTTGAGTCATGAATACCCGTACCGGATTAACGTTAGCAATGACGTAAATCGTCTGGCCGACCAAGTAATGTCGCATCTTCTGTACTGCGAATACCAATACGAGACATTCTTTCTCGATCATCGGATATCGAGACTCGGCGCCTATCAAGGTCCGACTTAGATAATAGACTGCCTGTTCGTGACCATTATCATCGTCTTGCGCTAGTAAAGCACTTATCGAGTGGTTTATCGCCTTGATATAAATCAAGAACGGTTTACCTGATTTTGGTGCAACAAGAACAGGGGGATTCATCAGATATGCCTTGATATCTTTGAATGTTTTTTGGCAAGCCTCGTCCCAAATAAACGACACGCCCTTCTTGTTTAGCTTAGAAAATGGTTGGCACTTCCCAGAAAGATTTGAGATGAACCTCCGGATGTAAGCTAAACGCCCTTGCAATCCTCTGAGCTCTCTTAGATTCCTCGGAGGTTGCAATTCATGTATTGCCTTCACCTTGTCTGGGTCGATGTGTATACCCTTAGTGGTGACGACGAATCCAAGGAATTTTCCGCTGGACATTCCGAGGAAGGATTTTGTGGGATTCATCTTCAATTGATGACTCCGCATGAGATCAAACATCGCTTTCAAGTCTTTGATGTGATCTTCTTTGTTGCGGCTTTTTACCACCAAATCATCAACGTAGCATTCAACCATTTTCCTGAGGTGCTTCTGGAAAATCTTAGTCATCGCTCGTTGGTATGTGGCGCCTGCGTTCTTCAGACCGAAAGGCATCACCGTGTAACAGAAAACACCGAGGGGCGTTCTAAATGTTGTATATTTCTCGTCATCCGGGTGCATCTTAATCTGATTATACCCCGAAAAGCCATCCATGAAGGACATTCTCTCGAATCCGCACGTATTATCGATGATGACGTCCGTGATTGGGAGAGGAAAGTCGTCTTTCGGACATGCTGCATTCAGGTCCCTGAAGTCAATGCATATCCTGATCTTGCCATTCTTCTTCATGACTGGGACAATGTTGGCCAGCCAGTCTGGATGCTGCTCCTCTCGGATAAACCCTGAGTCGATCAACTTCTTAACCTCTGCCTCGATGGCTTCCATAATTTGCGGACGAAACCGTCTTTGCTGTTGTTTGACAGGTTTGGCATCCGGCTTGATGTCAAGGCGGTGCATCGCCACATTGGGGTCGAGCCCTGGCATATCTTCGTAATTCCAGGCGAAGACATCAATGTATTCCCTGATCAAGGCAATTAATTCCTCCTTCTCATCTGGGGGAAGACTACCGCTGATGAATATGGGCTTTGGATTGGCCTCCTCACCCATATTAATTTAGACTACTTCGTCTTCGGTGGGTGGTTCTCTCTGTTCGAACCTATCTCCATACTGCAGGTTTAGGTGATGAACCCATGGGTCCTCCCACGTTGGCATTTGATCGTCATCCTCCAACGTAGATGGATCAGCTGTAGTCATGTTCGACATTAAGGTCTTGAACACTTCTCCCAAACTTACATCGGAGTCCCATCCTGTGGAATCTGCCGAGCACCCATCCTGGGCTTTGTTAGCAATTTGATCGATAATTTGCCAACCACATTCATCATCAGACGAGGAAACGTAGCCTAAGACTCTCTTGTGATGGTAATAATCATCCGGTTTCCCTTTTGGTACATATGCCGCTTTGACTGGGATACGAGAGCCTCGATCTAAGTATAAACCTTCTCCGAGTGTGAAGTTGTACCCTTGTTTTTCCATGAGCGTGCGTGCTTCCGGGCTATACTTAGATAAGTGCAGACCAGATTTGTCATCATCTTCATCTTCTCTTAGGAAATGATCTGGCAACGGAAAATTCTCTCCTTTACCATAAATCACTTCTTTTTGTCCCCCTCTTTTGGCAGGAACAATCTGGGTTGTTCCGAAAGAATACTGGAGGCGTTTCTTCGTTACATAAGATGATCGGAGCGGCATACACAAATCAGGATTATCGTATAATCCCTTTATCGCATCATCAAGAGACAAGGAGTACTCTAAATCAGCTTTTATTTCAATATCGGCAAGTTGCCAGTTACAACCGCCATCTGACGATTGTTCATCGTCAAGATTGATTACAAAGGGTACAATGTTATTTAAAACAAAACCGCCATTGTAATCGAATCCGGCCTCGGAATCAGCTTCTTCTCCGCTATCCGTGCCCTGGATCGATGGTTCCGTATCGGATTCGTTACCATATAGGAGAGAATCTGTGAAGTAATTCTCATACCCTTTGAATGGTTGCTTATCCGCGACCACCGTCCTGACCCTTCCATCAGTGTCGACATATTTCAAACACTGATGTAGAGTGGAGGGAACTATAACATTACTATGGATCCAAGGTCGACCCAATAGTAAGTTATAGGATGTCTCAGCATCAATCACGTAGCACGTGACCTCCATCTTTAGATCGCCCATTTGGCACTTTATCCGGATCTTCCACAAAGGCCTTGACCCGCTGGTGTTGAATCCGTAAATGACCGTGCCTGTAGACGCCAATTTGCTGACTGGAATGCCAAGGCTATGCATCAGGCGAAGCGGCATAATACTCACAGCGGAACCCGGATCCACTTGGATTCGGTTGACTTCGCTGGAGCCAATGTACCCGACGAAGTACAGGGGCCGATCATGGTTTGAATTCTTCGTCTGCATGTCCTCTTTGGTGAAGGTGATGCAGGGAATGTTCTTAGCTGCCACATTGCACTGTTGAGCTAAAAGTTCCAATTCTTCAGGCGCTGGCTTGATCCGAGTGAGGAATGCTTCTGAATCAGCCAAGGCCTCCTGCAAGGCTTCTCTAGTTTCCTTAGATAGTCGCAGCAACTCATATAGCGTTATCCGCGCTGGAATATTGGCTAGCTGAGCCATAATATCGAAGGCGCGCGGAGTCTTTGAACTTTCCGGTTTATCTTTTCTAATCGGACGACTGAAACGAGACTGCTTCGGATTTGGAACCTCCTCAGGCCTCTTTTCTTTTTGTTTATTTGCCGGCTGTCGTCGAACCTCCTCAACCGGTTTAGGGACCGTAATCACCCCCAGCTCTGTGAGAGTCTTGGCTGGTCCCCGTTTTGTCACCTCCTGCTCAGCTAATTGATCGCCAGGAGATGGATATTTGAAGTGATATTCGTTTCCACTCCGGGTCGCAAAGACCTCCTGTTCTTCGTCGGAAAGTGGGAAAGCGGGGATTCTTTCGTCATCTTCTCCTGGGATAGCAGAGACTCCATAACAAGATTTCCCTTTCCCTTTGGACTTATTCTTGGATGATGATCCGGCCCATTGTTCATCTTCAATCAGGTCGGGGTGCACCCAGAGAATTTTACCGTTTGGGGCGGTGTGCGGCACAAGTCCCTTTTGGCGTTGTCCGTGCGGGTCGTCATTCACCGTCTTCATCCCGACTTTGGTGACACGCTTTGGCTCGAACCAAGCTGTAGGCACTGATCCAAAACTAATTGACACCGCGTTTGCTCCCACATTCTTGGCTGGTTTTGGGGTTATAACCCCTACGTCGATCAATGCCTGGATCTTGTCCTTGAGGTGGTAGCAAGACTTCGTTGGGTGGTGGACCGCTCTGTGGTACGCGCAGTACTTCGGGTCCGTCACCTTAGTGGCTCCTTCATGATCTACGATCGCCGGCAGCTAGATTTTGTTGTTCTCCAACAGGTACTTGAAGATGCCGGGAACTTCATCATCCTTGAAGGAGTAGACTTTGGGAAACCTCGGCTCCGAAGACTTTTGCTTCTGAGGCCGTTGCTGCCAATGTGGCTGTGATTGTTGTGGCGCTCGTTGCTGCTGTTGTTGCTGTTGCTGAGGTTGCAATTGAAACGTTTGGTTAGCATCAACGGCATTAGCATGAGCTTTACCTTTCCCTTTTTGGTTGAAGTTCTGCTTCGGAGGATTTGCTGCCGGTTGGCCTCTCTCCGCCTTCTTTCTGGTGAGGAATCGCTCAGCTTGCTCTCCTCGAACCTTCAAATCCTTCCAGGTCTTGGATGGTGCTGTGCCCATTGCTTCCAACACATCCAGCGAAAGGTTGTTGTGGCAGGTCTGGAGGATGAATTCCTCAGTGATCGGGTCCCGACAATTCATCGCTTTGTTCCGGAACCTCTTGACGAAGGTGTCGACTAGCTCCCCGTCTTTCTGCTTTTCATCGAGCAATGATCCGATAGAGATTTCGGTGTCGTCGTCGAAGAAGTTTGTAAGGAACTTAGTCTCCATGTCGTCCCAGCTGTTTATGCTTCCTGGCTTGAGGCGACGATACCAATCAAAGGCGGCTCCGCGAAGAGTGCCGACGAATGACCGCACCATCAGAGGCTCATTACCAGAGATGACTCCCAAGTGCGATTTGAAGTAAATCAAATGCTGAGTGGGCGAACCCATCCCATTAAACGGCGTGAAGTTAATTAAACTAAACTTCGCCGGATATGGGATTGATTCCCACTCTCTTGGGTATGGACAAGGAATGCCCGTCTTTTTCGTCTCTTGAGCAGAGATCAATGTATTGATCTTGCTCTCGAGATTTTTAATTTTCAGGCTTTCACCTGTATCTTCACTAGCATTCTCGTTACCACCCCCTGGATTGATGGGAGGGTTATTGGTATTACGAGCTTCATTTGTGTCCTCATCCTCCAGGTTGTTCTGGTTATGACGACTTGGTTCGCCTTGTTGGTTCCTCAATGCTTGGATCTGTTGGTCATGCATCTCTCTCATGTTCTGCATGGCCATCTGCATTTCGAACCTAAAGCTTTCCTGTTGTTTTGCCATGGCATCTTTGAGCATCTTGGCCACTTGCTCCGCGCTTATCATAAACGACTCGCGGGCTTGTCCTTCACTGGACACGGTGTTATCAGACGCAACTGCTGAGCCAGCATCTGATTCTTCATCTCCTGAAGGTACTCTTGTCCGAACTCTACCATACGTTGCACGAATGATAACCCCGGATTGGAGACGAGTTATACGTCGGGGTATTTCTGGAATCGCCTCGGGGTTATCCGGAGTCAATATTCCTGTGCTGGTCATATTGGCGGTGACCCTTGAATGTTCACCGTCTTCGACCATCGTTCTTCTTCGCTGGAAACGCCTATGCCTTGGTTTTGGCATTCCAGTGCTGAGTCTTTCGAACACCGAAACTCTCTCGGGGACTGCCTTGATACAGTTGCACTCAGACAATACCGCCCGAATGAGCTTTGAGCAAGGACATTGAGTTTCGAGCCTTCGAGGGCTCCTCTTTCTGGATTTACTCGTACCCCCGGTACGATAGTACAGCTCGTCCGTTTGAAGGTCGGAGCAACCTATCGTGTGTTGGCACGATCTCCCAGGTATAACATCATCGTCATCAGACGACAGCGTTTCCTTCTGGGGGTGAATCGCCTTCTTTGGGCCTTCCAGAGTCACACGCCTCGAAACGCGCCTTTGTGGGCGTGAATCTTCAGCAGGCTCCTGCACTTCGATGCGCAACGTTGTGCGCTTGGGTGCCGCGATTTTCTCCAAGTGTTGAGGGTTGCGGCGACCCCCAGCATGTTGCATTGTTTGGGACTTCTTCATTGGCCCCAAGCGTTCTTGGACTGGAGCTTTGCCTCGTTCTTTGGGAATTGAACCGAGGCGCTCCAAAATTGACTTCCTTTTCTGGGACGGTCCTGCGGGATCTCCCGGAGCAGTTGCGGAAATCACCGGCAATTTGGGTTGATTCGCCGGAGGTTGAATCTTCGGAGGCTGCGGTTGTTGCTCCTTGGTCTGAATTGTTGCTTCAGACTTCGGCCTCCAAACCTTGCGAGTTGATGGCGGCTTCTTGACCACCTCCTTCTGCAGCTTCCGACGGGCTTCTTCAGCTTTGGCCCGCGCCTGCGCTGATAATGCGCGGCGTTTGCGGATGCGCTCCTCCAGCGTCGAACAGTTCCGTTTGACACGGACCCACTCCATAGTTGATGGCTTGGAGGAACCACCCTTCATTTGTTGTTGAGGCTGTTTGCCTCGTTTGTTCTTCAGATCCGCATGGTAGCGGACCCCGTCAACGGACTCCATGGCCTTTGCGAATTGCTTCGCAAGGCGTTGACGCTGCCTCTGGCGGGCTCTCTTAGAGAGAGTCACCACGCCTTCAACGGCGGATTTGACCTGCTTAGAGGCCGGTAGGACTTCACCCAACGCAACTTCGGCGTCGATCGGGGTGAGGTTGTCGTTGGTGGCTTCAACTTCTTCGCACCAACGCACCTTTCTCCTGGAGGAGAACTTCTGGGATTTCTTGGACTTGGGGGAGGAGGTAGATCCGGACGAGGACACGTACTCCTCGTACTTCTGCTGGTCGAACTCATACTCGACCTCCTCCACGACCGGGATCGAGATCCGCGGCTGCGACGCTCCGATCTCGGCAGCGAGATCGGTGGCTCCCACTGTGGTCACCAGATTATTCGCGGGAAAAATTGTTGACTTCTTCATTGTCGTCATTGCACTCTTAAAATAACAACTTTTTGCGTTACAGAAAGATCCGGCCTTTTTATAAGATCCGGTTTACAATGAAAATCAAAACAAAGAAAGAAAGATTACAACTTTTCTCTTTTCTCGAACAAATCGCGAGCTCCTGTTATCCGGTCACTCGCTTTCGTGGGTTGTTTGCTTGCGCTGATGGTTATTCCGTTGACCACCGTGAGATCTGGATCCAAGCAGATCTACGAAGTATTACGGGTATTATCTCACCAAGGAGATAATAGCCGGAGGGATTGTTTCACCAAGGAAACAACCGCTCGAATATCAGGATCAAAGACCAAGCTTTGATCCGGAGTGTATCGACGTAGATCTGAGATCTCGATCCTCTCGAACTCCTGCCTTTTGTGGTGTGGGTGCTCGCCAAGAATCAGATTCGAACGTCCAAGTCTTCAAGCCTTCAAAAACTCTAACACGAGGTCTCAATCCGGCAGAGTTTCGGCTCTCCAAAAAGTTCTTCCAAAAGTCCTATCTGAAGGCCTATTTATAGGCACCCAGAACTGTGCCCGTGCACAGTTCTGGGCCGAGCCACCCATGGGTGGCTCGGCCTTGGCCGAGCCACCCTGGGGTGGCTCGGCCACCGAGCCACCTCAGGGTGGCTCGGCTTGGGCCGAGCCACCTTGGGGTGGCTCGGTTTCGGCTGAGTCCCCCCGGGTGTTGCCGTGGTGTCCGTCGTTCGGTTGTTTTGTCCGTGATTTGTTTCGTTGCTTATCTGGACTTTGATTCGGTTGTGTGATCTTAATTTGGCAGTAAATCCGCCTTGGTGTTTGAGTTCGAATCCGTTTTACGGTTGGACGACTCGTTGACTTCCCGAACCGTTGGATTGATTCCGCACACGAAATCCGTTGCTCGTGTGCAATTTGTTGATCTCGTTGCCTTGTCACTTGATGGTTCGTTGTTTTGTTGAATTACCGTGTCGAGCTGTGCTAAGGGACCTATAGGCAATTTTATACGCCTACATCAATCTTTGACGAATTGTCAAACCCCTTCGTGTTAAGTCCTTATCACTTGACACTAAGAACCCCTACTGAGTGATTTGTACAAGTCAGCACTCCTACTATGATTTGTACTCCCACTCCCACCGTTTACCTGGTCAAACCTTCCTACAGTTAGGACCACAACTAAAATCCCCTCTCGATTCCTCCAATGAACGAGGGGCCCACAAATCGAGCGATCAAACCTTCCTACAGTTAGGATCGTTTCAAACCTCTCACTCGGTCAAACCTTCCTACAGTTAAGGCCAAAACCAAAATCCCCTCTCGATTCATCGAATGAACGAGAGGTCCACTTTCAAATTGAGTGATCAAACCTTCTTACAGTTAGGGTCACCTCAAACTCCCGCTTGGTCAAACCTTCCTACAGTAAGGATCAGAACTATAATTCACTCTCGATAAATGAGAAATCCATCTTTAGTTCGATAATCAAACCTTCCGACAGTTAGGGTTATCCGAATCTTTTTGATTCTCGGAGTGGAGATCCCACTCTTAGTTTCACCTTCCTAGATTCTTGAAGTAGAGATCCCACTTTGAGTTTCCTTTTACAACTGGAGATAGAATATAAAATTCTTCCTCTTCAGCTTTGGGAGATAGAATATAAAATTCTTCCTCTCCCGCATCGGGTTCGTCTTTGCCCCAAGAGAAGACTCCGCTTTTTCAAACTCCTAAAATCTGTGCTTCACATGCACGGGGAATTTTATCCTGAATCCTAAGTAGGGATAAGTCAACGCCTAACACGCGTTGTCGGTTTAGTCTTTCACCGATTGAAGAAGACACCAGAATTTCAGTCCGGGGAATTTTATCCCAAAGCCTAAGAAGGGATAAGTCAGTGTCTAACACGCGTTGCCGGTTAGTCCTTAACCGTAAAAAGAACCAAAGCCCACATATTCGATATTGTGGCAGGTTGTTATTCATAACACCATAATCCGTGCCTTACACGCACGGGGAATTTTATCCCGAATCCTAAGAAGGGATAAGTCAGCGTCTAACACGCGTTGCCGGTTAGTCCTTAACCGTAAAAAAGGGACAAAAGCCCACATATTCGACATTGTGGCAGGTTGTTATTCATAACACCAAAATCCGTGCTTCACACGCACGGGGAATTTTATCCTAAATCCTAAGTAGGGATAAGTCAATGCCTAACACGCGTTGCCGGTTTAGTCTTTCACCGATTGAAGAAGACACCAGAATTCCAGTCTGGGGACTTTTATCCTGAAGCCTAAGTAGGTATACGTCAACGTTTAACACACGTTGCCGGGTAGCCTATTCCCGTAATAATGGTGAAGTCTACGTATTCGAAGTCGTAGTATCAAGTCTAAGGGAGTTCATTCCTTTAGCACAACGTCACATGCGGAACAGATTTAAAACAATCCGCATGTAAGCCCGATTCAAACGGTAATCGGTAAGAGCACGTCAAATCCGTTGAGCACTGAGGATTTGCCAAAAATCCTAAGTCAATGTCTGATACACGTCGTTGTTTAGTCTTTTCACGGGAGAAAGACGAAGTCTACGTATTCAACATTGTAGCGCTAAAAGGGTTACTCTTCTAGCTTAACGTCACATGCGGAACAGACTTAAACAATCCGCATGCTAGCCCGACTCACACGGTAGTCGATAAAGGCTCATCAAACCCGTTGATGGCTGAGAATTTGCCAAAAATTCTATAAATGCGAGTCATTGACGCATCAGCTTCATTAGTTGGTCTCGTGACTTGAGCATCCAACAACTTCAGGATAAGATCCATACATGCAGATGAATCAGCTTTCATGGTTGGTCCTACAGCTCCGACATTTGGGATCACCGTGCTCCAATACCTTAAGAGCTTAAACTGTGTATACTCCAGCAAATATACGAGTATAAACTGTGTCAACGTCGGGTGATCCGAAACCCTAGGTCAATGCCAGTCAACATGTAACCTTAGGTCAACGCCAATCAACGCGTTGCGATGAAAAAGTCAACATCAGTCGATTTGAAACCCTAGGTCAACACTGGTCAACGCGTAACCCTAGGTTAATATCAGTCAACGCGTAACCCTAGGTCAACGCCGGTCAACGCGTTGTGACAAAAAGTCAGCATATGGCGATCTGAAACACTAAGTCAGCACAATGCGATAGAGATTGTCAGTTCTAAGTCAACTCAACGACACGAGCCAAACTCAACTCATCAGCTTTAGATTTGAGACTTCGATGACGGCCAGACGATAAACGCAGCGCCGAAAGAACTTCAGCTGCTCGTCAAAGCATCGAATAGATTGAAAATCGAAGGAGTCAAGAATTAGAGCTAACAACAGGTCCTTTTACACTAACTGAAGGTTGGACCGATCATATCCAAAGTATTTTAGGCTCGTTTATAAAAGAAACGAGACTGAAACACTTTGGAGGGGGTATCTGTAGGCGTTAAAAATTGCCTATAGGTCCCCGCACACGGCTCGAGACAGAGAGAAGACGATGAATGTCACTATCCGAGTCATAGGAGATCATTTGACGATGACAAACACATTAAGTGAGTCAATGGACCATGCGAAACGACGAAGTTTCAGAATGATGGAAACACGAGTTTATCGGGAACCCCACATCGCTTGCAAAAGGCGAAGTGCCTCTCGTGTCTTGTCCACTTCACATATTATTCAATCATGGGATCTTGTATATCTTCTCAACGGCTTTCTAATGTATCTTGAATCACATGATTCTGAGTTCAGACGACGAAGATATGACGAAAATGGACGGAACGCGCATGACTACGTCCCAGGCCTCGGCGAGACACCCAGAGGTGTCTCGGCCAACCTGAGACACCCAAAGGTGTCTCGGCTTGGCCAAGACACTCTAAGGCGTCTCGGCCAAGACGAGACACCTAGAGGTGTCTCGGATGGTCCGAGACACCCATTGGTGTCTCGGATTGGCCGAGACATCCATTGGTGTCTCGACCAAGCCGAGACACCCAAAGGTATCTCGGAACTTGTAGAGTAATTTTGGTTATGATCGGATTTGAATCTGAAGAAACTTAAAACATGAAAGTTATAGATATCCTCATTATATTTCCAATTCATCTTGGATCAGGTCATTTGGAGGTCATATGAGGAAGTGATGACCAAAATACCCAAAATACTCATTGGTGTCTCGGCCATGACCGAGACACTCACAAGTGTCTCGGACCTTATAGAGCTGTTTTTACCATAATTAGATTCTAATCTGAAGAAACTCAAAACATAAAAGTTGTAGATATCCTCGTTATCTTTCCAATGAATCTTAGATCAGATCATTTGGAGGTCATATGAGGAAGTTATAACCAAAATACCCGAGATACTCATTGGTGTCTCGGCCATGGCCGAGACACTCACAAGTGTCTCGGACATTGTGGAGCTGTTTTGACCATGATTAGATTTGAATCTGAAGAATTTTAAACGATAAAAGTTGTATGTCTTTTTGTTATCTTTCCAACACAACTTGAATCACCTCATTCGGAGGTCTGATGAAAGAATTAGAGCGAAAATACTGAAGAGGGTACAAACTGTCTCGCACATGTGCGAGACACCCCGAACTATCTCGCACTCGGGATGTGTGTTTGACGGTTTTTGATCAGTTTTGACGGTTCCAGAGCCTCCCTAACTACCTTGGGGTTATCTTTAAATATGATAAAGTGGTTATAACTGAAGATAGGAGGGAATTAACCGTTCCTATCCAAACACAGGGCTCCTGAAGCCTATAAATACAGTCCGAGGGCCTTTATTTTTGGAGATCTGGAATTCTCGAGCGTTGGCGAAGCCCTCCTGGATTGAAGATCAAAAGTGCACGAATTTCAGAGAGGAGGAGGAGTAGAGATCTGATCGAGTTCGTCGGCATAAAGAAGAGGAGCTCGTCAGATCTGCAGTTCCCCGGGTCCGTTCCTTAAGATTATCCCGTTGCGATAATCTTAAGAAGAGCAATTATCTCGCCGTTACCGAGATAAGCGCTACAGTTTCTTAATTTCTTTGCGAATCAACGAAGCTCTGCCCGATTTTTCAGCAATCAGATCTGATCGACGGTGGTCCACGGATATCAACATCCCATTCACAGGCCAAGATCCCACGCAAGCAGAAGACCGATAAATGATCTCTGCGCTGTTTGAAGAGAATTGTAATTTTGTTTTGTTTTCATTGTGTAAAGGTCTTATAAAAAGACTAATTTTTATTTTCGTTGTAAACATCTGAAGTTTGTAATGAATCCCGCAATGAAACAATCAATTTTCTCCGCAAACATAACCCTTGACAAACGCATTCAGAAACACCGCGCATTAATTACGCATGCTAAAATCTTTATGCAGGAAGCCAAGAAACTACAGAAAGAAGAGGTGGCCTAAAAACCACCAAATCTACGCAAAGTATGGAAAAAAGGGAAAAAAGACACCTGAAACAGTCAAAAAAGAGAATTTTCCCTTTACTGATTCGGCCAAGGCCGAGTCACCTCCTATTGACTCGGCCAAGGTTGAGTCACCATTTGCTGACTCGGCCAAGGCCGAGTCACTTCCTACTGGCTCGGCTGAAGCCGAGTCACTAAATGGTGACTCGTGCCACCTCCGAGCCACCAGGGCTTGTTTTGCTTCCGCTTCGCTTCCTGATAATCACATTGTATTATAATTTTATACCCTCATTATCTATTTTATATGAATAAGTATACCACTAATAATTGTTTTTATCTTTTAATTACAGGTTAATGAAGAATAAATCTCAAACTCCCGTCTCTCAACAAAAACCCATTGATTAAATGAAGAAATAAAGCAAAGAAGCCCATTGGAAAATCAATTTCCAAATTATCCAAAAGCCTAAGCTAAGAAGAAGAATTAAAGCCTAAGAATTGTCAAAGCCCAAAGCCAAAAGCCCAACACAAGGAGGAAGTTCGGACAGAAACTGGAGTGGGCTGGACATCGATGCCAGCATCGATGGGGTCATCGATGCCAGCATCGATGGCGGGCATCGATGCCAGCATCGATGGCGGGCATCGATGCCCGCATCGATGGCGGCATCGATGCCCGTATCGATGCCGGCATCGATACCCCTATCGATGCCGGCATCGATACTGACGTACAGTTTGTTACGAATCAAAGGCTAAAATTTGTTGTTTTTGGATACGATTTCAATCCAATGGCTCTTATTCACTGATGTTTACTATAAATAGGGATAGAGAGTGAGGGGTTAGAGGTGTGAAAAATTTTGTAACTCCATTTGGAGAGGAGGGCTACTCTTAATTGAGAAAGCCTTTCAAAAATTGTAACTTTTGTTGCAATTAATAATAATAATTTTTCTCCACTTTAAATTTATCTTTTCTCCTCTTTGTTGAATGATGAGGATGGAGATGAAGAGCAATTTGAATGTTTGCATTTCTTTTATTTTTCTCTTTTATTTCTTTTTAGTAATTTCTTTATTATTGCTTATTAGTTAGATTTACATTCATGCTTGTAGTGTAGATTTATTTTCTTATTTCTTTTTGCACTTTAATTTGTAGAGTAGATTTATTTTCTTGCATTTAATTTTTGTAATATATTTTGTAGTTTAGATTTTAATTCTTTGTAGTTAGATTTATTTCTTGTTCATAGTTTAGATTTTTATTTTCTTTTTAATTTTGTAATTAGTTCTTTTTCTTCTTGTTTTTATTTTTTTAAGATGAGAAATTAATTCTTGTAGGAATCTTAGAATTGTATGATGCTAATCTAATTTCCTTTATATTATGCAAATTATTCTCTTACACTTAAAATATTCATGTTTAGGATAATCAACTAGTGAACTAATCGGTAGAAGAAGAATTTGATAATCTATGCTTATCTTAAATGGTTGGATAGGTTATGCTTATGAATTCTATGATTACTATCTTGTTGTTATTTTTATCATGAATAGTAATTTTAACTTAGATGATAATTTGATAGGTTATACTTTCCTTAAATGGTTTGATAGTCTATGCTTAATAAATCTAATTTGAAATATGATAAAAAAGAGAATAGTTTGTATTTTATATTTGAGTTAGATGGTGGATTAAATTCTAGATTTCTCATATCTTAATTGAATCCTCCATCTTGACTTTCTTTAATTTTTCTTTTTATTCTTGATTTTATTCTTTCTTGCCTTGTGATTTCATTTATTCTTTGATTCTTATTTCTTTTCTCTAAAATTCAATTTATTGTTACTTGCACATAAATCAAAACAACCACTCATCATATCTCTCTCCATGATCACACTTATTCTTTAATCCTATTTTGTCACGCATAAAACATAAAAACCAATTCTAATAATCTCTTAAAATCACCTTCCTCGTGGGATCGATAACTTTTTATACTATAACTTGATCAATTATGCACTTGCAATTTTGGTACATAATTATGGCCCATCACTTCCCGTAGTCCTTTTTGAGCCTCCAATGACCCCTGTTCCCATCACAGCAAGTTCCACACCTCCCTTGAAGCTCCATGATAGTGTGAACTTATCCAGATTCAAAATAAAGGTTACAGATCGTCTCGGTCATTTGCACGAAGGCCGAGGCAAAACTCTAATCAAAGAATGCTTAGGTCTGGCAAGTGAATCCCAAACCACTCGTCAGACTGGCGGTCGTACGCCTCTTCTCAACAAGCCGAAGGCCTCTCATGTAAAGAAAGTACCTGTAACCACTCACCTTGGATTGCGAGTTGAAGTCCAAGAGCCCATTAGAGCCTCACGCTCACCAAAGCGTAATTCTGAATGGGTGACTCTTGAGAACACCAATGAAACATTATATCCTCAAAAAGAAGCATATTCATCAGAAGACAACCATGTTAAAATGGGAAAATCATACCCGTATACGATAGGTTGCTTTGATGATCACATCGATAAGTTGTACTATCAGGATTAGAGTAAACACAAATCTCGAAAGCAAAATACGTGGGAAACGGATTCCCACTGTCCATGTACCAAGCTCATCAAGGCAGTATTATCAAAATGTAACTGTCTCGAAATCACTCCACAAAGAGTCTCAGTATTTGAAAGACTTTCTACCAAAACGTCAAGGCCTAAATCAAGGTGTTTTCGTAAAAGAAGGCCGTTTGTTTAAGATGATGAATTCCCAGAAGTGTCTGCAAACATGACTATTAAAGAGAAGGCGACATGACGTTTTAGTCCTGAGCCATTTACAGAAGTGTCTCAGTGCATGACTTTGCTGCAGTCTGGAACTATCAGACCTAGACTCAGAAGGTCACAGTCCTCAGACGATGAAACATCAGATGCTCATTCCACATTGGCTTCTGATGATACGGCATCTAGCGCGGGACAATATTACGAGTCGTTTATGATCAGCACTGAACAAATGGTTAAGATTCTCGATGATGCTTTAACCAAGCAGAAAGAGAATTTTAAATTTGAAATGGAAATAGCTATGTAGCAGATGAGGGAAATACATGACCAACAAATTGTGATGCTAACAAATCAGCAGGGAGAATCCCGCCATCATCATGATGCAGCCATTGTTCGGCTTCTAAAGACACAGTAGCTGGATCTTCAGTAGAATCACCGAACAGATACTCCGGCTTCCTCAACGGATGTGTCGAACTTGGGTCCTTCACTAAAGGCACATCCATAATCAGTTGCCTTAAGGTACGACGCTCTCCCTTCTATATTAATTGCTGAAGTTCGTCTGGTGCATCCGAAGCAAATTGAGGGGCCATTGGTACAGGGATAGGTTCGTCTGTGGTGGCGTAGGCCTCACTAGAGCGACCTTCCACTCCGAGAGCATTGAGTGCCCTCGAGGGAAAATTAACTAAGGTAGAACGATGAATGATTATTAACACGGTTATAAATACCTATGTTAAGACAGTATAAGCATTGAACTCATCTCACAAGTTGTAAGATAGAGTCACGACCTTATAAAGGGCGAGACGATCTCAATCATATTGTGCACATAAAGGACAAGGTACGTTACCATGTGAATAATGTGATAACATACCCTAGCCCATGTAACGCGACACAACATGAGATCGCCCCGTGTCTTAAAACATGTCTCGACCAAGCAAAACATGTCTTGTGAAGCGTCCACTCCCACGAAAGAGAGTGTCGGCTCTTCCCAATTACCTCGCCAAGGAGAGTAAAACGGGGACATTATTTAGGATCTATATTAATTAGGTGAGATGATCAAGAACTACATTATACACACTAAGTACGGGATACATCATCATGGGATAACGTGATAATATACCCGCCCTTCGGAATATAGCACAATAGAAAATCGCCCCAAGTTAATTTAGACATGCCTCGACCAAGCGAAATGCATCTTCTGAAGCGTCCACTCCCATGAAGGAGAGTGGCGGCTCTTCCCAATTGCCTCACCAAGGAGAACAAAGCGGGGATGCAATATGCGAAATGATATATTGAGTTCATGAATAAAAAGAAACGATGAAGTTATACCTATGCAAGTAAAGGGCGTCGCCTCGGGTGACTGAGTCGTCAAACGACCTCTAGGAACGCGGAATCTCTTGGGTGACATATCTGCAAAGAGAAATAACAGTTCGATTACGCTAGAGGTTGAGAAATAGCAAGCTACTACAAAGGGAAAATGACGCTATTCTACGAAATGGGATTTATCGTTAAAAATCCGATTCAACCTACATAGTGTGCCTGATGCAGATGCAGTTTCAACCCATGACAGCTCAAATCAAGCCAAACATCTCGGGGTTTTGGTTCAAAACATGAACGTGGCCAAACAAGAAAATAACAACGTGCCTACAAATCAGAATATCGTGTGCATTAAAAGCCCGATAGGGTAGTTATCATGCAGGGATTAAATAGAGGGTTTGGCTATAATTACAAATCTCAGAAGTTCAACTCAACCCCTCATGCAGTCAAAAGCAAACAATGAACTCAACGAATTTAGATTCGGCCTTGTCAATATACAGGTTCTTGAACCCACAGTTTACACCAATTTCATGTCAACAAAATAGATGTTCACATGAAGTCAACGGATTACGATCCGAACGGGTTGTTATTCAAAGGTCTTAACCAGATTCAGTCTGTATGCAAAGCTAGGCCAAACATGCAATCATACAACCAGATCAAAGAATTTGAGCTGCCGTCTCAAGATTCAAACAACTCGTGCTTGAGAATGAAGTTCAAGCCATGGTTCTTAAACAAATTCAAGTTAACGGAAAGGGGTTACCCAAGATAAATTGAACTCGAGATATTCACAAAGAAGAAGTTTTGAAAGTAACCAACCCAAGAAAAGAAGAGACTTAATCCCTGTTACATTCAAAAACCTAGATGTCATCCAAAGTACCTAATTTGAAACTAGGGTTTTGACTACCCCTTCACAATTGAGTGCATAAGATGGAATCCAATCAGAATTGAGGATAAAGCTTACCTGAATTTAGAGAAGAATCGAGGAGAGAATAAGCTCGTCGAAGCAAAACCAACCGCTGCTTGCTTCCATGACTCCAACCCAAATCAAGAACTGAAACCCTAGCCTTGAAGAGTGAGTTCGCCAAAATGAACTGGATTCGAAGATAGGATTCAAGGAGGCAAAGAGTAAAGAGGATTCGAAAGTTCTGAAATGAGTTCTTGAGGAAAAAGGCTCGAAGAAAAATTTTGAAACGACGAAGAGAAGGAGATGAAGAGATTGGGTATTTAAAAGAGCCTTGAACTGAATTAAACCCGGTTCGAACTAGAACAAACCAAGTCGAGCTAGAATTAAACCAAGTTCTGAACCAACCTAGAACCAAAATCGCTCCTTATCCTCTCAACTGACTCGCGCTAATGCGAGTCACCAAATGGTGATTCGCACCAATGCGAGTCACCAAATGGTGACTTGCACTAATACGAGTCACTAAATAGTAGCTCGCATGTGTGACAAGTCGTTTGGCTAATTTACGAGCATTCTGACCTATTTTCAAGTATTTTCAATGTATACGGGGCCCGTATTCCTACTCCAATAGGTATATGAGTCTAAACTATTTCCTACATTTACCGGAAAGTTTCTGGAGAATATCATTTATAATATTCTTAAGGATAACCCAGCAAAACTCGCATGAGTATACGAGTATAAACTAGTCCTCCTAACTCCAACGCCTTAAGAGTTTAAACTATATAGACTCCAGTTAACGTACGAGTATAAACTGTGTTAACGCAGGTCAACGCACTGATGGCTTCGCTAGAACAAAACTATGGATATGAATTCCGACGAAGATGATTAGTTCAAAGTAAACTCGATGGAATGAGCTGAGTTCAGAAACTTACACACTAGTCTTAGTTCAAGACTTCAATAGCGGTCAAATGATAAACGCAGTATCGAAAGAACTTTATCTATTCGACAAAATACTAAGTAGATTGAAGACTGAAGAAGCTGAGAGCAGAAGCCAATTACAGGTCTTATCATACCGATTGAAGGTTGGACCTATCATATCCAAAGTATTCCAGGCTCTTCTATAAAAGAAACTAGACTAAAACACTTTGGATGGGGTATATGTAGGCATCAAAAATTGCCTATGGATTCCCTCACGTAGTTCAAGACAAGGAGAACATAATGAATGACATTATCCGAGTCAAAGAAGTTTATCTGACGACGATGAAATGCATGAAGCGAATTGGTAAAAGCGAACAAGTCAACAAATTGACAAAACACGCGTAAAGGGGAAAGCAAGCGAACTAAAGGAAATGCAAATAGCTAAAAGAGTCAAAAAGACATAACAATTGGCTAGGAGACTCGCACGCATGCGAGTCACCAAATGGCAACTCGCACCCATGCGAGTCACCAAATGATGACTCGCACAGTTCCGAGTCACCATGGCTATCTAGGCCTCCTAAACATCCCAAAACATGGATTTTGATGTTTTATTAGAATTCTTACGTCCCAGGATCTCCCTAACTGTTCTAAAGCTATCCTTAAGTGTGCCTGGGCGGTTATCAACTGTAGACGACATCAAAACACTTGATCTTATCAGAAAACACGACTACAAAAGCCTATAAATAGAAGTCCAATGTCTTCAGTTGAGAGGATCTGAAATCTGAGGGCAAGGTGCTGTCCAATTGAACAGTAAACCATGAATTTCGGAGTAGAATTGGCAGATCTTGGCGAACTTTTTCATAAAGAAAAAGCCTTTGAAAGATTTAAGATTCTCTCTTCCTCTTTCCTCCGGATCAAGCCTTGTTTTGATCTCGAGAAGAGCCACAATCTCACTTGGTCGTGATTGTCGTTGCTGCGATTGTTTCCTTCGTGAAACAAGAGCATAATTAAATTTGTCAATCGGATCTGATCTGCGGTGGTCCACGAACTAAAGTGTCTCCAGCACAGGCAAAGATACCACGCAAAGCAATAGGAGATAAACTACTGCTGCGTTTTGTTTCATAAAGTTGTAATCTTTAATTTTTATTGTAAGAAGATATTATAAAAAGATCGACTTTTCTTTCAGCTTGAACTTGTAATCGATAAACGATTATAACAGGTTTAACAACAATAAAAACGATAACTTTTGACAAAAACAACTAGTTTGCATGGAATGCTAGAAGCTGGAGGTTATTTGATAGGGTTCATTCGAGGGATACTAGGGACTTATGGACTCAAGTTCATGAATATGTAAGTGAATGGCATGTGGTGCAAGAAACATCTCATCAACCTTGTCTACATGACCCTCCAATGGGGGATGCAATATTAGTCATAAGTGGTGTGCTCCAATTATGGGAAAGATGAAATTAAATATTGATGGGAGTTTTCTTAGTACTTCTTGTGATTATAGTGTGGTAGGGTAATTCGTGATGATTCCAACAACGTTTGGGGGCATTCACAATTCTATAATGAGTACTGCTGGAGCATGTAGAGGTGATTGCCATTACTTGGGGTCTTCGATTTGCTTTGGAGAGTGGGTTTTAACTTGATGCTGTTGAGTTAGATAGTTTGAGATTGTTCGTCTTTCATATTCGAAGGATTTTGATCACCATATGTTAGGAGATGTCCTTGAAGAGGCTCGAAAGATGATGTGTGCTTGTGGTTCTCCATCTGTGAAGTACGTGCACTGAAATTTGTTAATGTATGGTTGACAATCTAAGATAGCTAGAATTAGGTCAAAAGAAGTCCATTCACAGCTTATATCTCTGATCTATGATGATGTAGCTACATGTGGACCTTCTCTATCATGGAGGGTCATCTTTCAAAGGGAAAAAAAAGAAAGAATTTAATTGTCTTGCATCTCGTCCAATAAAATACTTACTCCCCCTTCTATTAGCATACCCAATAACAAATTACTAGATTGACATATATTATTGACTTAGTGACCCATTAGTATATTTTCTTACTCCGGCGATAATTTGGTATATTATGTAGACTATGCGATAAATTAGCCTATATTTTGGCCGAAGCCAAAATTCCGGCCAATTTGAGTCATATGTAGCTAATGTGGATTAGGTGGGTGATAATCACATTTTATTATAGTTTTATACCCTCATTATCTATTTTTTATGAATAAATATACCACTAATACTTATCTTTATCTTTAATTGCAGGTTAATGAAGAATAAATCTCAAACTCCCATCTTTCAACAAAAACCCGTTGATTAAATGAAGAAATGAAGCAAAGAAGCTAATTGGAAAATCAATTTCCAAATTATCCAAAAGCCCAAGCTAAGAAGAAGAAGTAAAGCCCAAGAAATGCCAAAGCCCAAATCAAATACACGAAGAAATCAAAGAATTGTCGAATAGTCCAAGCCCAAAACCCACAAGAAGAAAGAAGTTCGGACAACAACCAGAGAAGAGCTGGCATCGATGCCAGCATCGATGGGGGCATCGATGCCAGCATCGATGCCCGTATCGATGCCAGCATCGATACGACGTACAGTTAGTTACGAATCTATGGCTGATTTTTTATGTTTTTGGATAAGATTTCGATCCAACGGCTTTCATTCACTAATGTTTACTATAAATAGGGGTAGAAAGTGAGGGGTTAGAGGTGTGAAAAATTTTGTAACTCCATTTGGAGAGGAGAGCTACTCTTAATTGAGAAGGCCTTCCAAAAATTGTAACTTTTGTTACAATTAATAATAATAATTTTTCTCCATTTTAAATTTGTTTTTCTCCTCTTTGTTGAATGATGTGGATGGAGATGAAGAATAATTTGAAGGTTTGCATTTCTTTTATTTTTCTCTTTTATTTCTTTTTAGTAATTTCTTTATTATTGCTTATTAGATAGATTTACATTCATGCTTGTAGTGTAGATTTATTTTCTTGTCTTTTTATTTCTTTTTGCACTTTAATTTGTAGAGTAGATTTATTTTCTTGCATTTAATTTTTTTAATATGTTCTGTGGTTTAGATTTTAATTCTTTGTAGTTAGATTTATTTCTTGTTCATAGTTTAGATTTTTATTTTTTCTTTTTAATTTTGTAATTAGTTCTTTTTCTTCTTGTTTTTATTTCTTAAGATGTGAAATTAATTCTTGTAGGAATCTTAGAATTGTATGATGCTAGTCTAATTTCCTTTATATTATGCAAATTATTCTCTTGCACTTAAAATATTCATGTTTAGGATAATCAACTAGAAAACTAATCGGTAGAAGAAGAATTTGATAATGTATGCTTATCTTAAATGGTTTGATAGGTTATGCTTATGAATTCTAGGATTACTATCTTGTTATTTTTTATCATGAATAGTAATTTTAACTTAGATGATAATTTGATAGGTTATACTTTCCTTAAATGGTTTGATAGTCTATGCTTAATAAATCTAAGTTGAAATATGATAAAAAAGAATAGTTTGTATTTTATATTTGAGATTAGCTAGTGGATTAAATTCTTGATTTCTCATATCTTAATTAAATCCTCCATCTTAACTTTCTTAAATTTTCTTTTCATTCTTGATTTTAATTCTTGATTTTATTCATTCTTCTTTCTTGCTTTGTGATATCATTTATTCTTTGATTCTTATTTATTTTCTCTAAAATTCAATTTATTGTTACTTGTACATAAATCAAAACAACCACTCATCATATCTCTCTCCACAATCATACTTATTCTTTAATCCTATTTTGTCACGCACAAAACATAAGAACCAATTCTAATAATCTCTTAAAATCACCTTCCTCATGGGATCGATAACTTTTTATACTATAACTTGATTAATTATGCATTTGCAATTTTATTACATAATTATGCCGTATCAAGTTTTTGTCGCCGTTGCCGGGGAAGGTGCTAAAATAGGCTTTTATTGTTTTGGTTCTTTAATTTGTGTGTTTTCTTATGAAGGAACCGCTTGGAGCTTGAAAGTCTTGGATTGAAGATCAAGAACTTAGAGAATTGCTTCGGGTAAGTCCTCTTTCTAGTTTTCAATTCCACCCTTTTAGCTAGCTTCACAATTAGAGACAATTAGGATTAAAAAAAGATTTTATTTTTGTTGACCATAATAAAATTCACCTTTCATTTGGACATTAACTAACAAGATAATAAATTCAAACAAGAACTCTCTTCTCACATTTGATTATTATTGACCATAATTAAAAAAATATAAAGATTTTCTTTTTATCATCCTTTTTAGTCGCTTTTAATTTATAGGGTTGCATTTTATATAGTATAGGAATTCACCAAAGTGATTGTAGCACTTGATTTGGCACACACTTAAAACATTCTTAAGGGCAAAACCCATAATCAAGATAAGGTAAGGGATTTCATCACCCTTTCCTTAGCCCACAAATCACTAATTCCTCACTTCACAAACCCAAGCCTTCTAAAACTCATTAGACGTTGGCCTTTAAGGATTCAAGCTCAATAAGGAACAAGAAATCCTTAAGTGAACTGGTTTAAGTTTTCTCAGATTAGTTGGTGTCTAAGACAAGGTTTAGGGGTTGCGTAAAGCGCTCCGCAATGAATGAGGTACTTAATTGATCTCTGATCACTCTCTAGTACTATCCTTATCTGGCTAACTACCTGGTAAAACTTTAATCTTTTCATTGTAGGAGTTTTTGGTTAGGAGCTGGTCTAGTGAGTTAGGCTAAACCCTAGAATTAAAGTGATTGAAAAGTGATTGCTTTGATTTATTTTAGTTAGGATTTTTCTTTATCCTTTTCTTCTCATAAAAAAAACTAATTTTATTTCTTTCCTTAAAAGGAAAAAAAATTTGTTTTGGTGTATGCAAATTTGGGTTCGGGATAATTCTCATCGTTTAATCCGTATTGAACCAATCCAAGAAATGGCAAATCAACCTATTCTCCAGGATATATGTTACCCCACCAGAAATGCAAATCCATCTTGCATAAGACTCCTCAAAGTAAATGGAGCAAATTTCGAGCTTAGACCGCATTACATAAACATACTTCCTAAATTCCTTGGTAATGAAACAGAAGATGCATATATTTTTATCTCAGAATTTGAGAAAGTATGTATTATGATTAAAATGAGAGAATTAACCGAAGATGTAATTAAGCTCAGATTTATTCCATTTTCTCTTAAGGACAAGGCTAAAAATGGCTGTACAGCTTACCGACAAATTCCATCTCAACTTGGGAGGAATTTGTCACCGTTTTTCTTAAAAAAATTTTCCCTATTCACTAAATGGTAAAGCTTAGGAACAGAATTCAAAACTTCAAAATTATCCCGAGAGAGCCATTCTGGAAATATTTCAACCGATTCAAAGATCTTTTAATCCAATGTCCTCATCATGGTCTAGAAAAATGGCGATTGTGCCAAGTCATATATGAAGGATTAGACTATTCTTCAAAAACATCTTTAGAATCGATGTGTCAGGGAGATTTTATGAGGAAAAACGCAGATGAAGATTGGGAATTTCTAGAGAGTTTATCCGAGAAAACAATACAGTGGGAAAACTATGATGACAGGGTTTCATCAGTTCCCTAATCTAAGTCTAGTGGTCTTTCCCTGGAGTCAAACATTGCTTCTGAAGCAAAGATGGCGACGATTCTGGGGAGGTTAGAAGCCTTAGAAGTTAAGGAACGAGCTTCAGCTCAAATCAATCATGTTTCTGTCCCGGGATGTCATAACTGTCATTCTTCTATCCATGTTTCAGAGGAATGCCCTCTCCTAGGAAACAACCATGCTTTAGAACAGATGAACGCTGCATTCCAGCGTCCTAGGAATGATCCATTTTCTCTAACCTACAATCCAGGTTAGAGAAATCATCCCAACTTTGCTTGAAACCAATGAAATTCTCATGGAAACCAAAACTTCATTCCCGCGTCGAACCAATAATTCCCTAGGGGAAACACTGTCCCATTTAACGCACCAAACAATTTTCAACAAGCTAACCCAGTTTTTCCAACCCAACATCCTCATCCTCACACCCCTACAAATCCTTCAAATTATGATCATGACAAACGTTTAAGTGTCTTAGAAAAGGGTTTAGAGGCTATGATCAAAGCTTCTACACAAACGACCAACATGTTGACCCAGTCATCCACCACTCTAAATTCCTTCATGCAAACAGCCAGCCAAGTGCTCAACTCGAACACTCAAGCCATAGCCCGGTTAGAAACCCAACTTGGGCAACTATCCACTGCCGTGAGTGAGAGAGAGAGAAAGGAAAATTCCCAAGTCAACCTGTTGCAAACTCTAAAGACAATGGATCCAGTTCATCCCATCCAGCTCATGTGAATGCAGTTCACACACTGCGATCAGGCAAACAAATAGACAACCAAGTTAGAATGCCACCGGATCAAACCCCTTCTCCCATCCAACACTCTCCTTCCGATAAAGAAATTCCTTCCGATGACCAAAATGCTAAACTTGAGATTGAGCCTGATCTAGATAGGTATAGGCCCGTTGCCCCCTTTCCAGATAGACTCAAACCTAGGAAAAACTCCCTGCAGGTTGAGAAAATCCTAGAAACGTTTAAACAGGTCAAGATCAACATCCCTCTCCTAGATGCAATCGAACAAATTCCCTATTGTGCAAAGTTCTTGAAGGACTTATGCACTAAGAAAAGAACCATCAATGTTCCCAAGAAAGTCTTCTTAGCTGCTAACCTCAGTGAAATTTTTTCAAAACCCATGCCATTAAAATACAAGGACCCTGGTTGTCCCACAATTTCATGCGTCATAGGTAACACTCACATTGATAAGGCATTTCTAGACTTAGGAGCCAGCGTCAACCTCCTTCCTTATTCAGTCTATCAACAGTTAGGTGTAGGAGAACTTAAACCGACAAGATGCACTCTACAGTTAGCTGATAGATCTGTAAAAATTCCTAAGGGAGAGGTGGAGGATGTTCTGATCAAAGTTGGAGAGTTTATTTTCCCTGTTGATTTTATTATCTTGGAAACGCAGCCATTTCCAATCTCAAAAGTCAAATCCCCGTCATTCTAGGAAGACTGTTCTTAGCCACCTCAAATGCTTTGATCAATTGTAGAACCGGTCAGATGAAACTATCTTTTGGGAATATGACTGTTGACCTCAATATCTTTAACCTAGGAAGGCAGCCTAGTGATCCATCTGATGAACCCATGGAAGTGAATTTTATTCAAGGAATATCTAGTGAGCAACAAGAGGGAGAGTGTGAGTCAGATTCAAATGCATCTGATTTAATGATTGATGATCTTTCTGATGATGAACTAGAGATAGAACCACTGATCAATCATGTTTCTACTATTGGCTAGCAATGAGAACCTTTGGAGATAGAACCCCGAGTTCAACTTCGCCCATCTGTAGAGGAACCCCCTAAGTTCGAACTCAAACCTCTACCTGAAAATCTAGAGTATGCCTACTTAGGGGAGAACGAGTCTTTACCAGTTATCATTTCTTCCAATTTGACTACCGGTCAAAAAGAAGCTCTTTTAGATGTTTTAAGAAAGAATAGGGAAGCCATTGGATGGACCATGGCTGATATCAAAGGGATTAGTCCAACCATTATTCAACACCGAATCCATTTGATAGATGATGCCAAACCTACTAGAGATCCTCAATGTAGGTTAAACCCAGTGATGAAAGCAGCCATTAGGAAAGACATTCTGAAATGTCTCGATCATGGGATCATTTATCCCATTTCTGATAGTTCATGGGTGAGTCCGGTCCAAGTTGTTCTAAAGAAATCTGGGATCACCGTGATCCAAAATGAGGCTAATGAGCTGATTCCCACTCGAATCCAAACGGGATGGTGAGTTTGCATTGACTACCGAAAACTTAACTTAGCCACTCGGAAAGATCATTTCCCTCTTCCTTTCATTGACCAAATGTTAGAGCGTTTAGCAGGATACGAGTTCTATTGTTTCCTGGATGGATATTCAGGTTAAAATCAAATCCCTATCGCTCCAGAAGATCAGGAGAAAACCACCTTCACTTGCCCGTATAGAACATTCGCATACCGACGCATGCCTTTTGGCCTGTGTAACTCACCGGCTACATTCTAACGTTGCATGATCAGTATTTTTTCCGACATGGTAGAGCGATTTCTCAAAATTTTCATGGATGACTTTTCCATCTTTGGTGACACATTTTCCTAATGTTTGCATCATCTTAAACTGGTCCTAGAACGGTGTAGGGAGAAAAATCTGACTCTCAATTGGGAGAAATATCATTTCATGGTCAAACAAGGCATTGTCTTAGGACATGTAGTTTCCAATAGGGGAATCGAAGTGGACAAAGCTAAGATAGATCTCATTTCCAATCTCCCTCCTCATAAAACAGTCAAAAATGTCAGATTATTTCTTGGTCATGCTGGTTTTTACCAACGTTTCATCAAGGATTTCAGCAAAATTGCTAGACCCTTGACCAATCTCTTAGCCAAGGATACATCATTTGTCTTCTCTCCCGACTGACTCAAAGCTTTTGAATATCTGAAAAAGGAGCTAACCACAGCTCCTATCATTCATGCACCAGACTGGACCTTACCCTTCGAACTGATGTGTGATGCATCTGATTCTACGATTGGTGCTGTTTTAGGACAACGGTTTGATGGAAAACCGCATGTGATCTACTACACCAGTAGAACTCTGAATGATGCCCAGCAAAATTACTCTGTCATAGAAAAAGATTTTTTAGCTGTAGTCTTTGCCTTAGAAAAATTCAGGTCCTACCTCATCGATTCCTTAACCAAAGTTTTCACAGATCATGCCGCACTAAAGTATGTTTTGACCAAAAAGGATGCTAAAGCATGGCTCATTAGATGGATTCTCCTTCTTTAAGAGTTTGACATACAAATTCTTGACAGAAGGGGAATAGAGAACCCCGTAGCAGATCACCTTTCTCGACTACCGAACGCACCAACATCAACCATTCTGATTAATGAGCATTTCCCTGATTAACAACTCCTACAAATCCAATCTATCCCATGGTTCGCTGACATTTTGAATTACATAGTCATGAACCAGATCCCTTCTCATTGGTCCAAACAGGATAGATCCCGTTTTCTCTCCCAAGTAAAATACTTTTACTGGGATGATCCATATCTATTCAAATACTCTCCTGATCAGATCTTTAGGAGGTGTGTTCCCACTGAAGAAAGTAGGAGTGTTCTATCCTTTTGTCATGAGCAAGCATGTAGGGGCCACTTTGGCCTAAGAAAAACAGCTAAAAAAATTCTCCAATCTAGGCTATACTGGCCCACTCTTTTCAAGGATTCATTTGAGTTTTGCAAAACTTGTAACCGCTATCAGCTATTAGGGAAGGTCACTAGGAGAAATATGATGCATTTACAACCCATCTTATCTGTTGAACTTTTTGATCTATGGGGTATCGATTTCATGAGACCATTTCAAAATTCCTTTGGAAATGTGTACATTCTAGTAGCCGTTGAATACATGTCAAAATGGGTTGAGGCGGTAGCTTGCAAAACTAATGACAACAAGGTCGTTGTCAAGTTTTTGAAAGAGAACATTTTTGCATGGTTTGGAGTACCCCGAGCGATCATCAGTGACAACGGTACACATTTTTGTAACCGTTCTTTTGAAGCTTTGATGAGGAAATATTCAATCACACACAAATTGTCAACTCCTTATCACCCCCAAACCAGTGGACAAGTAGAGGTCACAAACAAGCAGATCAAACAAATCTTAGAAAAAACAGTTAATCATAACAAAAGAGATTGGTCTGTAAAATTATGTGATGCTCTGTGGGCATATAGAACAGCTTTCAAGGCCAATTTGGGGATGTCACCATATAGACTAGTGTTTGGGAAAGCTTGTCACCTACCAGTAGAGTGGAACATCGAGCAATGTGGGCGATAAAACAGTTAAATTTTGACTCAGACTCGGCAGGTAAGAACAGATTGCTCCAAATAAATGAGTTGGAAGAAATTAGAAATGATGCATACATAAACTCAAAAATTTACAAAGAGAACCAAGATTTTTTATGACAAATCAATTTTACGAAAAAAATTATCTTCGGGACAAAAAGTTTTATTGTACAATTCAAAATTACATCTTTTTCCTAGAAAATTAAGATCAAGATGGACAGGTCCATTTTTTATCAAACAAGTTTTTCCGCATGGGGCTGTAGAGATAGAAAATCCTAAAAATAGTAACATTTTTAAAATAAATGGTCAACGTCTAAAACTATTTTTAGAATTTTCTACGCTCGGAGAGGAAGAGGTGTTGGTTCTCATGAACCGTATTGTCTGTAAAAAAAATAATAATAAAAAAATAAAAAATAAAAAAATAATTTTTTTCAAAAAAAAATTATAATTTTTCTCTCTTATTTGATTTCTTCATCCTCATACTAACAGTAATTGCAGATCCTTATCATCATTGTCAACCGAACAAATATAAGTTCTTCAATTCTTATCTGCTTTACTTTGTGCATCAGCAAATTTGCATTGAGGACACTGCAAAATTTAGGTGTGGGGGTGGGAAGTACATATTTTCCTCTTTATTTTATCCTTTTGTTGCACTTTTGACATAATTTTTGTTAAAAAAATATAAAAATATTGTCACTTTCCAAATTAATAGAGTTAAGTAATAATTGATCTGACTGATAGATTTTAAATTTTCTAATTCCTAGTTAGTGACATATTCAAGTTCACCTTTTATGATAACTCCAAATAAAATTCTTAAGAAATAATTTTTCAAGTAGTATACTTTACTTAAGTCTTACCTTAGATTTTTAATTAAAAATAATGAAATTTTTGCATGCTTAACTTAGAGTTAAAAATATTTTTTCTCAAGTTATCTTGATTTTTTTTCAGACTATATATACTTACACACATATATATATTAAAAAAACTAACTTGACTGAGTAATTAAGGTGATTCTATCTTATAAAGCCTAAGTTGACTGAGTAATTAAGCCCAATGAGTATTTTTATACTTAATGACCTAAGCCCAATTGGGTTAGGATTCATTAGCCCAAAACTCATTAAATGGTCACTTAGAAAGCTCGTTAAAATAGAAAACAATCACCAAGAATTAAAGAGTGAAGAAAAAAAAATTATATACATATAACACTAACCATTTTTTTTGTTTTGTATATATGGTCTTGAAAAACAATTTTTGATCAAGAGACTTGAAAGTTATTTAAAACAAAGAGTTAGCATGTTCATTTCAAAACTTTTGAATTAAATCTCTAAGATTTTTTTTGGTTTGTATTGCTATAATGAAAAAGATTTTCTAAGAGATTTACATTGGAGTTATATATAAAAATGTTTTCTTGATTATTAACTAGCTTCAATTAGAATGTCTAAATATATCAAGAAAAATTATTTATTTACTGACTTAGTTAACTTGGCACGATTGACCGAATTTTGTGGGTATATTCACTACAAACCCTCACGAGACTACAACTCGTCCACTAGGGTAACCTAGGGGTTTAAAGGCTTATTGTATGCGCTAAATACAACCGCGATTCCTACGAAAGTGAGTTAGAATTTTCTTTTTATTTTCTTTGCTAGAGGACTAGCAAGAGTTTAGGTATGGGGGTATTTGATAATCACATTTTATTACAGTTTATACCCTTATTATCTATTTTTTATGAATAAATATACCACTAATAATTATTTTTATCTTTAATTGCAGGTTAATGATGAATAAATCTCAAACTCCCATCTTTCAACAAAAACCCATTGATTAAATGAAGAAATAAAGTAAAGAAGCCAATTGGAAAATTAATTTCCAAATTATCCAAAAGCCAAAGCTAAGAAGAAGAAGTAAAGCCTAAAAAATGCCAAAGCCCAAACCAAATACATGAAGAAATCAAAGAATTGTCGAATAGTCCAAGCCCAAAGCCCACAAGAAGAAAGAAGTTCAGATAGCAATCAGAGAGAGCTGGCATCGATGCCAGCATCGATGGGGGCATCGATGCCAGCATCGATGCCCGTATCGATGACAGCATCGATACCCCTATCGATGCTGGCATCGATACCCCTATCGATGCTGGCATCGATACGACGTACAGTTAGTTACGAATCTATGGCTGATTTTTGATGTTTTTAGATAAGATTTCGATCCAACGACTCTCATTCACTGATGTTTACTATAAATAGGGGTAGAGAGTGAGGAGTTATAGGTGTGAAAAATTTTGTAACTCTATTTGGAGAGGAGGGCTACTCTTAATTGAGAAGGCCTTCCAAAAATTATAACTTTTTATTGCAATTAATAATAATAATTTTTCTCCACTTTAAATTTGTTTTTCTCCTCTTTGTTGAATGATGAGGATGGAGATGAAGAACAATTTGAAGGTTTACATTTCTTTTATTTTTCTGTTTTATTTCTTTTTAGTAATTTCTTTATTATTGCTTATTAGTTAGATTTACATTCATGCTTGTAGTGTAGATTTATTTTCTTGTCTTTTTATTTCTTTTTGCACTTTAATTTATAGAGTAGATTTATTTTCTTGTATTTAATTTTTGTAATATATTCTGTACTTTAGATTTTAATTCTTTGTAGTTAGATTTATTTCTTATTCATGGTTTAGATTTTTATTTTTCTTTTTAATTTTGTAATTAGTTCTTTTTCTTCTTGTTTTTATTTCTTAAGATGTGAAATTAATTCTTATAGGAATCTTAGAATTGTATGATGCTAGTCTAATTTCCTTTATGTTATGTAAATTATTCTCTTGCACTTAAAATATTCATGTTTAGGATAATCAACTAGAAAACTAATCAGTAGAAGAAGAATTTGATAATCTATGCTTATCTTAAATGGTTTGATAGGTTATGCTTATGAATTCTAGGATTACTATCTTGTTGTCATTTTTATCATGAATAGTAATTTTAACTTAGATGATAATTTGATAGGTTATACTTTTCTTAAATGGTTTGATAGTCTATGCTTAATAAATCTAAGTTGAAATATGATAAAAAGAGAATAGTTTGTATTTTATATTTGAGATTAGGTAGTGGATTAAATTCTAGATTTCTCATATCTTAATTGAATCCTCCATCTTAACTTTCTTAAATTTTCTTTTCATTCTTGATTTTAATTCTGGATTTTATTCATTCTTCTTTCTTTCCTTGTGATTTCATTTATTATTTGATTCATATTTCTTTTCTCTAAAATTCAATTTATTATTACTTGCATATAAATCAAAACAACCACTCATCATATCTCTCTCCACAATCACACTTATTCTTTAATCCTATTTTGTCACGCACAAAACATAAGAACCAATTATAATAATCTCTTAAAATCACATTCCTCATAGGATCGATAACTTTTTATACTATAACTTGATTAATTGTGTACTTATAATTTTGGTACATAATTATGCCGTATTAGTGGGCTTACATGACAGGGTAACCGAAAAGGGGAAAAACTCAACACCTCCACCCCCCAAAAAATCTCTATTTTCGCTCTTTTTCTCTATTCATGCGGGGGAGGGGATGAATCTTCCAAATTTTGTAGAAATTCTCCTTGTGCATAGTGTTATTTAATGGATCCAGAATCTTGATTTGGCTATAATGATATTGATTTATGTAAATTAGGGCTTTTCATCCCATTAAACCATGAGTTTACTTCTTTCGTGCTCATTCTTGAGTTTGACCTTGAGTAAGAGCTTGAGGATATAGGATCTAACTCCAATTTCAGTTGCCCTAGCCAATTTAATGCTAGGAGGAAGAAGAACCAAAAATTCTCAATTTGAACCCTAATTTTGAGCCCTAATATTTAGGAAAACCTATTTTAGCAATTTAATTGACCCCAACTACCTCCATGTTGGCAGCCACATGGGCCACACGTGAGGATTATGTGACTCAATTTGGTCGAAATTTTGGCTCCTACTAATCTACTTGTCAATATCTGGAACCTTAGGGCATAGGATCAATATTCAATTACCATAATCTAATACATTCTCTTCATTCTCTATTTATATATTAACCTAGGATCTGCTCTACTAGTGAAAAGCCGGATTAACCAAGTTCGGATTGAATGAATGAATGAAATGCTCACATTGAGGTTTTATGTAATAATAAAAAAATTAATAACTATACTATCACTACCAAATAATGGGTCTACGGGGACGCTTTATAACCGTCCCGCTAGACACTAAAGCCGTCCTCATAGGACTAAGGGAACAGTTACTCATCCGATACCTTTGCTACCATAGTCTGTGGTCTAAGGGGAAAGTTCATGATCCAAGTGGCACGGTTCTTGAATTATTCCCGTAGACAACATTTTGGGATGGTTTAACTATAGTGGCGGTTTATATTTTTGCAGATGGTGATGGTTATTTGGCAACGAAAACGGTTATATTTTTAAGCTACCGTGATGCTTACGCACCAAGGGGGAAAGTTTCAAGTTTGATCTAGGAGGATGGTTTTGTTATCTATGGGAACAGTTTTGTTTGTAATCTATGGGGATGGTTTTTATACCTAAGGAGATGGTTAGCAATGGGGACGGTTTTTAGGAATAGGGATGGTTTTCAGATGTAAAGATAAGGGAACGAGTATATTTAGCAAAGGGGACAGTTTTCTATTTTGATAGTGTAAAAGCAAATCATCCAAATATATCACACATTTTTTTGACCTACAGTTTCAAAATTAAAATAGAATAAAACAAAATGAAAATTCCATGATTTATACATGCTCATGTCACAAACAAATAAATGAAACTCCAAATGATGTTGCTAGCAAACAACTAAACATAAGGAACAATTCATTGGTGCATTACAATTACTTTAGTACAAGTTCTTTCTTTTTTCCAAAGTACATGACTAAAATTCCTCTTTCATTAAAATGAAAAGTGTCTTCTGTATCTTAATGGAGAACGATGCCTGAAACAAAAAAGAACATAAGTCTCAGCCTGAAGGTCACCTCCAGTACAAACTCTTAAATCACAATGCCTAGACTCAAATGCTTTTCAACTTCTGAGGAGCACTGCACCTTAATGGAGGACGATGACCCTGGCATGGCTGCATGATAAGGGCAATAAATTTGGAAGAAATAGAAAACTAAAAAAATAAAAGCATAATAAAATGAATTCGATGGAAGATATAACTAATGGTCAAACTGGTCTACTACATTATATAGAGAACATTCAAATGTTAAAAGTTAGAGCAACCTCTACATTGAACTTCAACGATGAGTACATCCTCCAGTGAATAAACCCCTAATGCAGCTTCATAACAAGGCTGAATCACGTCCAGTTTCGAACTTTCAAACAATATGTCCTACATAGTTCATTACATGCAATCAAAGGTTAGTCACATAAGAAGTTAATTATTACCAAAACTATGTAAAGTAGATAATTGTAGTACAAGTATACACGTCTTATTGTAATTGCCACAAACAATTGATTAGATGATAGAGCGACCTTCATTTTGTCAATGTTGGCGAGAAGGAAATCTTTTGTGCTGACTTTGATCTTAACTATAGGAAGGCTAGGAATGGAATTGAGTTCATGAACTAATCAAAATACGTCATAGAAAAGTATGAAACTTGGGAACCTACACTGTTGGTATGTATCACATATTAGAAAAAAATTAGGTAAGAGAAAGAATGCGTAGAGAAAAACAAATACATAACCTACTATACAATTTTATTATCAAGCTATAATAAAAAAGGTAGTCACAAGATCTATAACGTATACTTCATATGTAGTGGCAGAACTACATCATGTCCAATGGTGTTAAGGGACACCAGTGAATTGCCTAGTTTATAGATATGTTTATTTTACACTTTTCTCACCCTAAGCTGACATCACTTTGGAAATAGTTTTCTCACTAGACTCTCTGGATCCATTATTATCTTTGTCATTGAGGATTCGATGTACAAAATTAGCACTATCATCAGCCACCAAACCATTTATATCGATAGGCATAAAACCGGATGTCTGCCCAATAACATCTTTAATTAAGTCATCTCTGATGTTCTGCATACATGAACCATGTTACCTATATGGGGACTGTAAGCCTAAAGTTGAGGAAGTGAAAAATCACACACCTCATGCTAGAGCTTTGAGACACCCTCAAGAGAAGAGGATAGCATATCAGCTCGTTGAGCCTCTGTCAAAGGACTCATGACAATTTCATGGCTGAAGCAATGTCTGATTGGTGGTTGCAAACCTTCAGAACTATCTGCAGCTACAACGAGCAATACAGGATGCCTACTTACTCTTTTAACTTCAACTAGATACTGATCCACAAGGAATGTCATCATAAGATTCTGGATTAAATTGATTTCCAAAAAAATGCCTGCACATAATTCCAATAACCTAAGATAAGTGTGGATGGGCGAAGATTTTGTAGGAGCATCTTACAAGACCATGATTAGCTGGTGGTCTTGAATACGACTCTTCATCTTCAGAAAATGGTTCGGTAAACTCTCTAATAATAGATGCAACTTCAGAAATAATGCCGACTTGATCAAATGTTGAACCTTCATTTGAAGATAAATTCCCGAACATCAAAATAGCGAAGTAGAAGTATACAAGGTGCATATCTGTTGATTCATTAAACTTAGCACAAGATATGAAAACAAAAGGAATATCCATCACCAAAGAAGATTGATGTGACAGACAAGAAAGTAGAAACTTACATGCAAAAGAGATGTACAACATTACCTATGAGCAGCTTTGAAAGTATTTGCAAGTGCAACAGACGCCTTCCTCTCTGAGGATGACATGAGATCATGGCAGCTAAATTCCACAATATGTAGGAGGGAGGCGCTGTATACAATATCCTTGGAGGATGGTTAAACAATATAATGTAATGCTAAGTATCATACAATAAGTATCTTGCAGGCTACCCCGATACATAGGTAATTACCAAGTATCATACAATATAATGTAATGCTAAGAACCCATGCATCCACAGTTTTACCATTATAAGTTGAGCTTGTTCGAGAGATTTTTATCATAAGACACAACTATGAAATGACATGCATAAATATGATTAGATATCTGAAAACGTAAGTTGATAAGTGAAGGATTTACTTTTGACAAATAGCAGAGAGCCGGAGTGCTATGAAAAGGTTATGCAAGTGAGTAAATCTCAGCAGTAGGAGCATGTAATGTAAGAAGAGATGGATTCTCTTCACTCGAATGAGACATGAGAGTTAGCCCAGCTACATACATAGAAGAAAGCCTTACATAACAAATGGGTCTATCGAGTCAAACAGGAGAGTGATGGAAGCAAGAGGTATAAGGGCAAATTAGTCATAAAGGGGTTCCAACAGCGGGAAGGAGTAGATTATATGAAGATATTTTTCCCGTTGTGAATCTTACAACCTTCAGAGTGGTGTTAAGCTTAGTAGCTGCAGAAGATCTCTACCTTGAGCAGTTAGATGTGAAGACTGCCTTTCTTCATAGTGACTTGGATGCAAAAATCTATATGAAGTAACCTGTTGGGTTCATTGGAGAAGGAAAGGAAGAGATGGTGTGTAAGCTCAAGAAGAGTTTGTACGGTTTGAAACAGGCTCCGAGATAGTGGTATAAGAAGTTCGACAACTTCATGCAGAGCAATGGCTATGGAAGATGCAATCACTACTGGATTTACACCTTTTAGCGACGAATAATTCTGTTGCTAAAGGTCTAAATTCTGTTGCTAAAAGTTTTAGCGACGAAAAAAACAAATTCTGTCGCTAAAAAACCGACCCTACATTCGGGGTCCCTAATTGAATCTTTAACGACGGAAATTCTTTCGCTAATATTCAACGACAGGATATTAGCGACGATTTTTTCGTTATTGATTTAAAAAAAATAAGCATTAGCGATGAAATTTCCGTCGCTAATACGTTTTTTAGTGACGGAAATTCCATCGCTAAAGGTTGTATTTATTATTTAAATTTTTTTCTCGTGTCAGTTTTCTGTTACTAAATATGTAAAAATCCATCGCTAAAAACTTTATTAGGGATGAAAAATCCGTCGCTAAAAATAACCACTATTTTTTTAAAAAATATTTTGAAAATTGAAAAATCCTATATAATATCGATAATAATTTAAAAAACCCTGTTCTATTAGTAATATAATATTCAATCCCACGCATATATCACACATTTATTTCAATAAAAATAAATAAAAGTTTCCCGATAGGTACATAATAAATATTGTTTATACAACATAATAAATTATTTTAAAAGTTAAATTAATTACAATTAATCCTTCTGATCATCATCATCATCCTCAAAACCAGTTGCATTATGACTATCCCCGGCTGCACCTTGTGAATAAGTCATTGCTTGTAAACATAAATCAAATATTAACAAGGGTGTGTAACCGTTAATAAGAGTGTGCAAATATAAATATAATTCCCCCAACGCCACAACACAATAACACAACACAATACAACACAACAACAAAATACCACAATACAACAACACAACACCACAACACCATAACACAACACAACACAACACTACACAATACAATACTACACAACACAACACAATACAAGACAATAACAACAACAACAACAACACAAATCCCCTAACCCCACCCACCAACCACCTACCAACCAACCACACTCCACACACCCCCTCCCCCTCCATCACCACCATCACCACCCAATCCCCACTCCTCCCCCTCCCCCATCACGACCAAACCTCCCACAAACCAATTGCATAACGATCACCACAATACAATACCACACAACATAACACAACATATACAATACAACACAACAACAATAACAATAACAACAAAAACACCATAAATCCCCTAACCCCAACCCCACCCACCAACCACCCACCAACTAACCACACTCAACACACCCCCTCCCCCTCCATCACCACTATCACAACCCAATCCCCACTCCTCCCCTCCCCCATCATGACCAAACCCCCCACAAAGCAATCACATAACGATCACCACAATACAACACAACAACCAACCAACCAAACTACCAACCAATACCACCACCACTACACACGCACGCACCATCAATACCATCATCACATAAAATATTATAAGTATATATTTTGGGCTTTGTGTTAGGTTAGAGTTAGGGTTTGTGTGTAACAGTTTGTATCAGTGTGTATCGGTGTGTATGATATCATTTAGTCACTAAGAAAATTCATAACTAAGTAAGAATTATATATTTAATTTATTTAATTAAAAAAAAGTTAGGGTTAGAGTTAGAGTTAGGGCTTGGGTTTTTTTCCATAATTTTTTTGTTTTGCAAAAATTAAACTCTGGTTGTAATAAAAAATATTATTAATAAATTCAAAACTAATAAAAAAAATCTCTCTTTCTCTCTCCCCCACCTTGACTCTTCTCTCTCCCTCTCTCGTCGGCCAACGCCGGTGGCCGGCGGCTGTTGGTCGGCTGGCCGTCGACGTCGGCCGACGAGAGAGAGGTAGAGAGAAGGTCAAGGTCAGGGAGAGAGAAAGAGAGATTGAGGGGGAGAGGGAAAGAGAGATTGAGGGGGAGAGGTGGGGAATGAGAGAGAGAAGGGCAGCGACGGCGGAGGCTCCTCTGAATTGCGGTAGCGGCGTCTCGTCGGAACGGCAGTGGGCTGCCCAAAAAATGAGAATGAGAAGAGGGGGGGGGGGAATGAGAGTGGGATTTAGGATAAATCCCTCGCTCGGATCTCTCGGATCGGGCGCGAGCTGCCCAAAAAATTTGGGCGCCCGCGCCATAAATATTTTCCCTGAAACATTTTTTACCGACGGAAAATCCGTCGCTAAAAAAGTTTTTTGCGATGGAAATTTTCCGTCACTAAATTTCCATCTGGAAATTTTTAGCGACGAAAAATTTCTATCGCTAAAATAACTATTTCCGTCAGCATAATTTATTTGCCTATGGAACTATAGCGATGGAAATTTCTGTCACTATATGTTATGTTATAGCAATGAAAATTTCTGTCGCTATAGTTCCGTAGGCAAAACGCTATTTCCTAGTAGTGAATTCAGATCATTGTTGCTACTTCAAGAGGTTTGAGACTAATATATCGTGTTATTATTGTATGTTGATGACATGTTAGTTGCAGGACATGTTTAGAGAAGATAAACAACTTGAAGAAGCAATTGGTGAAAGAGTTTTCTATGAAGGATCTGAGTGCAGTAAAGTAAATTATTTGGATGCGAATCAGTAGAGATGAAGCTGAAGGGATGTTGAAGTTGAGTCAAGCTGAATACATCGAGAAGGTACTTCAGAGATTCAACATGTAGAATGCTAAGATTATTAGCACGCACCTTGGAAGTCAGTTCAAGTTATCTGAGGAGCAATTACCCAAGACAGATATAGAGAGGATAATATGAGCAAAGTGCCATATTCATCAGTCATTAGTAGTCTTATGTACGCGATGGTTTAAACGAGGCCGGATATTATCCATACAGTGGGAATTATGAGCAGGTTTGCAAGCAATCTAGGGAAGCAGCATTGGGAGGCCATGAAGTTGATATTGCGTTACTTGAGAGGGACTACAGACAAACAACTATGTTTTAGGAGGAAGGATTTGGTATTGCAGGGATACATGGATGCGGATTTCATCGGTGATCATAATACGAGGCAAAGTACCATGGGGTATGTTTATACCTTGGTATTGATAGTAATGAGCTAGGTCTCACGTCTGTAGAAGATTGTAACATTATGCAAAACTGAGGCAGAGTATGTCACAGTGACTGAAGCCAGTAAGGAGATGATTTGGTTGACCGGGTGCCTGAAAGAGTTGGATCTAAAGCAGGAGAACAAAGTTCATTTTTGTGATATCTAGAGCGCTATACACATTCCCAATAATCCAGTATATCATGCCAGAACAAAGAAAATAAACGTACGATACTATTTTATATGCTCGCTGATTGAGGACAGTAAGTTACAGCTGGAGAATATTTTGGGGAGTCAAAATCCTACGGATATATTGACAAAAGTAGTGATCATCGAGAAACGAGAGTTGTGCGCAACTTCACTTGGCCTTCACGTGTAGGAGTTGAAGGCGGAGCCACACAAAGAGGATCAACAGGATCGTCGAGATGATGATTATTAAAGAATTGATTTTTCTGGGTAGGAGAAGATGCTTGCGAAGAAAGGGAGAGTTCGGGTGAGCTCGTTGATAGCGCTTTGGTCTCCAAATAGGAGATTGTTAGTCTAAGTATGTAGACCCAAAGCTAGAATCAAGAAGACGAAGAAAACAAGAAACAGTCGGGTCAGTCGACCACTAGGTCTGGTCTGGTCGACCGTGATGCCTATAGTAGATTAAACAGAAACAACCTCTGGCCAGTCGACCGCAGTAGCTGGTCCGGTCGAACGCGAACATGCACTGTACAGGGTGCATAATCAATGCTCTGGCTGATCGACCGCTGGACCAAGCCCGGTTGACCGCAACAGGATTTTTCTGTTTCCTAATCTGTTTTGTATTCTGTTTGGACTAGGATTCCTATATATATAATGTAGGCAATAAAAATTATCTTTACCCAAGATAGCTCAAACCTCACCCATTAGAGCTTGCCTGCATGCTCAAAGCAAGCAAAAGGCCAAACAGATCTTGCCTGTAACACCTAAGCTCGCCAACACGCAGAGTTCGCCTACAAGCTAAAGTTTGCCTATTTGTTTGGCTCGCCTGCACGTGCCAAACCTTGCCAATCTCACCTGTTTGCTTGACTCGCCAGTATGGGTCAAGCTCACCTGATTATCGAGCTCGCCAGCACGAGCTCGACCTCACTTGAACACCTTGCTCGCCCGCATGAGTCCAACTTGTCTGCAGTGAGTTTGATCACATGAATCCAGCTTGCTAATGAATGCTAGCTCACATGCTAGCTTGAGGGGCCCGCCAGCCGACCCTGCTTGTTCGCCAAGCTTGCCTACAAGCTTGTTTAAACGTTCAAGCAGCTCTCAAACTTGTCTACAAGCCTGTTAGTCTCACTTGAATAGTGCAAGTGGCTGCTTGCTTACGGGAGTGGGCCTACCCACTTCCCACGTCTTGGGTAATGAGGCATGACTCCCATCACCCCTATAGTGGTCACATCCCATAGCTATAGGGGGAGCATGCTACTTCTTACTCCTATTAGTGGTCACATCCCACAAATCAAGGGATGACTCGTGTCATCCCTTGCCTATTTATAGGACCCCTTTGCCAACATGAAAGAGGTTCAGTGAGGTAGGCAATATTTCTTAGGAAAGCTTAGCATCTTCAAGGCTCTTTAGACAGAGGCTCTCTCATTGGCTTGCTTGGTAGAACATTCCTAGATTTTTGCTTGGATTGTTAAAGCAGACTTAATCTGAACTCTCAGATTTGAGGCTCTTGGCTCTTTGCAAACTCTTACATATTATCCTTCTCTAAGCATTTGGCCTTAGTACTCACCAAGCTCGGGTATAATTGAACTCAATCACATGAGAGCTTCTACTATGTACTGAAGCTTAACTGTAATTTCAATCGGATCATCCAAGGGAAGCGAACTCGACACAAGCATCAAGGGAGGCATCCTATCACTACCAAAGAACCCATGTTTGTAGGCATCGAAAATTGCCTATAGGTCTCCACGAACAGCTCAGTGTTAAGGAACGACAATGAACGTCACTATCTGGTTCACAGGAGTTCGATTGACATCGGTGAACACTTGAAGTGAATCGACGAACTACGTGAGCTGACAGAGTTTCGGAATAACGAAGGCACGGGCTAATCGGGAGTCCCGCGATGTTTACAAAAGGAACAACGCCCTTCGTGTCTCGTTCATTCTACAGATAATCCAACCATTAGAGCTGATAGAACTCTTCGTCAGACTTCCAGTGCATTTGGAATCACTCAAATCCGAGTTCAGGCGAAGAACTTACAGCGGAAGCGGACGAATGCACCTCAACGGAGTGTCTCGGCCAATGTGAGACACCCCCGGGGTGTCTCGGATTTTTTGAGACACCCCAGGGGTGTCTCGGATTTTCCGAGATACCCCAAGGGTGTCTCGAGTTTTCCGAGACACCCCAAGGGTGTCTCGGGTTTTTCGAGATACCCCAAGGGTGTCTCGGGTTTTTCGAGACACCCCAGGGGTGTCTCGGGTTTTATAAGACACCCCAGGGGTGTGTTGGGTTTTGTGAGACACCCTAGGGGTGTCCCGGATTTTGGGAGACACCCTCCAAGACAGATTTAGGCCTTTAGCCCATTTTAACCGCTCCGTTATCCCCTCAAGCCTATAAATACAAGCCTTAGGCCTCATTTTTCAGGGCTGGAGTTTTGGTGCCTCGGCGAAGCCCTGCCGGATTGAAGACTTAAAAGTACACAAATTCCAGAGAGGAGGAGGAGAGATCGGATCGGGTTCTTCAACGCAAGAGAGAGAGTTCTTCGTCAGATCTACATCACCCGCATCTAATCCTTAGTATTATCCCATTGTGATAATTCTAAGAAGAGCAAATATCTCGCTTTTATCGAGATAGGCGCTTCTGTTTCTAGATCTCCTCGCGAATCGACGAAGCTCTGTCCAATTTTTTAGCAATCAGATCTGATCGACGGTGGTCCACGGATAAACCCCGGCACAGGCAAAGACACCCACGCAAGCAGAAGACCGATAAACGATCTCTGCGTTTGTTTGACAAAGTTGTAAACTTGTTTTATTTTCATTGTGTAAGGAGATCTTATAAAAAGATCAACTTTTTATTTTATTCGAGTTTATTGTAACGACTAAAGTTGTAATAGATTCGATAGCAATGAAGACAGCAACTTTCACCGCAAACTAAAAGTACCCTAGAGGGGGGGTGAATAGGGTTATTGCTAATCTTATTA
>BQKN01063697.1:168155-184141 GCA_022839385.1 Asparagus kiusianus
TCATTTCTAGTTATGAGTCGACTCATAAACCTGCACACAGAAAAATTGAGGTTTTGAGTCTTTTTTAAAAAATATCAAATGAAGTCTAAAAAATATGAAACTTTAGGAAAAGTTTATAAATACGATATTTAACATGTTGGAAGAAGAATATTTCAATTTGCATTTATCGTTTGTGAAAATCATAGTAATTTGTAAAAACACCAAAATACGTGTTTAAGAGAACATATGATTTTTGATTTCTGACCTAAAACAAGTTTTGAAAGCTTATGAGATATTTGTATAGACATAACGAAAGATATTTATGATGTATATATGGTTCAAAACATATTATCATAGAATTTGCATAAAAGTACTTATGTTTTGAAAAAAAGTTTATAAATATGTGTGTGTGAAAATTTGAGCTTAAAGAATTGACACACAAATATAATCCTATACTAAGTATACTCAGAAAGATTCTTCTGAAGCTTGGACTTGATTTGATGGACTTGTTATGCATGGCTTCAATATATCGGTTTAGCTCAAATTCTTGAATATACCTGTATGTACTAAACAATACAAAGCAAAATACTAAAACCAAAATTAGTCATAAATTGTTTGTTAAATCATTATCAAAACAAGATGATCCAACACAAACAACGTTAAATAAGGAGGGCCGTCTCCCTACTTTTGTTGTAAATCTTGGATTTTATTGATTTGTTATAAGCCATTCTTATCAACACAAATCTCGCATTGAGACCCAAATTTTACCCACTTATAGAAGATGGTGACCACAGTAGAAAGAATCATTTCTTCAACAAAAATGTTGGTGGCACAATTCGACGAAGTTTACGGAAGGGACGACAGTCGACTCCCTTGTGATTGAGTTCGACCAAGCTAAGTACGAGGAGTGCTTATCTTCTTCCTCCTTTAGTGGTAAAGCTTCTCGCCGGTACCACATAGTTGTGCACGTGGCCTAGCCCCAAGTGGCTGAGGCAGCCATGCCCGAGAGCTCTACCCAAGTAACAATAGGGGGTTTTATCTCCCCCAAGCTAGCCAAGGCTAAGCTAAAGGCTAAGAAGACCAACAGAGGAACTCCTCATTGGGTTGCCAAGCAATCCACGTTCTCGTTGTCAACACAAACACTCATCTCTCTAGAAGAGCCCAACGATGATGATGACAAACTCTTGCCTGCCAAGAAGCACAACCCTCTATCTCCTATGATGGCCTGAATTACTATTCAGGCCTAAAAAGAGCCAAGCCAGGAACGTAAAGTTCCCAGTTTTGGCAGACTACATAAATCAGGCAAGCCCACCTAATCAGGAGAGCTTCGCTCTGGTGGCAAAGTTTCCAAAATTGGCGAACTTGGTGTTTCAGGCGAGCCTCACTCTAGCAGCCAAGTTCCCCATTTGGGCGAGCTTAGCAGGACATGCGAGTCCCCCAAATTAGTAGGGCTTCGCTCTTTAAGCCATCTTCCCAGATCAAGCGAGCTGCCCCAATCAGGTGAGCTCCATGATTCAGGCGAGCTGTCCAAATTAGGGGATGATGACTGAAAAAAGTCATTGATAACATCTCACAGAATTGGAGACGTTAGATAAAAGCGGCTTGAAGCTCAACAACACATTGAGTTCTATAAAGCCCGAATATCCAAGGCTTTCGACAAGAAGTCGATCAAGCACAGATCTTTCTAGGAAGGAGGGTTAGTCCTCGCTATTCGACGACCTATGGTACTCAACTCCAAAAAGAAAGGAAAATTCTAACCCAAATGGAAAAGACCATTTGTGGTAGAGACAATCTATTCGAATGGAGCTTACCGCCTCGTCAAATCGATTGGCGATAAGATCCTGATGCCTATCAACGGTAAATTCCTAAAAAAGTACTATCCATAGTCTTCCTTCAATCCTTCCTACCCTCCCACTAGTGCATGAGGCTAAACTGTTCCTTTCCTCCAACTAGTGCACGAGGTTAAGCTGCTCCTTTCCTCCCACTAGTGCACGAGGTTAAACTACTCCTTTCCTCCAACTAGTGCACGAGGCTAAACTACTCATTTCCTCTAGTTGGTATACGAGTTTAAACTGCTCCCTACGCTTCCACTTCAGTCAAACCTTCCTATAATTAGGACCAAAGAATCAAAATCCTCTCTCAATTCATTCCACAAATAGTTAGGATCATCTCAGACCCCCACTTGGTCAAATCTCTAGGTAGTGAGGGCCAAAGCCAAAGTCCCTTGCCAATCCTCTCTAATAGGATGGCGGGTCCCCAAAATTATCATGTTAACAATCATCTCTGATGGACCCCTCCAAATTTCTCCTATCGATCCTCTCCAACAAGACGACAAGCCCACTCCTAGTGTCACGTTAACAGTCACCTCAGACAAATCAACTTACCGGTCCTCTTCAATATGACGGTAAGTCCACAAAGTTGCTCAAAATCACAACAAACTCCTGCTGTCATGATAACACTCACATCTGACAATCAACTTAACAATCTTTTTCAATAGGATGGTAAGTCCTCAAAGTCGCTCCAATCGCGACAATCAAATCGACTTACTAATCCTCTTTAATAAAATGATAAGTCCTCAAAGTCGCTTCAATCGCGACAATCCAATCAACTTACCAATCCTTTCCAATAGGATGGTGGGTCCACAAAACTATCATTGTTAACAATTACCTCTAATAGTCAACTTCGTCATTCCCGCAAATGACGTCGTTCGATCAATCGTCACACTCCTACGTCCCTGAATGATTTGATTATCCCAACACCGTCATTCCTGCAAATGATGTTATTTGTCGATAATGACCTATCAAGCGATGTGCCTTATTAATTCCCAAATAGTAACCTACCAAGCGATGTGTCGTTATTTGGACCCTCTCCCGGTCGCTCATGCAAGTGATCAGTCATTTCTGGCTAAGTTATTACACTTAACGATACCACCCAACCTAATTATGACTTAACGGTTGTGATTAACTCAACCTAACGCCTCGAACGGCTAAGGGTAGGCAAGAAATGTTAACGTTAAGTCTAAAAGAAACTTCTCAACAACTCATGATACTGAGGGAAATAGTGTGGTTAGCCCCATTCAAATGATAATCGATAAAAGAAAACCAAATCCGTTGATAGTTGAGGGTTTGGTAAAAATCCTGAGTATAGGTCAACAAGAAGGAAAAATGCACAAGTTATTCGAGATGCAATGATCAGATAACAAAAGCAAAACTTCATAAGCTGATTTTGAGATAATACATTCAAACAAAGTTATGAAAATACATTCAAACAAAGTCATAACAAAACAAAAAGATGTCTCAAATCAGATCCAACAAACTAAAGGAGGCAAGTTTAGCCTTAAGAATGGCCAGCTCTTTTGCCTGTTCCGCTAGGATCTTCTCTAACCTCTAAACGAAAGAGACTAGCCACCCTTCCTAACATGCTATTGGCGCGCTCATCAAGCACTCACAATGTTGTACAAACCATACCATCAAATATGTGTATAGCAGGCTGATGCGAGGGTTGGGAGTTCTAGCAACCTCTTTTCCTCCCTCCTCCTCGATAAATGACACTCTGCAGAACTATGTCGCTAAGGTCTGGAGACCACTTTGTATGCACGCCACCATTGCCGGCACCAGCGCGTATGATCGTCCGTACGCCAAACGGACTGTAAGATAAAGGACCTCCACAGGGATCGCCTCAAAAGAGTGTGTGGGAACCACACATCTTTTCAGTCACAACATCAAATATCCGGCAAATAGAGCCTTGATAGATATCGAAAACTTAGCTTGGTGATGGAATGATACAAGAGTCATTCCCGCTTTAAACTCTCCTTCATCATATTCGAAAGTTTTCGGACCCCTCTTTTAGCTATCCTCTTCTTTACCATCGCTTGTTCACAAGGTTACAATGGCAGGATGGACAACTTTTTTATCATTAGTATGTTGGAAGAGATAATCAGCCTAATTCTTGTGGCTGATCCCTGGGGTCCTCTTCTTCTTTCCTTTATGATCTACCACCCTAACAGTGTTTAGGCAAATATGATAGTGGCAGAGAAGTTCACAGAAGGTATCCACCACTTGAGGAAGCTTGTCAGAGAGGTGATCCATCTCTCGCTGGCCTGGGATATATTCTTCATAGGGGAAATCCCCCATCGGCAACCCTGACACTTTGTACATTTCATGAAGTGCCAAACCCAATTCACCGTTAGGTGTGAAGAAGGTGTCGTTGTCCGGGCAATATAGTTCCAAAATGCTTTAGAACCGGGGGACATTGATCTTCAGGCCATATTGAGTAGCTCTGATGGAAGAGTACAATTCTGAACCCTGCATGTCAGAGTTCTCTTCTAGAATGAACTCTGTGATCCTGTATCACCATGGGCTATTGTCAGCAGAGAAGTGGATCCACCCTGGGGCTATGAAGTCTTTCAGAGGGAATTGTCCCCTGGCTCTAAAGAAACGGTGACGGAAGGTCTCCGCCACTGCAATAGTTTCACCTATCAGTAACTCACTCTGCAGTAGACCGGGGTGCAGAGATGTTACAAACTTGCAAGTATTGCTAATACCATATCCGGCCTTAGAACTTGTGAAGATTTTGTAGGTCACCCCATCCTGAGTAGGTGTCAGATCCCAGCTCATCATCCTCGGGACGGAAAGCAAGCGTAACTCGGCGATCGAAAACCCCCTCGTCATGCTAGGGATGGAATAGTGGACTCCGTCTACAACTCAGAGCCATCTGTTCTCTTCGAATAGTATAGCTGAGGGGTCGGTTATAGCATCATCAAAGAGAAACTATGGCTTCCTCAACTCTCTCCTCATCATATCCGTCAGTGCTGCATAGGTGGTCAATTCGTGTAGTGTCAAATAGTGTCCCTCGGACACTCTCCTTATCAGCTCAGCGGATCTGTCAGCAACAAACATTGGCATAGGGTCGAGAAATGGAAATCTCTCAGGGGCGACGAAGCCCGTACCACTAGCAAGGACGATGTCACTAGCCCTTGAGAGAGCCTCGTGGGAAAATGCAATTGCAAAACAAGTCAAAAAGAAGTTAGAAATTTTGATTCAAAAGGTTAAAAAATTTCTAAGTCTTGAAGACAGGCAGTCTAAGAAGTACAGGCGAGCTCCATCATGGGAGTGAGCAAACAAAGCTCGCTGACAAAGGTAGAAGCTCGCCAGACAAAGGCAGATGCTCGCCAGACAACCGAGCTCACCTAACAAAAGCAGAGCTCGCCTAACAAGCAGACCTCACCTAACAAAGGCAAAGCTCGCCTGAATAGCAGAACTCTGCCTAAATAGACGAAGCTCACCACAGAAGATGAACAAATACTATTCATCTTCCCCCAACTATTCCAAACAGTTCTTAAACTAACCAAAATAGGTTTGGGCAGCAACATCGATGATAGCGGGGTCGAGAGCGGCGGAAGAAGAGGCTTTCCCCTTCCCCATAGAAGCAAGCATCTTCAATTTGGGAGCCATCTCGTTCGAAGTTGAGGGTGAGAGCTTGGGTTTTCATTGAGAAAAGTTTAAGCAAGGAAAATTCAAAAACACAGTAATCTCCTAACAAGGGAGACGAAGGCATTATATAGGTAGGATCTCAATAGCTGAGATTCGCCATCTCAACCAAGATAAGCGGTTCAGATCTCCTATGGTAGTTCAATTCAACCGTTCGAATCGAACGACCACGAGCGAGGCAGGACGTTCGGAGTTCCAAACGAATGGCCAACATTAGCAATTTGAGCCATGATCGCACATCAAACCAATGAGCAAGGGTGAGGGCACCACCAAATCAGTGGTCCAGATGGAGTACGTGAAGACAAGGTACCCCCTATATTAGATCACATTTAATGCGATTTGACAGACCCACGCCGCATTAGCTGGCAAGTAGAAGTTTACCCATGGACACGTGACTCACCCAGACTTGAGCCTCTCTTAGCAAGCGTAGAAGTCCTGCCAAGATCGCCTGTCCCACAGCTAGGGCTCTCCTGTAAGCACGAAGTTCTCCCTCACAATCTTGAGCCTCTCCTGGTGAGTGCAAAAGTCCTACCATGCTCTCCTGTCCCACAGCTAGGGCTCGCCTACAAGCACGAAGTTCGCCCTCGCAAGCTTGAGCCTCACCTGTAGTGATTCAACTCGCCTACAAGCAAGAGCTCGTCTGCATATTTGGAGCTCGCCCGCACATTTGGAGCTCGCCGTCTAATGGCTTGAGCTTGCCCGAAGACCCGAGCTCGCCTACACTTTGTCAAGCTCGCCTGAAGAGCTCAACTCAACCACGAGGCTCAAATTGGCCAAAACCAAGGAGCAGTGATCCTCTTCATTCAAAGTATTCTAGACCACATATAACCTGATTTAGGTCTAAAATTTTTGAAGGGGGTTTTGTAGGCAATAAATATTGTCTTTACACAAGATAGCTCAAACCTCACCTATTAGAGATCACATGCGTGCTCAAAGCAAGCAAAAGGCCAAACAGATCTTGCCTGCAAAGCCAAAGCTTGCCAACACACAAAGATCGTTTGCAAGCCAAAGCTCTCGTGTTTGTTTGGCTCGCCTGCACGTGCCAAACTTCTCTAATCTCGCCTGTTTGCTTGACTTTCCAGCACGAGTCAAGCTCGCCTGGTTATCGAGGTCGCCAGCACAAGCTCGACCTCGCTTGAACACCTTGCTCGCCCACACGAGTCCAGCTCGTCTGTAGTGAGTTCAATCGCATGAACCCAGCTTGCTAATGAACACTAGCTCACACGCTCGCGGGGCCTGTTAGCTGACCCTGCCTATTCCCCAAGCTTGCCTGCAAGCTTGGTTGAACGTTCAAGCAGCTCTCAAGCTCGCCTACAAGCCTGTCAGTCTCGCCTAAATAGTACAAGTGGCTGCTTGCTTGCGGGAGTGAGCCTACCCACTTTTCACATCTTGGGTAATGAGGCATGGCTCCTATCACCCCTATAGTGGTCACATCCCGTAGCTATACGGGGAGCATGCTACTCCTTACTCCTATTAGTGGTCACATCCCACAAAACAAGGGATGACCCATGCCATCCCTTGCCTATTTATATGACCCCTTTGTCAACATGAAAGGGGTTCAGTGAGGCGGGTAATATTTCTTAGGAAAGCTTGGCATTTCCAAGGCTCTTCAGACAGAGGCTCTCTCATTGGCTTGCATGGTAGAACTTTCCTAGCTTTTTGCTTGGATTGTTGAAGTAGACTCAATCTGAACTCTCTGATTTGAGGCTCTTGGCTCTTTGCAAACTCTTGCATATTAGACTTCTCTAGGCATTCGGTCTTGGTACTCACCAAGCTTGGGTATAATCAAACACAATCACACGAGAGCTTCTAATGTGTATTGAAGCTCAACCTCAATTTCGATAGGATCATCTAAGGGAATCAAACTCAACACAAGCATCGAAGGAGGCATCCTATCTCTACCGAAGAACCCACGTTAAACAAGGAGGGCCTTCTCTCCGTTTCTATTATAAATCTTGGATTTCGTTGATTTATAATAAGTCATTCTTATCAACACAAATCTCGCATCGAGACCTAATTTTTACCTATCTACATATACCTAAACGATTTTGTGGTTTTGTGTGCATCAAAAGAAGAGTTTTTGAGAGGATTCTTCAGAGAGATCTCTGAGAGATTAAACCCTAGTTTGTGAGCTTATAATTTTTCTTCAAATTAATCAAAGAATTGTGTGGTGTGGCTCCCAAGGACGTAGGCACATTGCCGAACATCGTTAAATCTGGTGTGTTCTTTCTTGTTTACTTTCCTACAAGTTTCATTTTTTTTTGCGGTGATTTTACTACTTTTCTAATTTCAAACACAGGGTCGGAAGGGCATGGGTTCGATTTAATTGTTTCGAATCCCCTACATGGACTAGTCTGAACAAGATGATGTTTAGTCGAATTTTGATGGTGACCCAAGTTGTACCGTGATTCTGCTAAGCCCCTTTGAAGTAAATCATGCAACTTGGTTCAAAAACTCAAGGACTAGTGGTGCATATTTATATCCTAGTAATTGACTTTACTTTTCTTCTTCTATGCATTCCAAACTTTTGATACTCGCACAGCCATCCTAATTTGACTTATTTTTCATAAATGGAGCCATCAACTCCATAGAAAGGTGAAAAAATTAAGATTAATGTAAAATCTCTGTTGAGGCTGAATCGGCTTTGAGTGCAGTGGAGTCTCGATACACTTGGGAGTGTCCGCTAGATATATTTTGACAATTATGCATGCAACATGAATATGTGCATAAGCAAGAGAGGCATATATGTCATATGTACATTGTACATACACATACGTATAAAGACTAAAATTGAGGTTCATGACAATGAGAACTGTATAGAAAAAGCATGCACATTGTTGATAGGTATTGGAAAAATAGAAATAAAGTGCTCAAATAGAAAGCATGATAACAATTCTAAGATCTCCAAGTAATAGAAGTTAAAAATATAAAATTTTAAGGAACATTGTCAGACTCAAAATCAAGTGAATAAAGAAAACCGTAAATACTAGCAAAAAAATACATTGAAAGACCTCACAAACTAATTAATTATTACTACCCTTTTATCTCTTGAACTGCTGAGTTTATGTTTCAAGAATACACTGCAAATTGGAAAGCAAAATCTAGCCAATGGTTCTAGATGATGTGAATTTGGTACACAGCAGAAAAAATTACATTTAGCGGCCGCAGGTTGTACTTGGTTGAGCATATAGGCTCATCTTCATGAAGCACTTAAGTTCCTACAGAGGTAATGCTTTATTCTATTAGGGATTTTATGGAGATTAATCTGCGGAATTAAACACTAAACGAATAATGACACTAATGAAAATACCACAAGCAAGCAAACACTAATATTTAACGTGGTTGAGCAAATCGTGCCTACATTCACGGGACTATCCAGAGAGAAATATTTCACTACAAATCAAAAGTACAATCCCTCCAATTTACACCTGAACTTGAGGATTAATTCACAAGAGAAAGATATAGTATTACCTCTAGGGCACCAAAAAGCCTAAAACCCGTCTCAGTAAAAATCTCCAACTCCAGCAGAGAAATCAACATTGTATCCTCTATGGCGTCGTCGTTCTGAAGATAACAACTTTTGAATCACTACAATCGGACAACTGAGCTATCCGAAATCTGAACTTTTCTTTCTCTCTCTTCTCGGGTACTGTAGCGTTGGGTTACTGTTTATCTGAAAAACAAAAGACAGGATTCTCATATATATAGTTCTCCAAACCTATTACTATTACAAATAGATCATCCAAATCCTCATCTAGATAGAGTTTTAATTCATGTGGACTTCATGTGGGCCTTATATTGGGCTAGACCCACAACAATCTCCCCTTTCAGCCTAACGAGGGGGTATGCCATCTGTAACTCCTCAACGAAAATTATGTCGGCCAATTACCGACACAACTCGGTCTTCTCTTTGGAAACGATCTTTGTTAAAAATTCTGCTGGATTTTTATCTGTGTGAATCTTCTATAGCTTCAGCTCCTCTTTCTTAACAGCTTCTCTAAGTCAATGATATCTCACATCAATGTTTTTCGTCCTGGAATGTAATATAGAATTCATGCTCAAATCAAGTGCACTTTGACTATCAATAAAGATTTGATAATTGTCCTACTGCAAGCCTAACTCCTGCAAAAATCTTCTCATCCAAATCGTCTCTTTACCGGCTTTAGCAGCTACAATATATTTCGCCTCTATTGTAGATAAAGTAACATATTCTGCAACCTAGACTACCAAGATACTACCACCCCTGCAAAAGTGAACAACTAACCTGAGGTAGACTTCCTGTGATCGAGATCACTTGCCATATCCGTATCTGTAAAACCATATAATACCGCCTTCAAATCTCCAAAACTCAAACACAACTTAGAACTGCCTTTCAAATATTTTAAGATCCACTTTACACCTTCCTAATAAACTCTCCCTGGATTAGAAAGATACATGCTCACAACGCCAACTACATGAGCTATATCTAGCCGAGTGCAAACCACGACATACATCAATCTATAATTGAAGAGTAAGGAATATTCTCCATCTCACTCTTTTACTCATCTGTAGTCGGCCAAAACTTTTTGCTAAGTTTCAAATGACCTGCAAGAGGAGTACTGACTGACTTGGCATCTTTCATGTTGAATCTATCAAGTAGTCGTTCAACATATTTCTCCTGTGATAACCATAACTTCCTAGTTTTTCTGTCACGAGCAATATCCATACTAAGAATCCGCTGTGCTAAGCCTAAATCCTTCATGTCAAAAGATATAAATAACTCATTCTTCAGCCCAACGATTATCTGACTATCATGACCAACAATCAACATATCATCCACATAAAGCAAAAGGATAATAAAGCTAGAATCTAAAAATCTCGTGAAATATACACACGAATCTGCAATTGTTCTCTGGTATCCATGACTCAATATGAAAGAATCATATTTCATATACCACTGCCTGGGTGCCTGCTTTAAAGCATAGAGGCTCTTCTTCCACTTGCAAATCATGTGTTCTTTTTTCCTTCACATCAAAACCCTCTGGCTGCTCCATGTAGATCTTCTCCTCTAAATCACCATGAAAGAATACAGTCTTCACATCAAGCTGCTCAATCTCGATGTCTAAACTAGCTGCTAACCCCAAGATATCTCTAATGGATGTCATCTTCACAACCGGAGAAAAAATCTTATTAAAATCACTGCCCTTTTTCTGACCGAAGCCTTTCACCACTATTCTGGCTTTGTATTTCTGAATCTCTTTGTAGCCATCCTTCTTTTACTTGAACACCCACTTGTTCTTCAAAGCTTTTCAGTCCTTCGGTAAATCCACCAACTCATAAGTGTAAAACCCTAAAAATTTGAATATTATGTGATAAATAATAATGAAAATGTTATATATAATAAATAACATATTTTGATGTTTGAGTATGTTAGGAATTGATTTGAGATCAATTAAATATATATGTGTGGATATATGAGTGCAAATGCACAAATCATGCACGAAGAAGAAATAGAAAAATAACCAGTTAAGTGTTTATATATTTTACACACCGATGTAGTTAGATCTGGAAAAACTCAAAAGAAAAAAGTTGTAGGTCTCTTCTATAGCTTTCCAACAAATCTTAGATCACCTTATTCTGAGGTTAGATGTGAAAGTTACAGCCAAAATACCAAAAACTATTTTTTCAAACAGACTGAATCTGTGTTGTTAGTAGTCTACTATTAAGCTTAGTAGTCGACTACTAAGGCCATCAGTCCACTACTAAGGATATTAGTCGACTAATCGAGCTGATTTCCAGACTTCTATTGGGTTTCGGGTTGGTTTTGGTTTATATTCGAACCTAGGTTTAACGTGAATTACCAGCCACCATCTTCCCTCAAACTGTAGAGCTTGTTCTTGGTGTTCCTCGAGGAGATTCGAGGCGAATCGTTAAGTGGAGGGTGAGATCACATGCTTTTGAGTGAGGAGGGATCTTGCACACATATCCAGAGGCTCGACACGACGTTTGAGGCAGGATCTCCTACATCAAAACTCATCCCTTTAGTTAATAAATGAATTAAAGTGTTTAATTCGATGTTTTGCATGCTTAACCATAACACAATGTGTTAAAAATAAGATTTTTGATTATAAATCTCAATCAAGTGCTAGATCTAATGTTTTATCTTGCTATTTATGAGAGATGTGATCAGGATCATTAAGGTGATAATTATTTTTGTTTTTAACTTGTTAATAGGTTTAATTCATGTGCTAACCCTATTTATCTCTAAATTGAGATTTCATTTTGATTAATCTATGCTTAATCCTAGGTTGGTGATACCTAAAAGATATGAACGAATTTAAATCATTTTATATATTCGTTCTAGGAGTTGTTGCAAGCATTCTTATATTGATCATACTAAGAAATCATGTTTTAAATCTAGGAATTTGATTAATAGGGATGTTAAATCCTAATTAGAACAAATTAAAAGTGTTGTTTTACGTTCATGATGTTTTCGGATGAGTATTGCATGTTTCATTCATGTCAAATCTCTTGATAAGCATATGATGAATGAAAAGAACTGTTTGTGCATGTTAGAATGTATGGAATTGCAGGGTAGTCGACTACAGAGTAGTTGACTAATGTGCTTAATAGTCAACTTCTAATACTGATATGAGTTTTTACAGAGTCTGGTGGACTCAGGGTAGTCGACTACTAAGCATAGTAGTCGACTACTAAGGCTGATTTCCTGAATATCATGTTGTTTTGATTCGAGATGCAATCGCGGGGTTTGAGCCACATGATAGTACATGTATAGGCATGATCATTCATGGATTGTGTTATAGTACACGTGTTAGTACCCTAAAGAGGGGATTCCGACAAGTATTATTCGAATACACTTTTTTTCCTTGACATTGTATCCGCACAAGTGTTCGTTGAGGTTTGTGAACCTATATTATCGTATCCGCACGAGTGTGCGCTGAGGTCGGTGGACCTATATTATCGTATCTGCACGAGTGTATGCTGAAGTTGATGAACTTATGTTGTTGTTCCTGCTTTAAGGTGCGCAGAGGTTGATGAACCTATGTCTTTATTTCCACATGATTATGCGCAAAGGTTGATATGACTATTTGTTGTTTTGCACGAGGCGCGATTAGCTGAGAATTTTAGAAAAGTGATGACTTTTATAACTTGATAGCCGAGTATTTGGTGGATGCCAAGTGAGACATGACTCATTGTTGATATAATTAATGACTAAAATATTATGTTATGCGAGTGCATGAGATACATATGCTGACGCTGGTTATGAGGCTTTACTTTCCAGTATTTATTGCTTTCGGTTCTAGTTTGGGATTAATATTTAGTTATCTACTATTTAAGACATATGGTATGTACATGAGGGTTTCCTTGTTTGGATTACTTCGCTTTATGTACTACGTCTCGTGTTGTAAATTTCTAAGTATTAATTCCATTAGATACGAAGAAAATGATTTAGGTAGACTATGCTTAATAGATAGAGCCTCCACTACATGGAGTAGCCCTTCCCCTGAGAGCGGATGGAGGTGATCTTGCTTTAGCACTTTGACGTTTTTTTATTGTTCTTTTTATTTTATTTTCCTTTCAGGCGGTTCAGAGCATCAGAGAGCTACATGGTGACAGAGTTATTACATAGTCGTCGTCACATGAGTTACTAGTAAAGACTCCACAATAGAGTTTAATTCTATTCAGACATTAGAATTTTAGTATCACATTTTATAAAGGCTATGAGCCTTAATTATATTTTTAGTTGATCATGTTGAGACGTATTTATTTATTTTAGATATCAGATATATTACAGGTTATTCATTGAGACATGATTTATTTATGAGATACTCCTTTCTATATCATGTCTGTTGCAGGTATTTTCTTTCTTTTGTCTGTTTTGTACTTAAACCTTGTTTTGATTCCACTAGAGGATATTACTGTAATTGGTGAAACTTGTTGTTGTACAGTATGGATGCATGGTAGGTTTGACATCTCTGGGTTCACATTGGACTGTAGCCATGTGTGAAACCAGAGGCATCACAGTTGGTATCAGAGCTTTAATTCTAGTATCCTTAGGATCATCTTGTGTCGATACGTGAAGCTAGAATAGAGTTTCTTAGGATTCATGTATAGAGTCTGGTAAGAAATCCTAGAATGAGTGAGGATTATATATACGTATATCTCAAAATTTTGGAATTTTATTATATATATATATATAAAAATCACTATATATATATATATATATATATATATATATATGCTATGGATAGAACCATGGAGCAGGAGGTTTAGCTCTGTAAAATAAGAAAGACATTAGACACTGAGAGCATCATAGTTTTAGAGCACACCGGATTCATGTGCAGCCCATAAATAGAAAAAATATGTGAAAATTTCTTAACGTCAACTCAACATAAATTTTTTTGATGTGTTCAGTATAGAGGATATCACCGGAGGATAGCAACGACTTTAGAGTTTAGTCGGAGTAGCGAATATCACTTATTTAGGAGAATTTATTTACTTCTTCGACAAGTAGTTAGAGCTAGTCTGATTAAAGTAGGAAGATATGCTAGTAGTTAATTATGAAACCAAGACCAGTATGATGATAATGATAAGGGAAAGAGGCCTATTGCGGGATCTAGAGGACCCAGTAGCGTGGTAAGGATTTTTTATCACCAGCAACAAAGACAGTATAAGAAGAGAGCACAACATTATTCAAGAGCGCCGTAGCAGCACAGGATTCTGGATACATGTTACAATTATAACAAGATCAGACATAGGACGAAGGATTATCGTAGTACACTAGTAGGAGACCAGCATGACGGAGGTCATGGTCAGCAGTCTTAGGGTCACGGTTACGGCCAGCAGCGGAGGATAGAGGCACTACCTGTTATTGCGAGGATTGAGGGTCTAGTAGGCCAGAATTGCGTTATTCAGAGTATTACTTAGGGTCAGATAGACCCAAATATTTCACCACCAACAGCGCAGTAGGTGCTGATCACTGGCAGAGTTTATGTAGTCGTATCGCGTGATCATAGTACGAGCATAGTTTTTGTAATAAATTCTTTTCCAGCTCGAACCTTGTTTGATTCAGGAGCTTTACATTCTTTCATATCTCATACCTTCATGGATAAGCTTCTGTTAGTTGTACATTTCTTAGATGTTCCGTTATCAGTCTCTACACCACTAGGAGAGGTGTCCCTATTAGAGAGTAACTGTAGGAGATGTGATATCAGTTTAGATGAGTCTGGGTTCATTTTTGACCTGATCGTTTTGCGTGTGTTGGATTTCGACATAATTCTTGGTATGGATTGGTTATCATCCTACCATGTCTATATCGACTGTTTTGCTAAAATAGTCAGCTTGTGAACAATAGTTGGGTTTATATAGATAATAGCAACCTCATAGGGTAACCAGAATGTGGAGTCATTGCTGGCATACATAGCAGAGGTTATAGTCCGGGATCGGGGTGTATATTTGAACGAGACCCGAGTTGTCTCAGAGTATCAGATGTCTTTCAGGACATACCTAGATTTTCTCCAGTGAGAGAGGTTGTTTGCTTGCATTGAGTTGCAGTAGGCATTGTATTGATATTTCAAGCACCCTATCTATGGCACCTACGGAGATGAGGGAGCTACAGACTTAGCTAGATGAGTTGTTATCTCAGAGTTTCATTCTTCGGAGTTGTTTCCATGGGAGCACCGGTCCTCTTCATGGAGAAGAATGACGGTAGCATATGATTATGTGTAGTTTTCATGAGTTGATCAAGATCACTATCCAGATCAGGTATCCACTACCGAGGATTTATGACTTTTTCGATGAATTGCAAGGAGCACAACCTTTTTTAAAGATTAACCTTCATTCTAGTATTCATCGGTTGTGGGTTTGGGAGATGGACATTCCCAAGACCGCCTTTCTGACTCGATGTGAGTCTTTTGAGTTTCTTGTCATGTCATTTGGGTTGACTGTAGGCATATAAAATTGCCTATAGGTCCCTTAGCACAGCTTGGCATGATAATTCGACAAATCAACGAACATCGAGTGACGAGGCGACGTGATCAACGAATTGCACGCGAGCAACAGAATGCATTCGCGTGCGGAACCAATCCAACGGTTCGAGAAGTCAACGAGTCGTTCAACCGTAAAACGGATTCGAACTCAAACACCAAGGCGGATTTACTGCCAAATAAAGATCCGGACTATCAAATCAAGATCCGGATAAATCCGATATAGAACCGGGAGACGGGAAATGACGGAAAACACCCCAAGGGGGCTCGGCAAAAACCGAGCCACCTCAAGGTGGCTCGGCCCAGTGCCGAGCCACCCTGAGGTGGCCGCCCAGATCTGTGCCAAATGAACAGATCTGGTTGCCTATAAATAGGCGGGGTGATTCATCATTCGGGGGGACTTTTGGAAGAACTTTTGGAGAGCCGAAACTCTGCCGGATTGAGATCTTGTGCTCGAGTTCTTGAAGGCTTGAAGGCTTGGACGTTTGGATCTGGTTCTTGGCGAGCACCCGCATCACAAAAGGCAGGAGTT
>BQKN01063697.1:184541-203749 GCA_022839385.1 Asparagus kiusianus
TTCATTGATGATCCCATTGCACTCTTAAATAACAACTTTTTGCGTTACAAAAAGATCCGGTCTTTTTATAAGATCCGGTTACAATGAGAATCAAACAAAAAAAATGAAAATTACAACTTTCCTTATTTGTCGAACAAATCGCGAGCTCCTGTTATCCGGTCACTCGCTTTGTGGGTTGTTTGCCTGTGGTTTATATGCAGCCGTTCGTGCCACCATGTATGGTTTGCCTGTCAGTGCGAGGCATTTCTGTGCTTTGTTCTAGCTTTATAATCCAGATTCGAACACTTTTCTGACCCGGCAAGGGGAGTTGGGCTTGGCTCTTCATGAGATGCACAGGATTTCTGGTTTGCCCATGGGACAGATGTTATATCAAGAATACTTTCCCTCCAATCATGAATTGAATCAATTGAAGGATCATATGCCCGATCGCTATGAGACTCTATGGGACCTCACTTGTCACTATCATATTTCTTTGGCGCAGTCTGAGCCTTTAGCAAAGAGGACTAAGGTATTCGTGAGTCTGAATCAGTTTGCAAATTATTTGTTCAAGAATCTGGAGAGCAATTCTGGCGAGGCTATTTGTGAGTTGGCCCCACTCACTCCCTCAGGGGTGAACAGTCTATTGAAGAAGATTGACGCTCATTCTTATACCACTAGCAGTCCTGAGGGTGGCTTTCCTGCAGGGACCAAGTTCAAATCATTCTTATGGCATGCAACCGCACCGATTTGACCGATGACTCTTCTTGCCAGTTATCTCGCTATTTGGTTGAAGAAGTGCGTGGTTCCATATCAGTCTGGCGACGCCTTGCCCCTGGAAGTGCTCTACCTAGCAGTTCAGCTTGCCTACAAGAAAGAACTTTCACTTCTTCCGGTGATGGTGGCTGACATTCATCGAGGACTTCAACAGCTTTCTGGTGCCTTTACACGGAAGGAAAGTGATTTGCCGGGTCAGATTCCCACCATTAAGACGGAGCTCCCGTACACTTATTTGATGGCTTGGTTCGTCCTTCACCGTTTGGATATGATGTCGGTACCGAACGCCACAGACCACTCCGTTCCCCTACTACAGTTGCTTGAGAATGGCAAGTGGGAGGGGCGCGGATTTTCTGACATCAGACAGCAGCTACAGGTTCACAAGTGTTGGACGTTTTCCACTTGCTTCCCGCAGTTCTCCGGCCGATACGGCGATTGTTTGATAGATGAGGAGAGGCCGAGGGAGTATCGAACTCACTTAGACATTGGCTGCTTTAACTGGCTAGTGAACATTAGGCCAGGTTATCTGACTTTTCGGGTGAGGGATCAGTATTTCATAGAGCTATATCTACCCTGCCAATTTGCTCGCCAGTTTGGCTATGATCAGCTTTACGTCGGGAATCCCCGTCAGCAGCTTCGGGCCCACGGCGGTTTGGTGGATGGTCTCCGTGCATGGTTGTGGATCGTGACTGGCTGTACTGGTGCTAAGTTCAGTCTCCCGAGTGCTGATCGGTAGTTGAACCTCACTTTCTTAAGCTGCAAGTGGTTGTTACAGCTAATAAGACTATCCCTGTGAAGCCGATCGCAGAGCTAGAGGCCGAGGAAGCTTCTCAGGTTGATTCCCGTAGGATTTGGGAAAACGCTCGGTCACAGAGGACACGGAACAAGACTCGTCGGATTGATGAAGAGGGAAAGAGGACCTTCCATTCTGCAGACGAGGCTTCAGGCGGAGATCCTGAAGATTACGATGACTTTTCCGAGCGAGGTTAATCATTCATCTTTTTCTTCTGCTTTCCAGAATTATTAAAGCTGACAATGGTTTGATGTTTTAGGGACCACTGGTGACCAGGAAGAAGAGCTCCGCCCTCTTTCCCAGGAGAGACCTTCGATTATTGTCCCTGCTGCTAGGCGGAAGAGATTGGCTCGCAAGCCACGCGCAGCTTCACAAGCATCTGATATGGATTTGGCTAGTGATGATCCTGCTAGTGACGGAGGTAACATCTATCATGTAAACCATCCTCTTGACTATTCAGAACATTGACTTACGCTTTTCCATCTCTATATAGGAGAGCGTGGAGAGAGCGAGATGAGTCCCGATCCTGTTCCTATATCTCCTGGCGAGCCTGACTCACCGCGCCAGGTGGAGAGGCCTGCAGTAGCTGCCGACGTTAGGGAGGACATCAATGTAGGACCCGACCCAGCGAATCCAGGTACATCTACCATTGATAATATATTTTTTAGATGACACGCAAAGGAGTCGAATGATTCGGAATTTGCGCATCCTCTAATTGTCTCTGTACTTCTCGCTCCTTCAGATAACTTGCAGGGGGCGAACGTGGATTTTGGAAATAAAGAGGCTAATGCATCCGTAAAAGGTAACTCATTTCAATTGGTTGTAGTCTCTTCATTCTTCTTTGGTACTTATATTCTCTTGTGTCAGACTTCTCGATTGATGATTTTGACGAAGAAGGCTTGCTTGTGGACACTCCTATGATTCACTTCATGTGTGGCTCTCCTCAGATTGATGACCAGTTACCTGGAGATATGTTTCCTGAGAACCTTGAGGGTGGTTCTTTTGAAGGTACGTGCCTCCTCCCAAGTTAATTATAGGACTAGCCAATTCTTGACTAATGCAGCTATAATGTGATGTCTCTGAGAATTCTGTTTTGAATTTGACAGGAGCTTTTGTTGAGACCGATCCTGTTGAGCCGACTACGAGACCAACTACACCAGTTGATACCTCTACAGCGGTTACACCCCCAGTACCCCCAGTGACTCAAGAGGGTATGAATTAGACAACTGAGAATGTTATTTATTTCCTCCTCAAAACATTTTTGACGGATTTCTCCTTCTTTGTGTAGGGTCTACTTCTCGGCTTCATATCCTTGTGAAAGAGTTGCTATCAGACGACGATCCTGAGAAGATCGTTCTCTGCATAGAACTTCGCTCCTTCTTCTCCTTCGTGAATGCTATGATTGGCAAGCTCTTCCACGGTGGACTCTTCCTTCGCCAATTCAAGCCTTTTCTTGATTCCAAAGTCAATTTGATAAGGGAAGCAGGATATCCAGATTTGGCACAGGCTATAGTTGATGACCTTGATTGCCTAGATCATGAGCTTCAGATGTTTCGTGAGCTCCGAGATGCAGGCGCTTCTTCATTTATAGCTGCCGAGCTGGATACCCGCTTACAGTCATCACGCGAGACTCGGATTCTTGCTGAGCTCGAGATTCAGATGCAGCGGGGCCGAGTAGATCGAGTTAAGACCAGCCTTGCTACTAGACCATCTTCGCTTGCCGAGCTCGATCTTTCTATTACCTCCTGTGCGACCGAGATAGACCAGCTCAGAAGAACACTCCGTGAAAAAGAGGAGTCTTTGGATATTCTTCAGATGACGAAAGCACAGGATCAGCAAACCCACACTGCTTTATCTGATGAGTTGAGATCCTTGGAGCAGAAGCTAGCCGAGACAGAGGAGATTGCTGCGAGGACTTCAGCCACCACCGAGGAGTCCATCAGAGCTGAACTCAAACAAGCTTATGATGAGAAGCTTTCTAAGATTAGTCAGCAGATTTTTGGTCATGGGCTTGATGTATGATTTTGTTTGCTGAGTACTTTGACCTTTGATTCCTTTAGTGAAACTGGTTCTCATCTTTATTTTTATTATGATTCGTCATTCCGTTTGAAATGATTGACCATAATACTCATAGGATTTTTGGCAAACCCTCAGCCATCAACGGGTTTGATGAGCCTTTACCGACTACCGTTTGAGTCGGGCTAGCATGCGGATTGTTTAGATCCGTTCGCATGTAACGTTACGCTCAGAGATTAAATTCTCTGAGACTTTGTGCTATGATGTCGAATACATAGACTTCGCCATTGTTACGGGAATAGGCTACCCGGCGACACGTGTTAGGTGTTGCCTTTAGGATTTTTGGCTAACCCCCAGCCTTCAACAGATTTGATTAGCCTTTACCGACTACCGTTTGAGTCGGGCTAGCATGCGGATTGTCTAAATCCGTTCCGCACATGACGTTAAGCTAAAAGAGTTAACCCTTTTAGTGCTACGACATTGAATACGTAGACTTCGTCTTTCTCCTGTGAAAAGACTAAACAACAACGTGTATGAGACGTTGACTTAGGATTTTTGGCAAATCCTCAGCCTTTAACGGATTTGATGTGCTCTTACCGACTACCGTTTGAGTCGGGCTTACATGCAGATTGTCTTAATCCGTTCTGCATGTGACGTTGTGCTAAAGGAATGAACTCCCTTAGACTTTTAGCTACAACTTGGAATATGTAGACTTTGCCATTGTCATGGGAATAAGCTACCCAGCAACGTGTATTAGACGTTGGCTTATCCCTACTTAGGCTTCGGGACAAAGGTCCCCAGAGTCAGGCTCTGGTATCTTTTTCTACGGATAAAGACCAAACCGGCGACGCGTGTTAGGCGTCGGCATATCCTTTCTTAGGATTCAGGATGAAATTCCCCATACGTGTAAGGCATGGATTTTGGTGTTATTAATAACAACCTGCCACAATGTTGAATATGTGGGCGGGTGTTCTTTTTAACGGTTAAGAACTAACCGGCAGCGTGTGTTAAGCGCAGACTTATCCTTACTTAGGTTTCAGGATAAAATACCCCAGAATCGAACTCTGGTGTCTTCTTCTTCGGAAAAAGACTAAACCGGCAGCGCGTGTTAGGCACAGACTTATCCCTGCTTAGGATTCGGGATAAACTTCCTAGGATGAATCCTAAATTGATAAATTTTTGTAAAAAGGATTGGTGTGGGAAGGAAGAATTTTATATTCTATTCCCCGAACAAGGAAGGAAGAATTTTATATTCTATTCCTTGATTCTGGAAAGGAAGAATTTTATATTCTATTTCCAGTGGAAGAAAGAAACTAGAAGTGGGATCTCTACTCCGAGAATCCGAAAAATCTAAATAAGCTTACCTTTTATAGGATTGGTTATCTAGATGAGTTTTTCATTTATCGAAAAGGAATTTCAATTTTGGTTATAACCATGAAGAGATTTAACCAAAGAGAAAAGAGGGGAGTTCTTTCGTTTATCGAAAGGAGACTCTGAATTGAAAGTGGTCCTCTTGTTCGTGGAAAGAATCAAGAGGGGAAATTTTTGGTGGTTTGAAAGACAATTTTGGTGGACTCACTGTCAATTGAAATTGATCAGTGAGGGATTTTGGTAGTAAAAAAATGATTTTGGGTTATCCTCTAGAATATTAAGTGTAATATTCTTCGAGGAACTTCCCGATAAATGAGTTATCCTGAATGTACTAGGGATAGTACTTTTTCAGAAACATCCCATTTATTGGCATTAATTGCCTGATGCCCTCTAAAGAAATTAGGTGGTAAGCGCCGTTTGAATAGACTGTGTCTATTACAAACGGTCCTTCCCACTTGGGTTCAAATTTACCTTTCTTCTTGGAGTTGAGGATTATTGGTCGGCGAGCAGCGAGGACCAGATCTCCTTCCTTGAAGCTTCTTTGGCGGACTCTTTTGTCAAAAGCCCTAGATATCCTGGCTTGGTAGAACTCGATGTGTTGTTGAGCTTCCAAGCGCCTTTCATCCAACCTCTCGAGTTCTTCGAGACGTTTTTGATGCTGCTCTTCGGTCGTCATCTCCGTTGCGAGAGCGATCCGAAGGGACGGGATTTGAATCTCCAACGGTAGCATTGCTTCACATCCGTACACCAACGAATAGGGGGTGGCTCCCGTAGGTGTGCGTATGGTGGTGCGATAAGCCCAGAGCGCTTCGCCGAGTTTATCGTCCCAATCTCGCTTATTGGTTTTCACAAGTTTTGACAGGATCTTGATGATCGTCTTGTTGAAAGCCTCAGCTAATCCATTAGCAGCGGGATAATAAGCCGTTGACGAAACATCTTGAATCTTGAATTTGTCACAGAACCTGATGAAAGCGTTGCTTATGAATTGCGGACCGTTATCATGAATGATCCGTCTCGGCACGCCGTGTCGGTATATGACATGATGTTTGATGAAATTGATGACGTTGTTCGTCTTCACTTCTTTAAGCGGAATTGCTTCAGCCCACTTCAAAAAGTAGTCCGTGATGGCGAGAATAAATCGATCACCTTTGACTGAAGGGGGAAAAATAGGACCGACAATGTCCATACCCCATGTCTCGAATGGCCAGGATGTGGTCGACGTGTGTAACCGCTCCGGTGGCTGGTGCATATAATTCGCATGCACTTGACAGGCATGACATTCTCGTGCGTATTCGATTGCGTCACGTACCATCGTTGGCCAAAAATATCTCATTCTTCTGATTCGATCATACAGCTTGGGACCAGGCTGATGCGCGCCGCACTCTCCTTCATGTGCTTCCTTGAGAACTTCTTTTGCTTCTTCGTTCGAAAGACATCGGAGGAGCAAATCATCATACCCTCGACGGTATAATGTACGGGTCTCAGTATTGTAAAAGAACCGTGGTGCTCTTCGGCGAATAGATTCTTTTTCTTTTACATCCTCTGTCAAAATGCCATATTGGACATAATCAATGATGGGAAAGCTCCAATCTCGGGACTCAGACCCGATTTGGGTTGAGTTCACCTCTTTGGCGTTTATGTTCTTGTCATCTTCCTCTTCAATATCCATATCGTATATGGGTATGCAGAGTTGGTGCGATCTTACTGTGACTAGCAGTTCAGTTTCGGGCGGCTGCGCGAGTGATACTGCTAGTGCTGCCAGTGCATCCGCATAAGCGTTCTGGAGACGCGGTATGTATTCGATGAAGAATTCTTCGAATGAATCTACCATTTTGACGGCTTCCTGATGGTACGGGATCAGGTCTTGGTTCCTGACTTCATATTCTCCACGAACTTGGTTGACGATTAGCTGAGAATCCCCGAAAGCTTCGAGATATTCGACCCCTAGCTCCTTGGCGAAACTGAGCCCAATGAGGAGCGCGTTGTACTCGGCTACATTATTGGAGCACGGACCAGTCAATGAATAAGCCCGAGGCATCACATGCTTTCCCGGGGAAACTAAGACAACTCCAACCCCAGAGGAAACTTTAGGAGATCCAGGGGTTACTGCTTTATTAACTGCTCTCGAAGCACCATCAAAGTATAACTGCCAAACTTGTTTATGTGATGTGGTATTAACCTCGTGGGTTTCATCCGGCAAGCCATCATATACTTCAACCGCATCTGTTGTCGGACTTGCCGCCAAAAGGTCACAAATCGCTTGTCCTTTGACTGACTTTTGCTGTTTGAAGTGCAAATCATACTGGGACAAGAGAAGAGCCCACTTCGCTAACCGCCAATTCATCGAACCCGGTTGAGTCATGAATACCCGTACCGGATTAACATTAGCAATGACGTAAATCGTCTGGCCAACCAAGTAATGTCGCATCTTTTGCACTGCGAATACCAATGCGAGACATTCTTTCTCGATCATCGGATATCGAGACTCGGCGCCTATCAAGGTCCGACTTAGGTAATAAACTGCCTGTTCGTGACCACTATCATCGTCCTGTGCTAATAAAGCACTTATCGAATGGTTCATCGCCTTGATGTAAATCAAGAACGGTTTACCTGATTTTGGTGCAACAAGAACAGGGGGATTCATCAGACATGTCTTGATATCTTCAAGCGCTTTTTGGCAAGCATCGTCCCAAACAAACGACACACCTTTCTTGTTTAGTTTGGAGAACGGCTGGCATTTCCCGGAAAGATTTGAAATGAACCGCCGGATGTAAGCTAAACGCCCTTGCAATCCTCTGAGTTCTCTTAGATTTCTCGGGGGTTGCAATTCATTTATCGCCTTCACCTTATCAGGGTCGATGTGTATACCTTTAGTGGTGACGACGAATCCCAGGAATTTTCCGCTGGACATTCCGAGGAAGGATTTTGTGGGATTCATTTTCAATTGATGACTCCGCATGAGATCAAACATCGTTTTCAAGTCTTTGATGTGATCTTCTTTGTTGCGGCTTTTTACCACCAAATCATTAACGTAGCATTCAACCGTTTTCCTGAGGTGCTTCTGGAAAATCTTCGTCATCGCTCGTTGGTATGTGGTACCTGCATTCTTTAGACCGAAAGGCATCACCGTGTAGCAGAAGACACCGAGGGGCGTTCTGAATGCTGTATGTTTCTCGTCATCCGGGTGCATCTTGATCTGATTATACCCCAAAAAACCATCCATAAAGGACATTCTCTCGAATCCGCACGTATTATCGATGATGACGTCCGTGATTAGGAGAGGAAAATCGTCTTTCGGACATGCTGCATTCAGGTCCCTGAAGTCAATGCATATCCTGATTTTGCCATTCTTCTTCATGACTGGGACAATGTTGGCCAGCCAGTCTGGATGCTGCTCCTCTCGGATAAACCCTGAGTCGATTAATTTCTTGACCTCTACCTCGATGGCTTCCATAATCTATGGACAAAACCGTCTCTGTTGTTGTTTGACTGGTTTGTCATCCGACTTGATATCGAGGCGATGCATCGCCACATTGGGGTCGAGCCCTGGCATGTCTTCATAATTCGAAGCGAAGACGTCGATGTATTCCCTGATGAGGGCAATTAATTCCTCCTTCTCATCTGGAGGAAGACTATCACTGATGAATATGGGCTTTGGGTTGGCTTCATCGCCCATATTAATTTGGACTATCTTGTCCTCTGTGGGGGGTTCCCTCTGTTCAAACCTATCTCCATACTGCAGGTTCAGATGATGGACCCATGGGTCTTCCCACGTTGGCACTTGATCGTCATCCTCCAACGTAGATGGATCAGCTGTAGTTATGTTCGACATTAAGGTCTTGAACATTTCTCCCAAACTTGTGTCGGAATCCCATCCTGAGGAATCTGCCGAGTACCCATCCTTGGCTTTGTTAGCAATTTGATCGATAATTTGCCAACCACATTCATCATCAGACGAGGAAACATAGCCTAAGCCTCTTTTGTGACGATAATAATCATCTGGTTTTCCTTTTGGTACATATGCCGCTTTGACTGGGATACGAGAACCTCGATCGAAGTACAAACCTTCTCCGAGCATGAAGTCATACCCTTGTTTTTCCATGAGCGTGCGCGCTTCCGGACTATACTTAGATAAGTGCAGACCAGATTTGTCATTATCTTCATCTTCTCTTAGGAAATGATCTGGCAACGGAAAATTCTCTCCTTTACCATAAATCACTTCTTTTTGTCCCCCTCTTTTGGCAGGAACAATCTGGGTTGTTCCGAAAGAATGCTGGAGGCGTTTCTTCATTACATAAGATGATCGGAGCGGCATATATAAATCAGGATTATCGTCTAATCCTTTTATCGCATCATCAAGAGACAAGGAGTACTCTAAATCATGATTTATTTTAATATCGGCAAGTTGCCAGTTACAACCGCCATCTGACGATTGTTCATCGTCAAGATTGATTACAAAGGGTACAATGTTATTTAAAACAAAACCGCCATTGTAATCGAATCCGGCCTCGGAATCAGCTTCTTCTCCGCTGTCCGTGCCCTGGACCGATGGTTCCATATCGGATTCGTTACCATAAAGGAGAGAATCAATAAAGTAATTCTCGTGCCCTTTGAATGGTTGCTTATCCGCGACCACCGTCCTGACCCTTCCGTCAGTGTCGACATATTTTAGACACTGATGTAAGGTGGAGGGAACTATAACATTACTATGGATCCATGACCGACCCAGTAGTAAGTTATAGGATGTCTCAGCATCAATCACGTAGCACGTGACCTCCGTCTTCAGATCGCCCATTTGGCACTTTATTCGGATTTTTCCCAAAGGCCTTGACCTGCTGGTGTTGAATCCGTAAATTACCGTGCCTGTAGACGCCAATTTGCTGACTGGAATGCCAAGGCTATGCATTAAGCGAAGTGGCATAATACTCACAGCGGAACCCGGATCCACTTGGATTCGGTTGACTTCGCTAGAGCCAACGTACCCAACGAAGTACAGGGGTCGATCATGGTTTGAATTCTTCGTCTGCATGTCCTCTTTGGTGAAGGTGATGCAGGGAATGTTCTTAGCTGCCACATTACACTGTTGAGCTAAAAGTTCCAGTTCCTCAGATGTCGGTTTGATCCGAGTGAGGAATGCTTCCGAATCGGCCAAGGCCTCTTGCAAGGCTTCTCTAGTCTCCTTAGACAGCCGTAGCAACTCATATAGTGTTATCCGCGCTGGGATATTGGCTAGCTGAGCCATGATGTCGAAGACGCGTGGAGTTTTCGAACTCTCCGGTTTATCCTTTCCAATCGGACGACTGAAACGAGACTGCTTCGGATTTTGAACCTCCTCGGGCCTCTTTTCTTTCTGTTTATCTACCGGCTGTCGTCGAGCATCTTCAACCGGTTTAGGAACCGTAATCACCCCCAGCTCTGTGAGAGTTTTGGCTGGTCCCCGTTTTGTCACCCCCTGCTCAGCTAATTGATCACCAGGAGATGGATATTTGAAGTGATACTCATTTCCACTCCGGGTCGCGAAGACTTCCTGTTCTTCGTCGGAAAGCGGGAAAGCTAGGATTCTTTCGTCATCTTCTCCTGGGATAGCAGAGACTCCGCAGCAAGACTTCCCTTTCCCTTTTGATTTCTTCTTGGATGACGATCCGACCCATTGTTCATCTTCGATCAGGTCGGGGTGAACCCAGAGAATTTCGCCGTTTGGGGCTGTGTGTGGCCCAGTGCCGAGCCACCCTGAGGTGGCCGCCCAGATCTGTGCCAAATGCACAGATCTGGTTGCCTATAAATAGGCGGGGTGATTCATCATTCGGGAGGACTTTTGGAAGAACTTTTGGAGACCCGAAACTCTGCCGGATTGAGATCTTGTGCTCGAGTTCTTGAAGGCTTGAAGACTTGGACGTTTGGATCTGGTTCTTGGCGAGCACCCGCATCACAAAAGGCAGGAGTTTGAGGGAACCAAATCTTCAGATCTACGTTGCTATACTCCGGATCAAAGCTTGGTCTTTGATCCCGAGATTCGAGTGATTGTTTCCTTGGTGAAATAATCCCTCCGGCTATTATTTCATTGGTGAGATAATACCCGTTATATTGTGTAGATCTGTTCGGATCTAGATCGTGCGGTGGTCAACGGATCAACCATCGGCGCAGGCAAATAACCCACAAAGCGAGTGACCGGATAACAGGAGCTCGCGATTTGTTCGACAAATAAGGAAAGTTGTAATTTTCATTTTTTTTATTTGATTCTCATTGTAACCGGATCTTATAAAAAGACCGGATCTTTTTGTAACGCAAAAAGTTGTTATTTAAGAGTGCAATGGGATCATCAATGAAGAAAACTATTTTTCCCGCGAACATTGACCAATGCACCCACAGTATTCATGAACTTGATGAACAGGGTTTTTTGTCCGTACTTGGACTAGTGTGTGGTCATAATTATTGATGATATTCTTATTTATTCAAGATTGGAGGCAGAGCACGAGCAACATCTTCATCTGGCTTTGTAGGCTCTATGGGAGCACCAGCTATATGCTAAGTTCAGCAAGTGTGAGTTTTGGCTATCTGAGGTTAAATTTCTTGGCCACGTCCTTAGTAGAGAGGGGATCGCGGTGGATCTAGTAAAGGTTGTGGCAATACTTGTTTGGGAGCCGCCGACTACAGTTACCAAGATTCATAGTTTCTTGGGTTTGGCCGGTTATTATAGGAAGTTCATTTAGGACTTCTCGAAGTATTCGATACTACTTACATAACTTACATAGGAGGGTGTACAGTTTGTTTGGGGCACGAAATGCTAGGAGGCTTTTAAGACATTAAAGGCTAAGTTGACCACAGCGCCGATGTTAACTATTCCAAGCAAAGATAGGATGTTTGTCACATATGTGTTATTAGCAAGTCTAGGAGGCGTTTTGATGCAGACCCATAGAGTAGTGGTGTACATTTCTCGTCAGTTGAGGACACATGAGCAGAACTATTCCATGCACGACTTGGAGTTAACAGCAGTAGTCTTCACACTGAAGACATAGATACACTATCTGTATGGAGTACATATCGAGTTGTTCACTGACCATTAGAGTTTGATGTATCTCTTCTCTCAAAAAGAGCTTAATTAGAGACAACGATGAAGGGTCGAGTTCATCTAAGATTTCGAGTTTGTGATTCAGTACCATCTGTGGAAGGCTAATGTTATATCAGACATATTGAGCAGGAAGCATCGGCATCAGATTATGGCTTAGAGGTACTCGTTGTATCGAGATCTTCACACCCTTAGCTAATTTGAATTTATGCCAGAGATTGGCGAGAGCAGTGTATTTTTGGAAACTGTGTCAATGCAGTCATCTTGGAGTGATAGAGTAGTTAGAGCACAGCTAGAGGATTCTTAGATTCAAACTTGAAAGGAGGAGATTTTCAAAGAGCCCAAGGTGGATTGGTCTATTGAAGTAGATGGTGGCCTTCGAATGAAAGGCCGATTAGTGATACTAGTTAATGTACAACTGAAGAAGGATTTGTTTGATGAGGCACATCTGTAGGCTGTCTAAAAATTATAATAGATAGCTGATCCCTATCAAGCTTTGATGATGGAAGTTACAAGTTGATGATTTCTACATCAACATCTCGACAATGAAAGTTACAATCAGAAGACTTTCACAACGAAAGCAGCAATCGGAAGATTTTCACGTAGATTAAGAAAGGTTACAATTCAACGACCTTCACGATGACTGATGAAAGTTCTGATTCAACAGCATTTACAATCAACAAAGGAAGTTACAATCTGATGACTCTCATATTTTCAAGGAGCCAAGACGAAGGTTACGAGATGACGATCTTTGTAATGCTCTAGCAAAAGAGACTATAAATTGTTGGTCTCTTCAAGTCAAAACATAGAGTTCATCTCTACGACAAAACACAGAGTTCATGCAGAGCCCAACTCTACATTCCAGGTCCAGAATGCAGAGTTCACCTCTGTGTTTCAGATTCAAAACACAGTGCGACTTCTGTGTTCCAGATTCAAAACGCAGCATGATCTTTACATTCCCAGCTGCCAACAGAGATCCCAACCCAGCGTCCCAAGCGCAGGATGTAGAATTCATATACATAATGCTAGTTTTTGCATTTGACTCGCTCAAATGTGAGCTGGACGGTTCCAAAACCATTTTCACGATTTGAGGGGACTACGTACCCCATTCAGTAGCGGATAAAGGGGGCGGTTACACCCCTTAATCCCCTATAAATACCAAAACTCAATTGAGTTAGGGGATCAACTTTTTGGCATCTAAACTACACAAGGGGAGAGTTCGATTTTTGGATCAAACCACTAAGAGATCGGCTAGAGAGAACTTCTTGGCAACAAAGAGATCTTGAGGCATCTTTCAGTAACAGCAAATTCACTCGGCTATTAACCTAATTTTCGGTTCAAATCAACTCTTTTACAAGAGTTTAAACTCACTCTGAGTTCCTAAACTCATTAAGAGTTAATTTCAAACTTACCACACAAGTTAATCATTCTAGTAAAAGAATACGTTCAGATTGTTAACAGAGAGCAAACTCGACGTGAGCATTTGAGGGAGGCACTCCATCGCCACCGTGAAGAACCCAGAATTAAACAAAGAGGAGAATTTACATCAATTCTCTTCTCTTTTATAATCAAAAATTCAAATTGTAAACAAGAGAGTTGTAAATATTCTTTTTCTAAGCAATTAGAGAGAATAAATCAAATTCAATTCTTTCATTTTTTTCTTGAAATTTTTCCCACAAACAAAAGATGGCGACTCTACTGGGGACTAGCTTCTCTGATGAAGAAGTGGTGGTGCAATCCGACGTCAACCTCGCTAGAACAACAGTCGCGTAGAGTTCGATCAAGCCAAGTACGAGGAAGCTCTCCCCTCTGGATCGCTTAGCCCCAAAGCTAGGTGCAACATCCGCAAGATCTCTAAAGAGATCAAAACTCCAACTGTTGCTATAGTACCGAGAAAGTCCTCTTCTTTGGCCAAGATTATTTAAATAGCCCCTCCTCTAAAGGAATAGGCTTCAACTCTGCCAAACTCGTTCAACAAGTTAAAAGCTCCACACCCAAGTCAACACGGCATTTAGTCATAAAAGGTCCATGGCGGAGGAAAGTCCAACCAACGCCTACGACATCACTGCCAAGGTCTTGAAAAAGGCCAAAAAGAACACTGCTCGATGAAGGAGAAGATCCATACGACAAGTGCACCTATGAAATAGCCGATTTCTTGACTAACGCTAAGGTCTTATTTGTAAGCCTCTACTTGAGTGTTGTGCTTCTGCTTCAAAATGCACACTTCATGGTGACGAGCCCAACTACGAGCCCCACGTGATACAACTTGAACGCGACCCTCAGTGGTGCGTTATTCATTCAAAACATAGCCCTCCGGAAAGTGTTTCTAAAGATAAACATAACTCTCGCGAGTGCGTTTCTAAACCAGAATGGGGGTCTTCAGACCACATTGATCATCACGAACGCAGTACACAGGAATCCATTTTCAAGAGTAAATGCACACCTCAGTAGTGCGTTTCAATATCAAAACGTAACCCCCAAGGGCATGTTTCATCAACCAAATGCATACCTCAGTAGTGCGTTTCAACATCAAAACGTGACCCCCCAAGGGCACGTTTCATCAACAAAACTCACACCTCAGCAGTGCATTTCAACATCAAAACGTAACCCCCAAGGGCACGTTTCATCAACCAAACACACACCTCAATAGTGTGTTCAACCAAAACATGACCCCCAAGGGCACGTTTCACCTTAGAAACACAAGCCTCAGCCTAGTTTTCGCAAAACTAAATGTGACCCCCGCGTTTCTTCTCCAGAACGTGACGTGGTCCATCAAGTACAAAAAGATCAACATGGATTTAAGATTCATGTTCGTCAAGAATCAGTCCTACCCACTAACGGGCAAGGGGTCCTATCTCCATCCTCACGTTTTGTGAGAGGTTTATCCCAAATCTCTGACCTACGAGAATTTCTTTTAAGAGAAAAACCTGCACAACAAACAGCTCATTCATGTCAATGTGAGCGGCTTATTTCTGTAGTTCTTTCAGAAAGCCACTGCTACGCATCCGCGCCTCGACAATCATTATTTGACCGATTAACAAATGTCGCCAGGCCTTCCAAGAGGCAACATCATCACAAGAAAAAGACTTTAGAGGTCAAATATTCCAAAGTCACTATTAATGTGATCGGCAGATGGAAGACCTTAGTTTCTAATTCTGATGATTCGGAGAGAAGTCATTCCCCAACTGTTCAGGAAATCTGTCATGAGTTCGAAGAGGTATATCGGCGCACTCGGACTTGCACAGGAGCTATACGCTTGGTTAACTATCAAAGGTTAGCCAAGGGGATCACTTCAGACGATGACCATTTAGTAATTGTGGATTCTCAATTCTCAAGCTCTTTCGTAGCACACAAAGAACCCACCTATATGACTGGAAGCTCCGACAACTTAACAAAGAGAGTTGAAGAACATCATGTCATTCTCCAGGCACAACAGGAGACACTCATACAAATGAAGGATATTGGCTCAACTCCTTACAGAGAAAGGCCAAAATCCTGAATCTTTTCGGAGGACAACTTCAAAAGGAAAACAGATGGCACACGAGAATTCGCATCGTGAGAATCAAAACTTAGAGTCTTCCTCCGAAAATGAGAAAGAAGCTAAAAAGGAGCAAAATCCTCAATCATCTAATATGGAGGAATTAGAGGCTCGCCTCAATGCAATTTCTAATAGGAGTGAGCTAAGCGAGGAGGAGTAGTATGGCCTTATCCTGCCGATTGAGACACAGCTCCCTATCCATTAAAATTTAAGGCCCCAACCTTACAACCTTTCGACAACACAGGATCACCAAATCAACAAATCTATTACTTTAAATCACAGACTAGAGATGTTGTAGCAAACTATGCTATCCTGACTAGATTGTTCATCGTCACCCTTAAGGGTGTTGCTTTCGAGTGGTTCATGAAGCTGACTGCTGGGTCTATTCAAAAATGGGTAGATCTAGAAATGCTTTTCTTAGCCAAATTTTTCGAGGATGATATGGAAGTTCCTGTCTCGACCCTTCTCGCCACCAAGCAAAGGAAGGGAGAGTCTATCAAGACTTATATTGAAAGATTCAGTAGTATGGTATTGCGATGCCCATCAGGTATGATCCAATCTACTTTGGTCGAAACTTGCAGGCATAACTTGCAGATCCGGCTCCTTGCTCAAATGGGAGCAGCGGAATGTCGCTACTAGAGAAAATTGGTTTCGAAAAGAGAACAAGCTGAAGAAATTATTGCTCGGGTCAAGGCTGAAGAAATTATTGCTCGGGTCAAGGCTGAAGAAGCTGCTCAACCAAAGCCACAACAGCAATGCAACCAAAACAATGCTTCTCGATCTAAGGGAAAGGAGACTTTAGCTGCCAATTCCAACACGCTAACATCACCCACTAAGCAAGGCAATGTACCAAATTAGCAAAGAGTGCCCAAGCAGTACTCATTTAAAGAGGATCATGTGGACACTTTGTTCTAACTGCTTTGGAAGAACAACAAGCTGCAACTTCCCAAGATCAAGAAACCGGATGAGGCAAGAAAGGTGGACGACCCTAATTACTGTCGTTATCATAGGTTTTTGGAATATCCTACCAGGAAATGCTATGTCTTCAAGGATATTCTGCAAAACCTAGTGAATGCCAATGTGCTTACATTGAAGCCCGAGCAGAAGACTATAACCACCAATTTGATAGCGGTCCAGTTCGGTGATTTCCTTCCAGTAACGGCTGTAGATGGAGTTATACCTATCCATAAAGGGAAAATGCACATGAAAAACACTAACCCACATGGTCAAAAAGAAAAAGAGTTAGTAACCCTCACTATATCAAAATGGGAGATTATGTGGGTCCATCCCTATTCGCAGTGAAAGTTGCCTTCATTGAATTCATTGCTTTCTCAAGTAATAGTTTATCGATTACAAAAGATCCGGTCTTTCTATAAGATCCGGTTACAACAAAATCAAAAAAAGAAAATAAAAAATTACAACTTTCCTTTTATGCCGAACAAATCACGAGATCCTGTTTTGCGGTCTCTCGCTTTCGTAGGTTCTTTGCCTGCGCCGGGGTTAATCCGTGGACCACCGCGCGATCTTGGTCCGGTCGGATCTACACAGTATGGCAGGTGTTATCTCACAAAGGAAATAACAGCTGAGGGGATTATTTCGCCAAGGAAATAATAGCCCAAGTTATCGAAATCGACCAAGCGAATTCGAGACTCTTCTCGGAATCAAAGGCCAAGCTTTGATCCGGAGGAACACCGTGTAGATCTCAGATCTGATCTCTCTCGAACTCCTGTCTTATTTGGCGTGGATGATCGCTAAGAACCAGATCTGGAAGTTGAATCTTCAAAGCTCCAAAAGTCCAAGTTCAATTCTCAATCCAGCTGAGTTTCGGCTCTCCAAATTCTAACCCCCCAAAAATGAGCCAAGGGGGTCTATTTCTAGGCTTCTGAAAATGGATCTGGGCTCAGATCTGGGCCCAGATCTACCCGTGGCTCGGCCAGGTGGCTCGGCCACTTGGGTGGCTTGGCCACCGAGCCACCACAAGGTGGCTCAGCCGGCCACCCAAGTGGCTCGGCCGCCGTCACCGAGCCACCTTGTGGTGGCTCGGCTATGCCGAGCTCCCCGTGGTGTTCGCCGTCGCGTTAGTTGTCCGATCTCGCGGTTTATCGGTTTATCCGAACCTCATTATTGATCTAGACTCTGATTTGTTGGTCTGAATCCTGATTTGGTAGTCCGGATCCTGATTTGGCAGTAAATCCGCTTCGGTGTTCGAGTTCGAATCCGCTCTATAGTTGGATAACTCGTTGACTCACCAAACCATTAGCTTGATTCCGCACGCGAGTGGACTTATTCCGTTGTTTGCGTGTGGTTCGTTAGCCTCGTAGCTTCGTTAATCCGCTTCGTCACGTGTCACTTAGCTTCGGTGTTGTGGACTAACGATCGTGTTTAGATACGTCACCAGATGGTTCGTTGATTTGTCGAATCACCGTGCCGAGCTGTGTTAACGAACCTATAGGCATTTTTATACGCCTACAGATACCCCCTCCAAATTATTTTAGCCTCGTCCTTTTGTAGAAGAGTCTGGAATACTTTAGATATGATTATCCCAACCTTCAGTCGGTGTAACGGGGATTTGGAATGGCTTCTGTTCTTGATTCCTTCAATCCTTCAGGCTATTTGGTGCTTTGTCGAATGTCTGTAAGGGTTCCGGTGCTGCATTTATTGTCTGACCGTTTGTCGGAATTTTGAACTTGAAGCTAATTCCTGATTTCTGATCTTTAGCTCATGTTTGTTGTTTTAACATAGAACTAACCATCGATTGTTGGCGTTGAATTTTCGTTTGCAACGCGTTGTCTGACGTTTGAGCTTCCTTGTGATGCGTTGGCCGGCGTTCGAGCTTCACAGTGACGCGTTGTCCGGCGTTTGACACAGTTTATACTTGTACGTCTGCTGGAGTATACATAGTTTTAGACTCTTAAGGTATTAGAGCGTGGCAGATACTCGAGTCACGAGACCAATCTACGGAATTGATGCGTCAATGACTCATATTTATAGATTTTTTGGCAAATTCTCAGCCATCAACGGGTTTGATAAGCCTTTACCGACTACCGTTTGAGTCGGGCTAGCATGCGGATTGTCTAAATCCGTTCCGCATGTAACGTTAAGCTAAAAGAGTTAACTCTTTTAGTGCTACGATATTGAATACGTAGATGTAGGCGTATAAAATTGCCTATAGGTCCCACAACACAGCTCGATACGGTGATTCGACAAATCAACGAACCATCGAGTGACGAAGCGACGAGGTCAACAAATTGCACGCAAACAATGTCAATCGCGTGCGGAATCAATCCAACGGTTCAAGGAGTCAACGAGTCATCTAAACAAGAGCGAACTCGGATGAACCACGACCGAATCAAGATCGGTTTCGGACTCGAACTCAGAAGCGGATTAACTGCCATATCTGGAATCAAGTCAACGAATCGATTCCAAACCAAGTCAACCACACAACCGAATCAAAGTCCAAATCAACAACGAATCGGAACCCGAACGACGGAACCCGAACGATGGACGAAACGGACAACACCCGGGGAACTCGGCCGAAACCGAGCCACCCCAAGGTGGCTCGGCCCAAGCCGAGCCACCCTGAGGTGGCTCGGCCATGGCCGAGCCACCCAGGGGTGGCTAGGTACAGAACTGTGCAAATGCACAGTTCTGAGTGCCTATAAATAGGCCTT
>BQKN01063697.1:203759-218381 GCA_022839385.1 Asparagus kiusianus
TATTATTCCCTTGGTGGAATAGTACCCGTCATATCGTGTAGATCCGATCGGATCGAGATCACGCGGTGGTCCACGGATTAACCCCGGCGCAGGCAAAGAACCCACAAAGCGAGTGACCGCATAACAGGAGCTCGCGATTCGTTTGGCAAACAAGGATAAAATTTGTAATCTTTCTTTTTCTTATTTTTGATTTTCATTGTAACCGGATCTTATAAAAAGACCGGATCTTTGTAACCGATAAACAGTTATTGAGATGGCAATGATATCAATGAAGAAAGACACGAATTTTCCCGCGAATAGTAGACTTCGTCTTTCTCCTGTGAAAAGACTAAACAACGACGTGTATAAAACGTTGACTTAGGATTTTTGCAAATCCTCAGCCCTCAACGGATTTGACGTGCTCTTACCGATTACCGTTTGAATCGGTCTTACATGCGGATTGTTTTAATCCGTTCCGCATGTGACGTTGTGCTAAAGGAATGAACTCCCTTAGACTTTATGCTATGATGTTGAATACATAGGCTTTACCATTTGTTACGGGAATAGGCTACCCGGCGACGCGTGTTAGGCGTTGACTTTAGGATTTTTGGCTAATCTCCAGCCTTCAACGGATTTGATTAGCCTTTACCGACTACCGTTTGAGTCGGGCTGGCATGCGGATTGTCTAAATCCGTTCCGCATGTAACGTTATGCTAACGGAATAAACTCCCTTAGACTCTTTGCTACGACTTTGAATACGTAGACTTCGCCATTGTTCCGGGAATAGGCTACCCGGCAACGTGTATCAGACACTGACTTATCCTTACTTAGGTTTTAGGATAAGATACCCCAGAATCAAACTCTGGTGTCTTTTTCTACAGAGAAAGACTAAACCGACGGCGCGTGTTAGGCGTCGGCATATCCTTTCTTAGGATTCAGGATGAAATTCCCCATGCGTGTAAGGTATGGATTTTGGTGTCATTAATAACAACCTGCCACAATGTTGAATATGAGGGCGAGTATTCTTTTTAACGGTTAAGAACTAACCGGTTGCGCGGGTTAGGCGCAGACTTATCCCTGCTTAGGTTTCAGGATAGAATACCCCAGAATCAAACTCTGGTGTCTTCTTCTACGGAGAAAAAACTAAACCGGCAGCGCGTGTTAGGCGCAGACTTATCCCTGCTTAGGATTCGGGACAAACTTCCTATACGTGTGAAGCACAGATTCTAGGAGTTTGAAAAAGCGGAGTCTTCTCTTGGGGCAAAGACAAACCCGATGTGGGAGAGGAAGAATTTTATATTCTATCTCCCAACACTGAAGAGGAAAAATTTTATATTCTATCTCCAGTTGGAAAGGAGACTCGAGGTGGGATCTCCACCCCCAGAATCCAGAAACTAAGAGTGGGATCTCCACTCCGAGAATCGAAAAGATTCGGATAACCTTAACTGTCGGAAGGTTTGATTACCAAACTAAAGATGGATTTCTCATTTATCGAGAGTGAATTTTGGTTGTGGTCCTAACTGTAGGAAGGTTTGACCAAGTGGGAGGTTTGAGGTGACCCTAACTATAGGAAGGTTTGATCACTCGATTTGAAACTGGACCTCTCATTCATTGGAGGAATCGAGAGGGGATTTTGGTTTTGGCCCTAACTGTAGGAAGGTTTGACCAAGTGGGTGTGGGAGTACAAATCACAATGGGAGTGTTGACTTGTACAAATTACTCAGAAGGAATTCCTGGTGTTAAGTTATAAGGACTTAACACGAAGGGGTTTGACAATTCGTCAAGGATTGATATCAAAATTCCAAGTATTATATCCGGACTCTAACAGTGGGAGTGTTGAGTGCACAGATACATCGAAAGTTTGAGTGGATTTAACCGAAAGGAATTTTAGTGGACCCACTGTCAATTAATTTGATCAGTGAGGGATTTTATGGTGGAAGACTGTGAGTTGTCAAACACCAATGGAAATCTTGTGAGGGAAGATTGATCCAATGAAGTGATCGAACCTCGTCTCAGCAAAAGAGTGTTCGGAAATCACAGTGGGGGTTTAGTGTTTATCACTTTGTTTGCAATGATCGGGTTATCCCTAAGAAAATTACATATAGTATTCTTCCGGGAACTTCCCGTTACATGAATCATCCACCCCCAGCTTCTTCGCGAAACTGGGTTTATCATTGCATCTGGTTGTATGATCGGGTTATCCTTAAGAATATTACGTATAAAATTCTCCAGGAACTTCACGTCAACGGTAGGAAACAGTTTAGACTCATATACCTATTGGAGTATCAGGGAGCAGTTTAACCTCTTATACCGGTCGGAGGATTGAGAAGCAGTTTATACTCATATACTCTTCGGAGTCTTAAGAAGCAGTTTATACTCTTATACTTATCGGAGTGTTGCCGTTCTCAACTAGCTTACCCTAGCGTTATGACGCCGGCTTCAACCAAGGTCTGGATGCTATTCTTTAAAGTAAAGCAGGCCTTAGTGGGATGAAGGATCCTCCTGTGGTACGCGCAGTACTTCGGATCCGCAGTATCGTCAGCTTCCTCCTGATTCGTGATCGGTGGCAGCTTGATCTTGTTATTTTTAAGGAGGGATTCGAAGATGGCTGGAACATCTTCGTCCTTGAAGGAGTATTCTTTTTGGAGTCTCTGATCCGAAGTCTTTTGCTGTCTCCGGGGTTGTTGTTGTGACGTTTGATTAGCATCAATAGCCGCTGCAGGTGTCTTGCCCTTACCACGGGAGGCGAAGTTAGAGTTCGGAGGATTAGTTGTTGATTGACTCCTCTCGGCCTTTTTCCTTCGGAGGAAGCGTTCAGCTTGTTCACCGCGCACCTTCAAGTCTTTCCAAGTGTTGGACGGTGCTGTCCCCATTGCTTCCAACACGTCCAATGCGAGGTTGTTGTGGCAAGTCTGGAGAATGAATTTCTCAGTGATCGGGTCTCGACAGTACATCGCCTTGTTCTGAAACCTTTTGACGAAAGTATCAACCAATTCCCCATCTTTCTGTTTTTCGTCGAGCAACGACCCGATGGATATCTCAGTGTCGTCATCGAAGAAGTTGGTGAGGAATTTTGTCTCCATGTCGTCCCAGCTATTCACGATACCTGGCTTAAGGCGGTGATACCAATCGAAGGCGGATCCACGAAGAGTACCCACGAAGGACCGTACCATCAGAGGTTCGTTACCAGAAATAACCCCCAAGTGTGATTTGAAGTAAATCACATGCTGAGTGGGTGAACCCTTCCCATCAAACAGCGTGAAGTTGATTAAGTTGAACTTCGCCGGATACGGGATTGATTCTCATTCTCTCGGGTATGGATAAGGAATGCATGTCTTCTTTATCTCTTAAGCGGAAATCAACGTATTGATTTTGCTCTCGAGATTTTTGATCTTCAAACTTTCACCTGTATCTTCGTTGGCATTTTCATTACCACCCCCTGCATTGACGGGAGGATTATTAGCATTGTAAGCTTCATCCGCATGCGTGTCCTCATCTTCCTGATTAACCTGGTTATGACGACTTGTCTCGCCTTGCCGGTTCGTCAGTGCTTGGATCTATTGGTCATGCATTTCTCTCATATTCTGCATGGCCATCTGCATCTCGAACCTGAAGCTCTCCTGTTGTTTGGCCATGGCTTCTTCGAGCATCTTGGCTACCTGTTCCGCGCTTATCATAAATGACTCGCAGGGTTGTCCTTCGCTGGACACTGTGTTATCTGATGTGACTGCAGAGCCAGCATCCAATTCTTCGTCTTCTGAAGGTAGTCTTGTCCGAACCCTATCATAGGTTGCTCGTATGATGGCTCCGGACTGCAGACGAGTTACACGCCGAGGTATTTCCGGAATCGACTCAGGATTACCCTGTGTCGATGTCCTTTTGCTGGTCATATTAGTGGTGACCCTCGGAAATTCTCCATCTTCAACCACCATTCTTCTTCGTCGGAAACGCTTAGGCCTTGGTTTTGGTGTTTCGGTACTGAGTCTTTCGAAAACCAAAACTCTTTCGGGGACTGCACTAGTGCATCTGCACTCAGACAATACTGCCCGAATGAGTTTGGAACAGGGGCACTGAGTTTCTGGTTTTCGAGGACTCCTTTTTCTGGTTTTACTCGTACCCCCAAAACGATAGTACAACTCGTCAGTTTGAAGGTCGGAGTAACCTATCGTGTGTTGGCACGATTTCTCAGGTATAACGCTATCATCATCAGATGACAATGTTTCCTTCTGAGGATGAACTGCCTTCTTTGGGCTCTCAAGAGTCACGCGTCTCGAAACACGCCTTTGTGGGCGTGAGTTTTCGGCGGGCTCCTGGACTTCAATGCGCAAACTGGTGCGCGTTATTGCCGTGATCTCTTTATCATGTTGAGGGTTGCGGCGACCCCCAGCATGATGCATCATTCGGGGCTTCTTTATTGGGCCCAAACGTTCTTGAACTGGAGCTTTGGGAAGTGGACCGAGGCGCTCCAAAACCGACCTCCTTCCTCGGGATGGTTCTGCGATATCTCCCGGAGCAGCTACAGGCGACTTAGGTTGGTTTGCTGGAGATTGAACTTGCGTTGGAGGCTGAATCGCCGCTTCAGACTTCGGCCTCCATATTTGGCGGGTTGGTGGTGGTTTCTTGGCCACTTCCTTCTGCAGTCTTCTACGGGCTTCTTGGACTTGAGCCCGTGCCTGCGCCGACAGTGCGCGGCGCTTGCGAATACGCTCCTCAAGCGATGAACGATTCCGTTTAACACGGATCCATTCCATCGTTGGCGGCTTGGAAGAGTTGCCGTTCATCGGTTGTTGAGGCTGTTTGCCTCTTCTGTTCTTCAGATCCGCCTTGTAGCGGACTCCGTCAACGGACTCCATTGCCTTCGTATATTGTCGCGCCAGGCGTTGACGTTGCCTCTGGCGGGCTCTCATTGAGAGAGTCACCACGCCCTCAACGGCGGAAGAGTTGGCCAGAACAAATTTGACCTGGTTGGAGGTTGGTAGAACCTCACCCGATGCAATTTTGGCATCGATCAGGGTGAGATCTTCGTTGGTATTTTCTACTTCTTCATACCAACGAACTTTTCTCCTGGAGGAGAATTTCTTGGACTTGCGGGGGGAGGTGGATCCGAACGAGGATGACAGATACTCCTCGAACTTTTGTTGGTCGAATTCGTACTCGACCTCCTCCTCGACTGGGATCAAGATCCGCGGCTGCGACGCTTCAATCTCGGCAGCGAGATCGTCGGCTCCCACTGTGGTCGCCAGATTGTTCACGGTGAAAGTTGCCTTCATTGAATTTATTGCTTTCCCAAGTAATAGTTTATCGATTACAAAAGATCCGGTCTTTCTATAAGATCCGGTTACAACAAAATCAAAAAAAAATTACAACTTTCCTTTTATGCCGAACAAATCACGAGATCTTGTTTTGCGGTCTCTCGCTTTCGTGGGTTCTTTGCCTGCGCCGGGGTTAATCCGTAGACCACCGCGCGATCTTGGTCCAGTCGGATCTACACAGTATGGCAGGTGTTATCTCACGAAGGAAATAACAGCTGAGGGGATTATTTCGCCAAGGAAATAATAGCTCAAGTTATCGAAATCGACCAAGCGAATTCGAGACTCTTCTCGGGATCAAAGGCCAAGCTTTGATCCGAAGGAACACCGTGTAGATCTCAGATCTGATCTCTCTTGAACTCCTGCCTTATTTGGCGTGGATGATCGCTAAGAACCAGATCTAGAAGTTGAATCTTCAAAGCTCCAAAAGTCCAAGTTCAATTCTCAATCCAGCAGAGTTTCGGCTCTCCAAATTCCAACCCCCCAAAAATGAGCCAAGAGGGTCTATTTATAGGCTTCTGAAAACGGATCTGGGCTCAGATCTGGGCCCAGATCTGCCCGTGGCTCGGCCAGGTAGCTCGGCCACTTGGGTGGCTTGGCCACCGAGCCACCACAAGGTGGCTCGGCTGCCGAGCCACCCCATGGCCGAGCCACCATGGGGTGGCTCGGCCTCCGAGTCACCATATGGTGGCTCGGTGCTCGGTGGCTGCCGAGCCACCATTTGGTGGCTCGGCTACCGAGCCACCATTTGGTGGCTCGGTCACCGAGCCACCTTGTGGTGGCTCGGCTATGCCGAGCTCCCCGTGGTGTTCGCCGTCGCGTCGGTTGTCCGGTCTCACGGTTTATCGGTTTATCCGAACCTCATTATTGATCTGGACTCTGATTTGTTGGTCTGAATCCTGATTTGGCAGTCCGGATCCTGATTTGGCAGTAAATCCGCTTCGGTGTTCGAGTTCGAATCCGCTCTATAGTTGGATAACTCGTTGACTCACCAAACCGTTAGCTTGATTCCGCACGCGAGTGGACTTATTCTGTTGTTTGCGTGTGGTTCGTTAGCCTCGTAGCTTCGTTAATCCGCTTCGTCGCGTGTCACTTAGCTTCGGTGTTGTAGACTAACGATCATGTTTAGATACGTCACCAGATGGTTCATTGATTTGTCGAATCACCGTTCCGAGCTGTGTTAAGGGACCTATAGGCATTTTTATACGCCTACAATCCCGATTTGATTGAAGACCAACAGTGGATGAACACCTCGTCCAAAAAGAAAAGAGGCAAGGCTAAGCCATCCAACTTGATTATCCCCTCCATTAATGAGAATGGTGATCATCTCAAACCTCTCACGGACTCAGAAGAAGAGAGGATCGTGCTCATAGCAGACCAAGAAGGCAACCCTGGCACCCTATCAGGAAAAGCTTATCTAAAGGACTATGATCAAACTGCTCAAGAAATAGAAGAATGGCTCCAAGATGCTGGTAGTTCTGTCCCGCAAAGGTCAACTAATAAGGGGAAGCAAAAAGAGACCCGGTATAACAAGAATCTTCTTCAGTAAGCCAAAGAATCAAGTGCCCCTTCTGATTCAACGTCATGGCCTAATTGGCCAACATACCGACTAGGATTACCATGTACGAGCTCATGCGGTTGTCTAGGACTACAAGGGAAGCTCTAATCGAAGCCTTAATGAACACAGAAAGCTTTATTACGTAAGTTACTCCAGTTCTAGAAGCTTCTAAGGATCAATCTTGCATACAATGTCTACAAGTAGCAAGAAGTCTACCATGCATATCATTCACTCAGGACGATATGCAGGTAAAACACAAGCATGATAGACCGTTATATTATGCAGGATACATCGGGTCCTTGGAGATTAGTCGAGTCCAAGTTGATCCAGGTTTAGCACTTAGCATCATGCCTTACAGGGTCATGCAGGTCTTAGGAATTCTTATGCATCAGTTGAACACTACCCAGACCACAATCTTCGGTTTCAATGCTAACAGCACTCGGTCTCTGGGAAAAATCAAACTCAGGTGTCAAATTAGAGATCTCAAGTTTGAAGTGACGTGTTACATCATTGATGCCGATACATCCTACAATCTATTGTTGGGACGACCTTAAATTCATGCAAATCGCATCATCCTATGTACTCTACATCAGGCATGAAATATGCTGATGATGAGGGGGATGTCCAGACCTTGATTGCTGAGAAGCGCCCTTCAGAGGGGTGGAGAACTTCCATACAAACTCCATCTTCTACTTGGATTCTCAAGAGAAATCAAAAGAAGATGCTGATAGTGGCAACAACGCAGACATCGAGCCAGATCCTGAGAAAGACTATCCATGAGAGTTGAATTTTGATGAAATGAGTCAAAATAAGAGCAATAAAATGTACCAAGTGAAGGCGAGTGGTGTATTAATGAAGATTTTAATTTGGCGTACTTGTCTGATGTGTCCTCTAAAAATGAACAAATAGAGATTGATACTGATGCATGTACCAACCCATGGCGCGCATTATATGCCGAGGCAACACTCACATTGCCTTAAATCATCTTTCACGACAGATGAAGAAATGGAAGATGCTTGGAAGGCTTTCTTCAAAGTCTCGTCCAAAAGGAAAGGGCAGAAGCATATCTACTTTAGTAAAGTCAAACCTGAACTACTCAAGCGGGGAAGTTCAGAAGAAGATAATGGGGATCCTCAATTCCATTACCATGAACCCAATTCTATCTATTTGATGAAACGAATGAGTTATAACTTTAATGAGAAGAGAGGTTTACACTTCGGGAAAGGAAGGCGAACGCCCATTTGAATGTCTCTCACTCCCGAAGGAAAACCTCCTGACTATTATCAGAAGACTAGAATATGTGTAGGTTATATCACAACCCCTTCCCTTTCAAAAAATAAAATCGGTGACTATCTGTGTCAAGACCATTCATCCGGGATATCATCATGGGAATCTGATGTCAATGTCGGATCTTTCTTTAAATGCCTAATCGTGAACATGGTTTCGGCTAGTCACCCTGATAAAGATGCATGGGGTGATGATGAATTGATCGAATCGACCAACGACCCTTGGATCAAGCGCCTTAACATCTTGTGGGATATGCATTTTGAACAGCATGAACCACCCACCAAAGATAAAGTGATCCAAGTCAACATGGGAGATGAATCTGACCCTAAACCTATCTTTATAAGCGAAAGTTTATCACTATCTGAGAAAGAAGATCTTATATCTCTCATTCGAGAATATATAGATGTCTTTGCATGGAACTATGAAGATATGCTTAGCCTTGATTCAAAAGTAGCCATGTATCATCTTAATGTTGATCTGGATGTAAAACCCGTTAAACAACAACAACGTCGGTTTCGTCTAGAGATCATAGAAGCAATTGAGTCAGAAGTCATAAAGCTTATTGACTCGGACTTTGTTAGAGAGGAGCAACACCCTAATTGGGTAGCTATTTGATATGGGTGTATCTTCTCTTCGGGAGCTTAGCGATCCTCATGGAAACTTGAGGATAGTGATTCTCATGGTATCTTGAGAATAGTGTAGAGGAGTCATGGACAAAGTCATTGGAGGCGGCGAAGTCGAAGGATTCGTCAAAAGATAGGAAAAGCAGTTTTACTGCTGGCCGGTCGACCGCGCATGGCTCTGCGGTCGACCTTGAACATGCCAAGTTAGGGGATCTGGTTGAACTGTTTCACGGTCGACCACGATGGGTTCGACGGTCGACCACCAAAACTCTATAGGCGAAACTGCTCTCTGTCATTGGTCACGGTCGACCGTGATGGGCTCGACGGTCGACCGCCAAAACCCTGTAATCAAGACTACTCTTTGTCATTGGTCACGATCGACCACGATGGATTCGGAGGTCGACCGTCAAAACCCTGTAATGGATTTCTAGTCTCGGGTGTTGATTGCGGTTGACCACGATGGGCTCTGCGGTCGATCGTAGGACGGATTTTGGGCCTGAGCTTGTTTTCGTGCACTGTTTAGGATTTCTATTTAGTATAAATAGAAACACGACTTTTCTAGGGTTGAGGACTGAGATTGTAATCAGAAAAAAGATTAGGAAGGTTTTTCTTTGATATAGAGAGATTGTGAGAGAGAGATTTGTAATCCAATTGATTCTCATAATCTAGAGAAGGTATTTTCCTTCGCCTAAATTATAATCTTGTGTTCTTCTGTCGTTTTCTTCACACCACTCTTTATAATTCCGTAATCAAGAGTGCTCGTATGGCAACTTGTATCAAGTTGGTATCAGAGAATCAGATCTTGTGAAGGAGGGGCATCCTGTGTATGGTCCTAACTCGATCGTAATACAAGAAGCTTGGCGAGATCCTTATTTCATTGGAAGGAGTCTAGAAAATAAGGAAGGAGAAAATGACTGAAGCAGATAATTCAGCATGACTTGATGCTATGGAGAAGCAGATCGAGACGATCGGGACTACCCTCACCTAACTCGTAGGTCTCATCAATAGAGGGGACAAAAGAGAGGAATCTTCTTCGAAGGATATGAAGAAACTTGTTGAGTCCGATGAAGAGAGCGAGAAATCTGATTCTGATGGGAAGGCCAAGATTGTTAAGACTGCTGGACATCAAGGGGGTAAGAATAATTACCAGAATTTAAAGATTGACTTCAAGGTGGAGGTTCTTGTTTATGATGGGAGTATCAATATGGAGAAACTCGATGATTGGATCGAGCGTATGGAGATGTACTTCACTCTCTATGGATATTCATCCAAGGAGAAGATAGTGTTTTCGATGTTGAAGCTTTCGGGACACACGTTGACGTGGTGGAAGTCCTATTGCAAACAGAAGAAGAAGGCAGTATCGTGGAAAAAGTTCAAGGAACTACTTAGGAAGCAGTTCTATCCAGTGGGGTTCCTTGAAGAGCGTTGGTACAAGTGGTACGGCTTACACCAAAAGTTCAATCAGACCATTCAAGAGTATACGACGGAGTTCCAGCAGCAGGCGATGGTTCTAAATGTTGCGACGGATGAGTACTCCATCTTCATGAAGTACATGATAGGTCTGAATGATTACATCCAGAAAGAGATGAAGCTGTTCTCGATCGAGATGATCGTAGAGGCGAGCGTTAAGGCCATTGCCATTGAGTGAAGACAGAAGAAGGGCAACAAGACGAAGGGAGACTCCAAACCATCGGGGAGCAAGTCGGGTGGCTCTCAACCTAAGGATGAGAAGAAGAAGGGTGACTCGGGGAAAGCAGGATTAACATGCAATCACTACAAGCAGACAGGGCACATAGCTGATCGTTGCTGGGATAAGTATTCTCATCTGAAGCCGAAAGGGTTAAAGAAGAAAGAGGAGAAGAAGGTGCACGTGATAGCACAGGGTTCGAAAGAGGTTCCTAGGATGATTGAACCCAATAGCAGTCTCAACCTTATGGCAGGGAAGCAGGCCACTAAAGAAGACGACGACCAGAGGGAGCAGCTCTTTGTTCTAAAGTTGCTGGTCAAGACCAGTTTGGTGGATGCTATTGTAGATACAGGGAGCCAAAAGAATCTAATATCTGAGGCATTAGTATAGAAGCTGGGATTGAAGACGGTGAAGCATCCGAAGCCCTATCCATTAGGGTGGATTCAGAAGGAGGCGGGATTGAGTGTGGTGAACCAGTGTATGTTCAGATTTGCACTCCATGAGTCATATAATGACGAGGTCACAAGTGATGTGGTTCTGTTGGATGTTTGCCAAGTTATTTTAGGCAATCATTACTTGTGGGATAAACACACGATATATGATCGACAGGCCCAAAAGTATACGTTCACCAAGAATGGCGCGCAATTCAATTTTCATTCGGCATCTCTTCCGTATGAAATGAGCTTGGTGACGATGACTCAGGCTAAGAGTTTGGTGAATGCGGGCAGAAAGTTCGTTTTGTTGTTCATTCGACCTTATGAAGAGCAGCTGAGTAGGATATGCTTGTCTACCTTGAGTAAGCTTCAGGAGGGAGATCTTGATAGGTTGAAGACCAAGTATGCAGACTTGTATTCAGAGATCATGGGACTACCACCACGTCTAGGTGTAGAGCATGAGATTATGTTGACCAACGAGAGTTCCTTGCCAAACATAAGCCTATACCACACATCAGTACAGGAGTCTGAGGAGATCAAGAAGCAGGTTCAGGAGCTCATGGAGACGGGAGTGATAGTGCTGAGTTGTTCACCTTGCGGGTCGTCGGTGTATTAGTACCCAAAAAGGATGAAGGCTGGCATATGTGCGTGGATTACCAGGCGCTCAACAAGATAACGATCAAGAATCATTACCCACTACCGCGGATCGATGATCTTATAGACCAGTTGGAGGGAGCAAGGTTCTTCACGAAGTTAGATTTGACGTCTGGCTATCATCAGGTGAGGATTCGGGAGGAAGACACTTGGAAGACGGCGTTCAAGACCAAGCAGGGCCTGTTCAAGTGGTTGGTGATGCCGTTTGGGTTATGCAATGCTCCAACGACTTTTATGAGGCTTATGAATGATTTGTTGTGTTCTTTCATAAAGGATTTTGTGATTGTGTACCTTCATGATATTTTGGTGTGCAGCAGGACCTGGGAGGAGCATCTTGTTCATGTGGAGAAGGTGTTTGGAGTGTTGCAGGACGAACAACTTAAGCTCAACGGGAAGAAGTACGAGTTTGGGAAGGACGAGTTAGTGTATCTCGGCTTCATCGTTGGGAAGGGCCAGAGAAGGATAGATCCGGGTAAGGTGGCGGTGATCACGAAGTGGCCGACGTCGAAAATAGTGACAGAGGTGAGAAGCTTCGTGGGGGCTTGCCAGTATTTGCACAAGTTCATTCGATATTTTTGACTTATGCGGCACCGTTACATGGCCTCACAAAGGCTAAGGTTCAGTTCGAGTGGGGGAGGGCGCATGAAAAGGCTTTTCAGTTGCTAAAGAGGGAGATCTCGGAGGCACCGGTGTTGGCATTACCGAATTTACAGCGGACTTTCGAGGTGGAGACCGACGCATCTAGTTATGCGATGGGCGCGGTATTAATTCAGGATGGGAAGCCAGTGGAATACCATTTTGAGATGTTTTCGGGTGCCATTGCAAACTACCTAACCTACGACAAAGAGTTCTATGCACTGTATCAAGCAATTAAGCATTGGAGGGTGTATTTGTTGGGGAAGGAGGTTGTTGTGCACTCGGATCACAAGCCGTTGGAGTTCTTATATGACCAGACGAAGCTACAGTAGGCACGACACATGAAGTGGATGTCTTATTTGATGGCTTTCAATATCATTATTAGGTACAAGAAGGGTGTAACGAACAAGTTGACCGATATGTTATCTCGTCCGCCGGTAAGGGCTTTATCGGTGGCGACGCGCATTTAGCCCTTGGTTCCGTTGGAGTATGTACAACTGTAATCATCTAGTACAGACTTCGGTAGTGTGTTTGAGCAGACGAAGGCTGGTCGAAGGGGGAGTATACACTTAGAGAGGATGGCCTGCTGTATCGTGAGACATCACTATGCATTTCGGAGGATGGTGCTAGGTTGCAGTGGATTCGAGAAGTACATACCTTGCGTGTGCAAGGGCATTTTGGGATTCAGAAGTTGCTTCTCAATCTATGGCGACATGTATTTTGGCCTCGGATGCTTGATGATATGACCAAGTATGTTAGAGGGTGTAAGTTATGCTGTATTTCGAAGCCTTCTAACAGGAAGAGGGGATTGTACCTACCACTACCGATTCCTTCTAGGATGTGGGAGAGCATTTCTATGGATTTTCTAGGAGGGTTGCTGACTACCAAGCATGGACATGACTATTTGTACATTGTGGTGGACCGGTTTAGCAAGATGGTGATCTTGATTCCTTGTAAGAAGACCGTGACGGGGGTGGGTGCAGTGCAGTTGTTCTTTAAGCATGTGTGGAAGTACTTTGGGTTGCCGAGTTCGATTATTTCGTATAGGGACAGCGGGTTTCTCAGGCATTTTTAGGAATCTTTGTGGAGTTTGATGGACACTAAATTGAAGAAGAGCACGGTCTTTCATCCACAAACAGACGGGCAAACAGAGGTAGTCAATCGGACTATGGTGCACATGTTGAGAGGATACAATTCCAGACATCCCAAGACTTAGGATGAGAGTTTACCATATCTACAGTTTGCTTTTAATTAGGCTATTCATTGATCTTTGGGAAAATTACCGTTTGAGACGTGTTATGAATTCTTACCGCCAAGTCCGTTCGATCTTGTAATTTCGAGTGAAGCTACAGTTGACGGCAAGGAAGGGAGTGAAAGACAACGTGCTTAACGATTTCTGGAGAAGATTGCTAATATTCATGCCCCAGTTGAAGCTCAATTAAAGAAATCACAAGCTAAGTACAAGGCGAAGCATGATCAACATCGGGTTCCTTGTAACTTTGGCAAAGGCGATATGGTGTGGTGAAATTGAGTAAGGAGAGGTTAAAAGGAGAAGGGAAGAAGTTAAAGCCTATTCGTTATGGTCCGTTCTGGATCCTTGACCAGATTGGCGATAACGCTTTCAGATTGGATTTGCCGCCTTACTTAGGTATGTATTCAGTAATTAATGTTGAGTATTTGAAGTTGTTCGAGCCTCCATTGTTGGATGATGAAGGTGACGACAAGATGATCTAACCGCATATTGAAGACTTGTGGTTTGATAGAGAGGAGCCGCTAAAAGAAGATTATATTTTGGAGCGAAAGATAACCACGACGAGGCAGGAGACGAAGGAGTCGTTTCTCATTAGACGTCAAGGTCAGGTTCCTAGCAAGGCTAAGTGGTTCAATAGAGAAGGAGGGATTCGCGAATTCCCTCAGCTAAAGTTCTAACTTGAACGGGACTTCAAGTTCCTAAAGGGGGATCCATGATACAGGTGTATCTTCTCTTTGGGAGCTTAGCGATCCTCATGGAAACTTGAGGATAGTGATTCTCATGGTATCTTGAGAATAGTGTAGAGGAGTCGTGGACAAAGTCGTTGGTGTTGGCCTTCTTGTTTTGATGATGTTTAACAAACAATTTATAACTAATGTTGTTTGTCTAGTACTTGTGTTATCTATTCATTGTAGATAAACAACTAGTTGGAGGATGGATGGAATAGCGCTTCAACGACGATATCAAATGGAGGTTGGCGGAATTGTGGAGAGAAGCCTACGCTATTCAAAGTTAGAGATCAAGTTCAAGCTTCATCCGCATAGTGTACCAAGTCAAGCTTATTGAAGATCAAGATCGGCTTGGGTAATCTAGTTTAGGTTTTATATTATGTGTGTTAAGTACCTTAAGCTCAATATCATATACACACACGTATTTTGTTTCTATGTATATATATAGTTATATATATACATGCATGTTTTTGGG
>BQKN01063697.1:243381-316086 GCA_022839385.1 Asparagus kiusianus
AATCGCCAGGATGAACCGATCGCCTTTAACCGAAGGGGGATTTATAGGACCAACAATGTCCATTCCCCAGGTCTCGAACGGCCATGACGTAACCGAAGGATGTAGATGTTCCGGAGGCTGGTGCATGTAATTCGCGTGTACCTGACACGCGTGACACTTCCGGGCGTATACAATTGCCTCATGCATCATGGAGGGCCAAAAGTATCCCATTCTCCTGATGCGATCATAGAGCTTAGGACCAGGTTGGTGCGCGCCGCACTCTCCTTCATGTGCCTCTTTAAGCACTTCTTCAGCTTCTTTGGTTGATAGACACCGTGCCAACACGCCATCATACCCCCTGCGGTATAGCGTTCGATTCTCTGTATTATAGTAGAATCTCGGAGCTCTTCGTCTGATCGACTCTCTCTCCTTCACGTCTTCTGGCAAGATTCCATGCAAGACGTAGTCGATGATGGGGAAGCGCCAATCTCGGGGTTCAAACTCAGCCTGAGTTGTGTGCACCTCCTGGGCCTCTTCCTCCTTGCCATTTTCATCATGAAGTGGCACTAAGAGTTGGTGCATTTTTACCGTAACAAATTGTTCTGTCCCGGGTGGCTGTGCCAAAGAAACAGCTAAAGCTGCTAACGCATCTGCGTAAGTATTCTGCAACCGCGGAACGTGCTCGATGAAGAACCCTTCAAACGATTCCGCTAGCTCCACCGCCATCTTGTGGTATGGTAGCAAATCCTGACTTCGGACTTCGTACTCCCCTTGGACTTGTTTGACTATCAGTTGAGAATCACCGAAGGCTTCGAGATACTCAACCCCCAGCTCTTTGGCAAAGTTGAGTCCTATAATCAGTGCGTTATACTCTGCCACATTATTCGAGCATGGCTCGGTTAATGAATAGGCTCGAGGCATCACATGTTTTCCCGGGGAAACTAAGACAACTCCAACTCCGGAGGAGATCTTAGAACATCCAGGAGTACCTGCGGCATTAGCTGCTCGTGAAGCGCCGTCGAAGTACAAACGCCACACTTGTTGGTGCGAAGTTGCGTTGACTTCGTGGGTTTCATCAGGTAAGTCGTCGTATATCTCGGCAGCGTCCGTAGTTGGATTAGCTGCCAAGAGATCACAGATGGCCTGTCCTTTTACTGACTTCTGCTGTTTGAAGTGCAGATCGTATTGGGACAAGAGTAAAGCCCACTTCGCTAATCGCCAGCTCATGGAAGCCGGTTGAGTCATGAACACTCGGACCGGGTTAACTTTGGAGATGACGTAGATGGTTTGTCCAACCAAATAATGCCGCATCTTCTGGATGGCGAACACTAAGGCTAGGCATTCCCTCTCAATCATGGGATATCGAGATTCTGCGCCCACCATGGTTCGGCTTAAGTAGTATACCGCCTGCTCGTGACCGTTATCGTCATCTTGTGCAAGCAATGCACTTAATGAGTGGCTCGTCGCCTTGACATAAATCAAGAACGGTTTGCCCGATTTCGGTGCGACGAGTACGGGAGGTTTCGAGAGATATTCTTTGATACTCTCGAACGCCTTTTGACAAGCATCGTCCCATACGAATGACACGCCCTTCTTTGTGAGCCTGGAGAACGGTTGGCATTTCCCCGAAAGGTTTGAGATAAACCGACGGATATATGCCAATCGCCCTTGCAGTCCTCTGAGCTCCTTGAGGTTCCTCGGAGGTTGCAATTCATTGATCGCCTTTACTTTGTCTGGATCAATGTGAATACCTTTGGTGGTGACGACGAATCCCAAGAATTTTCTACTAGCCATTCCGAGGAAAGACTTGGTAGGGTTCATCTTCAACTGATGGGCCCGCATCAAATCGAACATGGTCTTCAAGTCTTTGATGTGATCTTTCTTATCACGACTTTTCACGACCAGATCATCCACGTAGCATTCGACGGTCTTTCGGAGATGTTCCTGAAAGATCTTCGACATAGCTCGCTGATATGTAGCACCTGCATTCTTCAAGCCGAAGGGCATGACTGTGTAGCAGAATACACCGAGAGGCGTTCTAAATGCAGTGTGCTTCTCATCATCTGGATGCATCTTTATCTGGTTGTAACCAGAGAAACCATCCATAAAGGACATCCTCTCAAACCCACACGTGTTGTCGATGATGACATCCGTGATGGGGAGAGGAAAGTCATCTTTTGGGCAAGCAGCATTGAGGTCCCTGAAGTCAATGCATATCCGGATCTTCCCGTTCTTCTTCAGGACCGGAACAATATTGGCAAGCCATTCGGGATGTTGCTCCTCTCGGATAAATCCCGAATCGACGAGCTTTTTGACTTCAGCTTCGATCGCTTCCATCATTTGCGGACGAAACCGTCGTTGTTGTTGTTTGACTGGTTTGACCTCCGGCTTAATGTTGAGACGATGCACCGCTACATTTGGATCGAGACCTGGCATGTCTTCATAATTCCAGGCGAACACGTCGATGTACTCCCGGATAAGAGAAATCAACTCTTCCTTCTCTTCAGGTAAGAGGCTATCGCTGATGAATATTGGCTTTGGATTCTCCTCGGTTCCCATATTCACTTGAATGACTTGGTCTTCGGTAGGAGGCTCTCTCTGCTCGAACCGGTCTCCATACTGCATGCTTAAGTGATGAACCCACGGGTCTTCCCATGTCGGCATCTCATCATCTTCCTCCATTGTCGCTGGATCGACCGTAGTCATGTTCGACATTAGCTTCTTAAACACTTCACCAAGACTAGCGTCGGAATCCCAACCCGAAGAGTCGGAAGAATATCCCTTCCTAGTCTTGTTAGCAATTTGGTCAATGATTTGCCAGCCACACTCATCATCTGACGAGACATAGCCTAGACCTCTTTTGTGGCGGTAGTAATTATCGGGTTTTCCCTTCGGTACATAGGCCATCCGGGGTGGAACCCGTGGACCTCGACCAAAGAAAAGACCCTCTCCGATCTTGAAGTCATAGCCATGCATTTCCATCATGTTACGCGCTTTCGCATCGTATTTGGATAGATGACGGGCTGGTTTATCGTCGTCGTCTTCCTCTTCCAAGAAATGGTTGGGTATCGGAGATGCTCTTCCTTTGCCGTAGACGACCTCCTTTCCACCCCCAATCCCTGCGGGGATGATGAGCGTTGTTCCGCAAGGGTCGTGTACCTGCTTCTTCGTCAAACAAAATGATTGAAGAGGCATATACAAATCAGGGTTAGCATAGAGTTCGTTAGTGATATCATCGAGACCCGTCGAGTACTCTAAATCATCGTTTATTGATAGTTCTTCGGCAAGTTGCCAATTACAACTATCTTCCGATGATTCATCATCGTCAAGATTGATTACAATGGGTACAATGTCGTTCAAAACAAAACCGCCATCGTAATCAAGCCCTGGTTCGGTATCAGCTTCATCTCCGCTGTCCGTTCCTTGGGCCGATGGTTCAGTATCGGATTCAGCGCCGTATAAAAGGGAATCGGTGAAGTAATTCTCCAATCCCTTGAACGGTTGCTTATCCGCGACCACCGTCTTGACTTCATTATCTGTGCCCACATATTTGAAGCACTGATGTAGAGTTAACGGGACTATAAGGTTACCGTGGATCCAAGGTCGACCCAACAGTAAATTATAGGATGTTTCCGCGTCAATCACATAGCATGTGACCTCCGACTTCAAATCCCCGATCTGGCACTTAATTCGGATCTTCCCCAAGGGCCTAGACCCGCTGGTGTTGAATCCGTAAATCGTCGTGCCAGTGGAAGCTAACTTGCTAGTCGGGATTCCGAGATGATGCATCAATCGGAATGGCATGATGCTCACAGCGGAACCCGGATCGACTTGGATCCGGTTGACAACGCTGGAGCCAATATGCCCGGTGAAGTACAACGGCCTATCATGATTGGAGTTCTTCGTCTGCATGTCTTCTTTGGTGAAAGAGATGCAGGGGAAGTGATGTGCCGCCAGATTGCAATGCTGAGCTGACGACTCCGGTTCTTCGGAAGATGGTTTGATCCGAGTCAAGAAGGCTTCGGAATCACTCAAGGCTTCTTGTAGTGCCTTCCGTGTATCCTTCGACAACCGCAGCAACTCGTATAGAGTTATCCTGGCCGGGATGTTGGCCAATTGCGCCATAATGTCGAAATAGGGCTGAGAGCTTGCATTCCCCGGTTTGTCTCGTCCAATTGGATTATTGAATCGAGACGGCCTCGGGTTCTGAGCGTCTTGACGTACGGGCTCTTTTCCCTTATCCTTCTGTGGGATTCTCTCCGTCGCCACTGCAGGTGTTGGGGGAATTGCTGAAATTCCCAACTCTGCAAGCGTCTTGGAAGGTGGGGTTTTGGTACCCAATTGCTCAGTAGCCTCCGGATACTTGAAGTGATACTCGTTCCCGCTTCGGGTTGCGAAAGCTTCTTGCTCGTCCTCAGAAAGTGGGAAGGTTGGAATTTTGTCATCATCCACCCCCGGTATGGCAGAAGCACCGTAGCACGATTTGCCTTTCCTCTTCGACTTCTTCTTGTTTTTTTGTGGAAGAGGTCCCGGCCCACTGTTCATCTGCGATCAAGTCCGGATGAACCCACAAGATCTCGCCATTTGGGGCTGTGTGTGGCACAAGCCCTTTCTGGCGCTGCTGGTGTGGATCATCGTTCACTGTCTTCACCGCCGCTTTGATCACCGACTCGTGTTGGAACCAACTCGAGGGAACAGATCCAAAGCTAATGGACACGGTATTTGCACCCACCTTCTTCTCCTTGGACTGTTTCATAGTGATGACCCCAACATCGATCAGGGCCTGAATCTTGTCCTTGAGAGCATAGCACACCTTGGTAGGATGATGCACCGCTCGGTGGAATGCGCAGTATTTCGGATCGTTGACCCTCTTGGCATCTTCCTGATCCTGAATTGGCGGCAGCTTGATTTTGTTGTTCTCGACCAAATACTTGAAGATACCGGGGATTTCATCTTCTTTGAACGAGTAAACCTTTGGGAACCTCGGCTCCCCAACCTTTTGCTTCTGGGGCTGCTGTTGCCACCTGGGTTGTTGAGGCGCCCTCTGTTGCTGCTGTTGCGGCTGCTGGGGCTGTTGAGGCTGTTGCGGCTGTGCTTGCACCTCAAAGACCTGATTTGCGACCACCGCATTTGCATGCGCCTTCCCTTTACCCTTGGGGATAAAATTTGGTTGTGGGGCATTGTTGGGTATTTGTCCCCTCTCTGCCTTTTTCCTCTTGAGGAATCGTTCAGCTCGTTCTCCACGCATCTTCAAATCCTTCCAGGTTTTAGATGGCGCCATTCCCATGGCTTCAAGGATGTCGAGCGTCAAATTGTTGTGGCAAGTCTCGAGGATAAAATCCTCGCTGACCGGATCCCTGCAATTCATAGCTTTGTTCCGGAACCTCTTCACGAAGTTTTCAACCGTCTCGCCGTTCTTTTGCTTTTCATCGAACAGCGTACCGATTGAAACCTCGGTGTCATCATCAAAGAAGTTTGTTAGGAACATGTCCTCCATGTCATCCCAGCCATTGATACTCCCAGGCTTGAGACGGCGGTACCAATCGAAGGCAGCTCCGCGAAGAGTGCCGACGAATGACCGCACCATGAGGGGCTCATTTCCGGAAATAATTCCTAAATGAGACTTGAAATAGATTAAATGTTGGGTAGGGGAACCCTTCCCATCAAACGGCGTAAAGTTAATTAAATTAAACTTTGCCGGATATGGGATCGATTCCCACTCCCTCGGATATGGGCAGGGTATACCGGATCTTTTTACCTCCTGAGCATTCATCAATGCATTGATCTTGCTCTCCAGGTCTTTCATCTTCCTGTCCTCACTCGTCTCGGTCTTCGAGTGGCTTCTGGGAGAGGGGGCGTGGTCCTCTTTTGCATTATCTTCTGCGGGACCACCCCCAGTGCTGGTGTTGACAGGAGGGATGTTGACATTATCCGCTTCCCGCTCATGCTCCTCTGGATTGCGTTGGCTCGGTTCTCCTTGGTGAACCGTCATCGCCGCGATCTGTTGATCGTGCATCTCCCTCATCCGCTGCATGGCCATCTCCATTTCAAATTTGAAGCTCTCCTTTTGCTTGGCCAGGGCTTCTTCAAGTATCTTCGACATCTGTTCGGCGCTGATCATGAGCGACTCATAAGGTTGGCCTGCACTTGAAGCCGTGTCATCGGATGCGACGGCGGAGCAGGTATCAGAATCAGCATCGGATTCCTCTTCTTCTAGGGAAAGTCCCTTATGTACTCTTGGGTAATTGTTTCGTTTGATGGTTCCCGACCGTAGCCACGTCATGCATCGGGATGCCTCGGCAAGCTGATCCAGGTTGAGACGTGGTGTTGATCCCCCTCTGCCGGTCATGTTGACTGACACTTTCGAGTATTCATCCTCTCGGCGGAGCGATTTCTTCTTACGGAAACGCTTCGGCTTGGAGAGTCTCTCGAACACCGAGATTCTTGTTGGGGTCTGATCACAGCAACACTCGGATAGCACTGCCTTGATAATGTTGGCACACGGGCAGCGGGATTCCCTATCCTGCATGTACCTCTTTCGAGATTTTTTCACACCCCCAGCCCTGTAGTACAGCTCATCAGCTTGATAGCTGGAGCAACCTACGGAGTGCTGGTGGATGTCCCTCGGTATAACACGCTCATCCTCAGACGAGTGTGTTTCCCTTTGGGAATGCAAAAATTGGTTAGATTTTTCAAGAGTGGCCCGTTCAATTTTACGCTTTTGAGAGCGTAGAAACTGAACGGGCTCTTTCAGCTCGACTCGCAATTCAGTGCGGTCGGTAATAGGGGCTTTCCCCTTGTCAATATTCTTGGGGGGATTGATTCCACCCCCAGTCTGGATTCTAGTTTGGGGACCTTTCAATGGTCCCAGCCGTTCTTTGACGGGTATTCTGCCTCGGTTCTCCGGTAAGGGACCGAGGCGACTCGTCAAAGGAACCTGGGATCTTGAATGATCCCCTTTTTTACCTGGCCCTGTTGAGGGTGCCGGTACGGGAGGAGTAGGCTCTGATTTGGTTGAACTCTGGGCGATAATCTTGCCCTTCTTGGTTTGAGGTGTTGGGTTTGCCTTGGGCACCCACACCGATTTGCTCTTAGACGGCGTTTTGACCGCCGATTCTTGCTGCATCTCCTCTGCCTTCTTTAGGAGGAGCCGGGCATGTGCAAGTAGAGCACGGCGCTTCTTGATTCGCTCCTCGAGCGTGGAGCGGTTCCTCTTGACGCGGATCCACTCATTCGCTCCTGATTTGGAGGGGAAGTTGATTACCTGCCGCTGCTCTTGTCGCTGCCTCGACCTCAAGTCCTCTGCATAGCGCACTCCATCTTTGGACTCCTTGGCCTTGGCGAGCTGTTGAGCGAGACGTTGACGACGCCTTTGGAGTGCTCTCTTTGATGGAGTTGGGGCAGCATCACCTATTGCCTTTGGTGCTGTTGGATCTACGTTCTTGACCACACTGATCGACGCAAGGCCGTTGTGTGGTGCAAGGGTAGCAGCAGTGATGGCGGGGTCTTGAATTGAGGAGTTGGAGATCCCGCGAGCCCTTTTGGGAGATGAGTTCTTCCTACGCCGTTGCGGAGAGGCAGATCTGGAGGAGGAGGAGGAGAGGTACTCTTCGAACTTCTTCTGATCGAATTCGTATTCGATCTCTTCATTCACCCGGATCTTGAAGGCCGGTTGCGTCACTCCGATCTCGACAGCGAGGTCGGCGGCTCCCACTGTGGTCGCCAGCTTGTTTCCGGTAAAAGTTACTGTTTTCATTGATGTTCTCTTTTTTTGAGATCTGTTACAACTTTGAGCGTTACAACAGAGTTTAAATGAAAACAAAAGATTACAACTTAAACGAAAATAAACACGAGAGCCCGGTTTGGTACGGTCTCGCTTGCGTGGGTTGTTGGCCTGTGACGGGGACGTCGATGTCCGTGGACCGCCGACTCTTCAAGATCCTTGCCGGTAAAATCCGGCAGAGTTTCGTCTATCTGCGTAGGATATAGAAACAGAACCTCGTCGATCCGCGCAAGATCTAGAGGTTATAAGCGTATATCTCGGCTAAAACGAGATAATAGCTCTTCTTAGTGTCACCGCTAAGGAGCAACACTAAGGATCAGAGGGGGGGGTGAATGAACCTTGATGAAGAACTCTGACTCCTCACTCCAGCAGGGCTTCGCCGCTTCAGACTCTAGAATTTCAGATCTCGAGGATAATCCCAAGACCGGAAATTCTTCTCCCAAGGCTAAACCAGAGCAAAATCAAGAGCCCCTCACAAAGGAGGCCTAGGGGGCTATTTATAGCCAAAAGGAGAGGGGGGGGCTGATATGGACACCCCAAGAGAAGAGACACCCCCCATGGGGTGTCTCGAGCCAGCCGAGACTTGTTCGGGTGTCCCCGGTTCAGCCCGGGGCCGTGCCGTTGTCCCGCTGTTGACTTGCCGTTGACTTTTCGTCCGAACTCGGATTTGAGTGATTTCGGATGCGTTGGAATCGTGACGGCGAGCTCTGTAGGCCCCGATGGTTGGATTATCTGTGGGGTGATCGGGGCACAGCGGGCGTTGGTCCGATTGCGGTGATGGCGGGGTTTTTGGTCAACCCGTATCCTCGTGATTCTGACATTCTGTCGGCTCACGTAATCCGTCGGTTTGCTTCAGTCGCTCACCGGCGTCATTTGAACTCTTGTGAACCGGGTAGTGACGTTTGATCGTCGCTCGTTGACACCGAGCTATGTTCGGGGACCTATCGGCAATTTTCGATGCCTACACTCAGCGCCTACCAAAGTCCGACTTAAATAATAAACTGCCTGTTCGTGACCATTATCATCGTCTTATGCTAATAAAGCGCTTATCGAATGGTTCATCGCCTTGATGTATATCAAGAACGGTTTACCTGATTTTGGTGCGACAAGAACAGGAGGATTCGTCAGATACGTCTTGATATCTTCGAGCGCTTTTTGGCAGGCGTCGTCCCAAACAAACGATACACCTTTCTTGTTTAACTTAGAGAACGGCTGGCACTTCCTAGAGAGATTTGAAATGAACCGCCGGATGTAAGCTAAACGCCCTTGCAATCCTCTGAGTTCTCTTAGATTTCTCGGGGGTTGCAATTCATTTATCGCCTTCACCTTATCAGGGTCGATGTGTATACCTTTAGTGGTGACGACGAATCCAAGGAATTTTCCGCTGGACATTCCAAGGAAGGATTTGGTAGGGTTCATCTTCAATTGATGACTCCTCATGAGATCGAACATCGTCTTCAAGTCCTTGGTGTGATCTCCTTTGTTGCGGCTTTTTACAACCAAATCATCAACATAGCATTCGACCGTTTTCCTGAGGTGCTTCTGGAAAATCTTCGTCATCGCTCGTTGGTATGTGGCGCCTGCATTCTTTAGACCGAAAGGCATCACTGTGTAGCAGAAGACACCGAGGGGCGTTCTGAACGCTGTATGCTTCTCATCATCCGGGTGCATCTTGATTTGGTTATACCCCGAAAAACCATCCATAAAGGACATTCTCTCGAATCCGCACGTATTATCGATGATGACGTCCGTGATTGGGAGAGGAAAGTCGTCTTTCGGACATGCTGCATTCAGGTCCCTGAAGTCAATGCATATCCTGATCTTGCCATTCTTCTTCATGACTGGGACAATGTTGGTCAGCCAGTCTGGACGCTGCTCCTCTCGGATAAACCCTGAGTCGATCAATTTCTTGACCTCTGCCTCGATGGCTTCCATAATCTGCGGACAAAACCGTCTCTGTTGTTGTTTGACTGGTTTGGCATCAGACTTGATATCGAGGCGATGCATCGCCACATCGGGGTTGAGCCCTGGCATGTCTTCGTAATTCCAAGCGAAGACGTCGATGTATTCCCTGATGATGGCAACTAATTCCTCCCTCTCATCTGGAGGAAGACTATCACTGATGAATATGGGCTTTGGGTTGGCTTCATCGCCCATATTAATTTGGACTATCTTGTCCTCTGTGGGGGGTTCCCTCTGTTCAAACCTATCTCCATACTGCAGGTTCAGATGATGGACCCATGGGTCTTCCCACGTTGGCATTTGCTCATCATCTTCCATTGTAGATGGATCAGCTGAAGTCATGTTGGACATTAGGGTTTTGAATACTTCCCCCAAACTTGCATCGGAGTCCCATCCTGAGGAATCTGCCGAGTACCCATCCTTGGCTTTGTTAGCAATTTGATCGATAATTTGCCAACCACATTCATCATCAGACGAGGAAACGTAGCCTAAGCCTCTTTTGTGACGATAATAATCATCTGGTTTCCCTTTTGGTACATACGCCGCTTTGACTGGGATACGAGAACCTCGATCGAAGTACAAACCTTCTCCGAGTGTGAAATCATATCCCTGTCTTTCCATGAGCTTGCGCGCTTCCGGACTATATTTAGATAAATGCAGACCAGATTTGTCATCATCTTCATCTTCTTTTAGGAAATGATCTGGCAATGGAAAATTCTCTCCTTTACCATAAATCACTTCTTTTTGTCCCCCACTTTTGGCAGGAACAATCCGGGTTGTTCCGAAAGAATGCTGGAGGCGTTTCTTCGTTACATAAGATGATCGGAGCGGCATACATAAATCAGGATTATCGTCTAATCCTTTTATCGCATCATCAAGAGACAATGAGTACTCTAAATCAGCTTTTATTTCAATATCGGCAAGTTGCCAGTTACAACCGCCATCTGACGATTGTTCATCGTCAAGATTGATTACAAAGGGTACAATGTCATTTAAAACAAAACCACCATTGTAATCGAATCCGGTTTCGGAATCAGCTTCTTCTCCGCTGTCCGTGCCCTGGACCGATGGTTCCGTATCGGATTCGTTACCATAAAGGAGGGAATCAGTGAAGTAATTCTCAAACCCTTTAAATGGTTGCTTTTCCGCGACCACCGTCCTGACTCTACCATCTGTGTCGACATATTTCAGACACTGATGGAGAGTGGAGGGAACTATAACATTACTATGGATCCAAGGCCGACCCAGTAGTAAGTTATATGATGTCTCAGCATCAATCACGTAACACGTGACCTCCGTCTTCAAATCACCCATTTGGCACTTTATCCGGATCTTTCCCAAAGGCCTTGACCTACTGGTGTTGAATCCGTAAATGACCGTGCCTGTAGACACCAATTTGCTGACGGGAATACTAAGGCTATGCATTAGGCGAAGTGGCATAATACTCACAGCGGAACTCGGATCCACTTGGATTCGGTTGACTTCGCTGGAGCCAATGTACCCGACGAAGTATAGGGGCCGATCATGGTTCGAATTCTTCGTCTGCATATCCTCTTTTGTAAAGGTGATGCAGGGAAGGTTCTTAGCCTCTACGTTGCACTGTTGAGCTAACAGTTCTAGTTCTTCAGGCGCCGGCTTGATCCGAGTGAGAAACACTTCTGAATCGGCCAAGGCTTCTCGTAAGGCTTCTCTAGTCTCCTTAGACAACCACAGCAACTCATATAGCGTTATTCGCGCCGGAATATTGGCTAATTGAGCCATGATATCGAAAACCCGTGGAGTTTTCGAGCTCTCCGGTTTATCTCTTCCAATCGGACGATTGAAGCGAGACTGCTTCGGATTTTGCACTTCTTGGGATCCTTTTTCCTTCTGCTGATCTGTCGGCTGTCGTCGAGCCTCTTCAGCCGGTTTGGGAGCTGCTATCACCCCCATTTCTGTGAGAGTTTTGGCTGGTCCCTGTTTATTCACCCCCAGCTCAGCTACTTGGTCATTATGCGACGGATAGTTGAAGTGGTACTCGTTTCCGCTTCTGGTGGCAAACACTTCTTGTTCTTCTTCAGAGAGCGGGAAAGCTAGGATTCTTTCGTCATCTTCTCCGGGGATAGCAGAGACTCCGCAGCAAGACTTCCCTTTCCCTTTTGATCTCTTCTTGGATGACAATCCGGCCCATTGTTCATCTTCAATTAGGTCGGGGTGAACCTAGAGAATTTCGCCGTTTGGGGCTGTGTGTGGCACAAGTCCCTTTTGGTGTTGTCCGTGCGGGTCATCATTCACCGTCTTCATCCCGACTTTGGTGACGCGTTTTGGCTTGAACCATGTCGTGGGCACCGATCCAAAGCTGATCGACACTGCGTTTGCTCCCACATTCTTTGCAGGCTTCGGGGTTATGACTCCTACATCAATCAACGCCTAGATCTTGTCCTTGAGGTGGTAACAAGACTTCGTAGGGTGGTGGACCGCTCTATGGTACGCGCAGTACTTCGGGTCCGTCACTTTGCTGGCCCCTTCATGATCTATGATCGCAGGCAGCTGGATTTTGTTGTTCTCCAACAAGTACTTAAAGATGTCGGGAACTTCATCATCCTTGAAGGAGTAGACTTTGGGAAACCTTGGCTCCGAAGACTTCTGCTTCTGAGGCCGTTGCTGCCATTGCGACTGCGACTGTTGTGGCGCTCGTTGTTGCTGCTGTTGCTGAGGTTGCAATTGAAAAGTTTGGTTAGCATCAACGGCATTAGCATGAGCTTTACCTTTTCCTTTCGGGTTGAAGTTCTGTTTCAGAGGATTTGTTGCCGGTTGGCCTCTCTCCGCCTTCTTTCTTTTGAGGAATCGTTCAGCTTGCTCCCCTCGAACTTTCAGATCCTTCCATGTCTTGGATGGTGCTGTGCCCATTGCCTCCAACACGCCCAGCGAAAGGTTGTTATGGCAGGTCTGGAGGATGAATTCCTTAGTGATCGGGTCCCGGCAATTCATCTCTTTGTTCCGGAACCTTTTGACGAAGGTGTCGACTAACTCCTCGTCCTTCTGCTTCTCATCGAGCAACGATCCGATAGAGATCTTGGTGTCGTCGTCGAATAAATTTGTGAGGAACTTAGTCTCCATGTCGTCCCAGCTGTTTATGCTACCTGGCTTGAGGCGGCGATACCAATCGAAGGCGGCTCCGCGAAGAGTGCCAACGAATGACCGCACCATTAGAGGCTCATTACCAGAGATTACCCCCCAAGTGCGATTTAAAATAAATCAAATGCTGAGTGGGTGAACCCATCCCATTAAACGGCGTGAAGTTAATTAAACTGAACTTCGCCGGATATGGGATTGATTCCCACTCTCTTGGGTATGGACAAAGAATGCCTGTCTTTTTCGTCTCTTGAGCGGAAATCAATGTATTGATTTTGCTCTCGAGGTTTTTGATTTTCAGACTTTCACCCGAGTTTTCATCAGTACGATTCGGAGGTGGAAGCATGGTGTTGTGACTAGCATCCTCATTGCCACCCCCTGCATTAATGGGAGGATCATTGACATTGCGGGTTTCATCCGCATTCGCATTCTCCACTTCCTGAACAACTGGATTACGGCGGCTTGGTTCGCCTTGCTGGTTCATCAGTGCCTGGATCTGTTGATCATGCATCTCTCTCATGCTCTGCATGGCCATCTGCATTTCGAACCTAAAGCTTTCCTGTTGTTTGGCTATGGCATCTTCAAGTATCTTGGCCACTTGCTCCGCGCTTATCATGAACGATTCGCGGGGTTGTCCTTCACTGGACACAGTATTGTCGGATGCAATTGCCGAGCCGGCATCTGATTCTTCATCTCCCGAAGGTACTCTTGTCCGAACCCTACCATACGTTGCACGAATGATGGCTCCGGATTGAAGACGAGTTACATGTCGGGGCACCTCTGGAATCACCTCGGGATTGTCCTGAGCCGATGTTCCCTTGCTGGTCATGTTGGCGGTGACCCTCAGAAATTTCCCATCACCGATCGCCGCTCTTCTTTGCCGGAAACGCCTATGCCTTGGTTTTGGCGTTTCTGTACTAAGCCTCTCGAACACAGAGATTCTCTCGGGGACTGTATTGTTGCATCTGCATTCAGACAATACTGCCCTAATGAGTTTGGAACAGGGGCACTGAGTTTCTGATTTTCGAGGACTCCTTTTTCTGGTTTTATTCGTACCCCCAGCACGATAGTACAGCTCGTCCGTTTGAAAGTCGGAGCAACCTATCGTGTGTTGGCACGATTTCCCAGGTATAACGTCATCGTCATCAGACGATAACGTTTCCTTCTGAGAGTGAACCACCTTCTTCGGGCTTTCGAGAGTCACGCGTCTCGAGACACGCCTTTGTGGGCGTGAATTCTCAACGGGCTCCTGAACTTCAATACGCAGCGTAGTGCGCTTGGTTGCCCTGATTTTCTCGTCATGTTGAGGGTTGTGGCGACCCCCAGCGTGCTAAATTGTTCGGGATTTCTTCATTGGCCCCAAACGTTCGTGAACTGGAGCTTTGCCTCGTTCCTTGGGAAGTGGACCGAGGCGCTCCAAAACCGACTTCCTTTTCTGGGACGATCCTGTGAGATCTCCCGGAGCAGTTGTGGAAGTGATCGGCGGTTTGGATTTACTCGCCGGAAGTTGTACTTTCGACGGTTGCTGTTGTTGCTCCTTGGTTTGAATTGCCGCTTCAGACTTCGGCCTCCAAACCTTGCGTGTTGATGGCGGCTTCTTGGCCACCTCCTTCTGCACCCTTCTACGGGCTTCTTCAGCTTTAGCCCGTGCTTGCGCTGATAATGCGCTCCTCCAGCGTCGAGCGATTCCATTTGACACGGACCCACTCCATCGTTGATGGCTTGGAGGAACCACCATTCATTTGTTGTTGAGGCTGTTTACCTCGTTTGCTCTTCAGATCCGCATTGTAGCGGACCCCGTCAACAGACTCCATGGTCTTTGCGAATTGTTTCGCAAGGCGTTGACGCTGCCTCTGGCGAGCTCTCTTAGAGAGAGTCACCACGCCTTCAATGGCGGATTTGACCTGCTTGGAGGCCGGTAGAACTTCACCCGATGCAACTTCAGCACCGATCGGGGTGAATTCGTCGTTGGTAGCTTCAACTTCTTCACACCAACGAACTTTCCTCCTAGAGGAGAACTTCTGGGATTTCCTGGACTTGCGGGGGGAGGTTGATCCAGACGAGGACACGTACTCCTCGTATTTTTGCTGGTCGAACTCATATTCGACCTCCTCCATGACCGGGATCGAGATCCGTGGATGCGACGCTCCGATCTCGGCAGCGAGATCGGCGGCTCCCACTGTGGTCGCCAGATTATTCGCGGGAAAAATCGTAGCCTTCTTCATTACTGACTCCATTATCATCTTTAAATAATAACTTTTTGGGTTACAAAAAGATCTGGTCTTTTTATAAGATCCGGTTACAATGAAAATCGAAACAAAGAAATAAAAAAAATTACAACTTTTCTCTTGTTTACCGAACAAATCACGAGCTCCTGTTATCCGGTCGCTCGCTTGCGTGGGTTGTTTGCCTGCGCCGATGGTTGATCCGTTGACCACCGCACGATCTAGATCCAGACAGATCTACGCAATATGACGGATATTATTTCACCAAGGAAATAATAGCCGGAGGGATTATTTCACCAAGGAAACAATCGCTCGAATCTCGGGATCAAAGACCAAGCTTTGATCTGGAGAATAGCAACGTAGATCCAAGATCCGGTCCTCTCGAACTCCTGCCTTTTGTGATGCGGATGCTCGCCAAGAACCAGATCCGAACGTCCAAGTCTTCAAGCCTTCAACAACTCAAGAACAAGGTCTCAATCCGGTAGAGTTTCGGCTCTCCAAAAGTCCTCCAAAAAGTGAACCCAAGTCCCCTATTTATAGGCAACCAGATCTGTGCCTTTGGCACAGATCTGGGCCGGCCACCTCAGGGTGGCTCGGCATTGGCCGAGCCACCCCGGGGTGGCTCGGTTTTGGCCGAGCCCCTCTGGGTACTATTTTCCGTCGTTTTTTATTTTCCGGTTCTGTATTTGATTCATCCGGACCTTGATTTGATAGTCTGGATCTTCATTTGGCAGTAAATCCGCCTTGGTGTTTGAGTTCGAATCCGTTTTATGGTTGGACGACTCGTTGACTTCCCGAACCGTTGGATCGATTTTGCACGCGAATTCCGTTGTTCGTGTGCAATTCGTTGACCTCGTCGCCTCATCACTCGATGGTTCGTTGGTTTGTCGAATCACCGTGTCGAGCTGTGCTAAGGGACCTATAGGCAATTTTATACGCCTACAATCATTCTCTTGGAGCTTTATTAGCCCAGAACAATGACCAAGGACAGGAGTAGGCAATCTACTACCTAAGTAGGACCATGATTGGAGCCAAACACTGGTATAATCTGGTAGAAAAAGAATGTCTTGCCCTAGTATTCACTATCCAAAAGATGCGATATTACCTAATTGGACAAACCATTAATGTCATCTCTAAGGTAAATCCTTTAAGGGTCCTTATGATGAAACCATCCTCCCTAAATTGTCAACTAGCAAAATGGGCTATCCTCCTATCACAATATGACATGCAATTCATGCCCCAGACGGCTGTCAAAGGTCAGGCTTTGGTGGATTTCCTAGCCAATCATCAAGTACCAGGACAATCTAAATTGTGTAAAGACTTATCTGATGAAGTTGCCAAAGCTTGCAAGCCCAAGAAGTTATGCAAGTATGGAAACTATTCTTTGATGGTGTATCTAGAGCAAACCCTCATAGAGCAATCACTGTCGGAGTAGGGGTAGTACTTATTTCCCCAAATGGTTCACGTGATTCCAAGAGGGTTTTCCTTAATCGAGCCATGTACCAACAACGTGGCTGAGTATAACGCTTGCTATTAGGAATGCAATTTGTCGAAGAGTTTAACATTCGATATCTCGAGGCTTACGACGACTCTTAGCTCATTATAAATCAAGTCCAAGGAGAATACAAAGTGTGTAATAAGGATCTGCTCCCATACTACTTCGCAGTACTAGAACAAGCTCGGAAGTTTGAAGGCTTCTTTATTGGATATGTTCCACGAGCCCAGAACACCTATGCAGATGCCTTAGCCTCATTGGCAACCTCATTAGCATTGCTACTAGGGGCTGAAACGACGATTCTTATCACTGGATGCAAATTGTATTGTCTCAAGCTTCCTTAAGAAGAACCCTCAGATAAAACAATGGTAGAGGATGTCTGTACAACCTTTGGAGCTTGAACCCAGGGATTAGCAGTTCCTGTATATCGACTATGTCTTATACAGAATTTTTCCTGACAACTCCAAGGAAGCGGCCGCCATTAAATGAAAGGCCCTCCAATTCTACTACGATATAGTTTCTCAAACCTTATATCGTAAATCACATGATAGAGTTTTACTTTGCTGCCTTTCTAGGAAGGAAGCGAAAGAGGCTCTCAGGGAAGCTCATGATGGGATGTGTGGAGCTCATCAACCCGGAGTTAAGTTAGGGGACCGTCTTCGACAATTGGCTAATAATAGCCAAATATGTTTTCAGACGTAATGGATTACGCTAAACGTTGTTACGCATGTCAAATCCATGGTGACTTCATTCATCAAGCACCAGGAAACTTACATCCTATATCTACGTCTTGGCCATTCGAGATGTGGGGAGTGGATATTGTCGGACCCATCACGCCACTAACATCCAAAGGGCAATAGTTCATCTTAGCAATAACTGATTACTTTCCAAATGGGCAAAAGAAATTCTATTAAGAGAAGTCAAGACTTCAAACGTGATCAAGTTTATCAAACATCATGTCATATATCATTTTGTGTACCGAGACGAATAGTTCATGACAATGGAACACAATTCGTCGGACATGGATTTCAGAGATTCTGTAATAAGTTCAGAATCCAGAACATTGCATCTACGACATATTATCCGCCAACAAATGGCCTCGCAGAAGCTTTTAACAAGACAATTGTGAAGCTTCTCAAAAAATTTATTTCCAAGAGCAGACGCGATTAGGACGAAAGACTCGGTGAATGTCTATGGGCCTACCGTGCAACTTCGAGAACCCTAACAAAAGCCACTACGTTCTCATTGGTATATGTCTGTGAAGCTGTGTTGCCATTAGAAATCCAAATCCCTTTCTTGAGAGTTGCCTTCGCGACCAGAATGACAGAGGATGAAAAATATCGACTACGCCTTCAGGAACTTGAAGCCCTAGATGACAAGCGACTTCAAGCTCAACAACAGATCGAGTTGTATCAGGCTCAAATATCCAAAGCCTACAACAAGAAGGTCAAAGAGTGAATCTTCAAGAAGGGTGATTTGGTCTTAGCTGTCAGACGACCTATGGTGATGACATACAAGACTAAGGAAAAATTCAATCCCAAGTGGGAAGAACCCTTCGTAATAGAATCAGTCTACTCGAATGGGACATACCATCTCATCAACCAGAAAGGCGACAGACTCATGATGCCTATTAATGGGAAATTTATTAAGAAATATTACTCATAAGCCATGAAGTCCCCTTTCATAATCCCAAGCCAAGTTTGAGATAATGAATCAACTTTCCCAAGGCTGGGGGTTGATTATTCATGTCTTTTTTCCCTAGCATAGTCTAAAATGAAACGTCTATTTTATTTAGACTGGGGGTTGATTATTCGGAATTCATTCGAATAGAGAATAATAAACAATGTCACACCTTTCCCAGTTTGTATATCGTCAAGTTAACATTACACATCTGACGATTGAAACTTTCTGAAGTTATTCTAAATGATAATGAAAAGAATTTCCGATTCGTATTGAGTTAACACTACACCTATGGCACTTTCAATATTTTCATTATCACAAATAAAAAACGAGGAAAAGGCAATGAAAAGCATTATGATATCATTTTCATTCAATATTGTTAATCTAATATAGAGTGACAATACTTGATATGAAAATGATACAAAAATTCCTATCCCCAGCTAAAAGCAATATAAGACTTAAGTATCAGGGTTCATCAATCTGAAGGATCTGAGCTTAGACTTAAGCGTAGACAGCTTCTTCTCATGAGCTGCTCGGACTTGTTTGGCAATCTCCTTCCTAAGCTCTTCTTCAATAGGCGCTGCAGCAGCAACCTCTTTCCGAATTCCCTCAGAAGCTTGGAGTTCGCTACAGAAGTTCTTAAAGACTTTATCACTTTAAAACTAAAGCCCTTTATGACGTCCACATCTTGAGCTAACTGAGCCTTCTTCTGGGCTAGCTCAGTCTCTATACGAATAATGGCTTCTTTGGTGTCACGAACACCAATAGCAAGACTACTCATATTAGTGTGTATCGGAGTGTGCTGCTCCCGTAAGTTCTGAAAGCACCCTAGAGGTGGGTGAATAGGGTTATTCCTAATCTTATTAGATATTAATGCCGATTAAAACTTATTAACAAATTATTCTTGCAAGATAGATATACAAAGTGATATGAGCAAGAATGAGCAATATAAACAAAGTGCAATATCCTATCAATCAGATACATAATGAGATATATGCAAGGATAAGCAAAAATAAATATGATAGGGCAATGTAAGCAATGAGCAATGGCGAATAAAATAGACTAAGCAATGGACACAAATGATACGGCAATGCAAACTCTAACATACAAGGATGATCATGGAGTTCGGACCTTCCATTCTACGTCTCCGCTCCCCACTCCCGGGGAGAAATCCGCTATCACTACCGGGTTTTTTATGCTCACCCGAATAACATTTACACCTCACAACTTAGTTTTTAGTTCACCGAAAACTTTACAACTACACACTTACAATTACACTCTACACCCTCTAAGTGTTGGCCTAGCCCGTGTCCTCTTTCTCAAGTGCTCGAATTTACAACCTCTCTAGGCTTTACAACCGACGCCACTTCTCTTGGAATTGACCCCATCTCTCACCAACCACTCCTCTCGGTGTACAAGTATAATACAATATGTAACTCACAATAATGCTCAAATATAATAAAATATTCTCTAATATAGATGAGAACTCAATGTAAGCTCACCCTCACAAAATCATAATCCCACAACCCAATATATAATGTATAAAATACTAAAAACTCAAATAGGGTGTGTGTGATAAAATTAGTATAAATAAAATCTAACTCAATTAACAAACTAGCAATAATAAGAATATGAAAATTACTAATAAAATTGCTAGAGAAAAGAGTTAGAAAAACTTTTCTATAAACACAATAGAGGATGAAGAAGATTGAGGATGAATTCCTCAATTGAAAATGCAAGCCTCCTCTTTGTAAACTCAAATTTAGAAACTTAAACAAACTTTAAAACACTTTAAAATCCTTTTTAAAACCCTCTTGAATGTTGTTCAGAACTGAAATAGTGAGGGGTATATATAGGATGAAAAACCAAAGCTCAAAACCCAAGAAAAACCAGCGAAAATAATAAAATAACCAAGGCTAGAAATATAGTTGTTATGACTTATCAGTCGACTAACGAAAATCATCAGTCGACTGTTTAGCTGACCGCTGTAGGCGTAAGACAGCTCATCAGTCGACTAACTATCTTTATCAGTCGATTGTTAGATCATCAGTCGACTAGGCAGTCGACTAAAACAGAATAGAAACTTTTGAAGACTGCAGGCACATTCTTCAGTTAACTGATCAGTCGACTGATATCATCAGTCGACTGATCAGTTGACTGATAACAGGTTATCAGCCTGAAACGATTTTTCAAGTTGAGTTTTAAGGCTCAATAAAAAATAATAAATAAATTCTAAAAAATGTAAAACTTAGGGAAAAGTTTATAAACATGAATATGAATATGTTGGTAAAAGAAATTTTCAATTTGTCTTACCATTTGTGAAAACACAGAAATATTCAAAAGTGTTAAAATACATGTTTTTCAAATATGTTGATTTTGCCATTTTAGCTCAAAAATAAGTTCTGAAACTTGTGTAATCTTTTTATGGACATAATAAAAGATGTTAGCATGGTTTGTATAGTCCAAAACGTATTTGAATGTATTTTTCATAAAACCACTTATTTTCATGAAAATTTACAAGTGAAATGTGTGTGTATTTGAGCTTATATAATAACACACATAATATAATCCTATACTAAGTATACCAAGAATGAATCTTTTGGAGATTGAACTTTGACTGATTGACTTAATTTGCATAGGCTCCAATATCAGTGTTGCTCAATTTCTTGTATATACTAAACAACACAAAACAAAATACTAAAACCAATATTAGTCGTAAATTATTTGTTAAATCATCATCAAAACAAGAAGGCCAACATGGTCGCCATGTGGGCCTCTTTCTCAGATAAGCTCTTGTGAAGAGCCTCTTGATGTTGCTCCCTAGAGGCTTGGGTAACAGAAAAATCTTGCTCCACTTTAGATTCTAAGTCGGTGCGTTGCCAATCCAAAAAGGTCCTCAATTCAGCTTCCATGAGGATGATGCTCTCTCTGCAACATTCAGTTCACTGAAAGTCACCCAAGCTCTTGATAATGTCTATGTAGCTATTCAGGAGAGGTTCGAAATCCTCAAAGGCAGCCTGTCCAAGGCTAACAACATTGATTGCTAATTTCATTGCACTTTCTAGCTGTTTGATGAGTTTTCTTAGGATTTCTAAACTTGGAGGAGGGGTAGTTGGATAAATTAAACCCACAAATTCAGTGGGAGAAGATTCAGAAACAACTTTAGAAGTAAATCCTTCTGGCGGATCCCGTCTTGTGGTCACCCCATCAATAGATCCCATCAAGGGAGCAGACTCTGAGCCCTGGACAATTAACTTCCCTTCAGCTTCCATATCCTCAGGAACAGAAGGAGTTGATTGAAGCACTTTTCCTCCTTTATCATCCGGGAGCACGACAGGTGCAGATTTCATCACGTCTCCCATTAGCTTCGCCTTCTTGGAGTTTTTGGCTACATGGGGCTTCCTTTTTCGAACCCTCCTGCCATATTCACCCTCCTCCATAGCGGTAAGGGCCTTCTTCCCCGACGATCTTAGTGAGCGAGGTTCAAGAGTGGGTGCTTCTTCAAGGATTTCTTCGGTCGCCTTCTCTTCGCAAGGCTCGGCAGCTGGTGGCTCTTCTTGGACCTCTCCAGCTTCGGTTGCCTCTCGTTTGTAAGATAAATATTCGTTCATCCCCGGTAGGCTAGTCCTTGTAAAATCCTTTCTAGACTCATAAAGCTCTCGGATTTCATTTATACAGGAAGTGTACATGTTATACTCCAGAATTTGAGAAGCTTCATAAAACCAGTCACAGAAATCAGAAACAGCAGAGCAGTTAGGTGGCAAGGTGAAGGTGAATTGTGCATAGGTCCCTTTGGTAGAGAAGAAATACCAAGTGCGAGCCCCCTCATACAAATTTTCAACATGAGCTAATTGCGGATTAGGGTTACTAACATAAAGTTGGTCATACCCAAATTATCGAGCAAAACGAGAAGGAACATAGGGTTCGATAATGCATTTCTCGCCTAGTCAAAAAACCAGGTAACCCACTCTGATCATGAGGAGCTATTGAAAAATTCCTGCATTTTTAAGGATGAGGAGCCTTCGAAGACCACGTTCATATCCAAACTTTCCAAACTTTCCTTCTAGCAGCGTTCATCTCCTTGACGTTGAGGAACTCAGAAGTTAGATCTTGCTAGCCACTTTAAAAACAACCTATCATTGTAGAAAGAAGACTTAAAGATCTTCTGTGGGCCAGGAGAACGGCTGGGTATACTACTTCAGCTAAGACTAACTCAAATGGCTTCGACGGCACAATACACCGCTTCAGCCAAATCATCAGGAAGCTTGCAAGAAGAGCAGTGTAAGAGATGGGAGTCGCAGCTTGGTAGTGAAAATTCTTGAATTCAGTACCAACTTTAAATCCATCCTTTGGATGTTTGTTTTTATAGCCAGCATTAGGAGCCTTAATGCAAGCTTTGATGTTCTTGGAAGAGCTTACAGCAAGACGGGTCACTATTACGTCCTTCTGACCCAAGTTCTGAAAGAGATAGTCTACCTAGGAAATATGCATAATACCTCCTCCACATAACCCCACCATTTGAGAGCAGATCAAAATAGCATATCAACTCCCAAAAAGATGCATAAACTTCTGAGCAAACCGTTCTTAGGATGGAAAGTTCTTCAGTAGTAGGGATGAACTCCTCATAGGGCATCTTTTCAAGGGATAGCCCTAACATCACATGCATCTTGTGGAGAGCGAATCCTAACTCCCCAACAGCCGTGAAGAATGTGTAGCTATCCGGGTTGTACCGCTCCAGGATAGCAAAAAAATTAGGATAGTTCTGAACAATCCCACGTCGGGTGGCCAACACTGGTATTGTAAGGCCTGACCGAGCAAGTGGCACTTTGAGTTCTTTAAGAACGAAATCTACCATCCAAGTCCACCAACCCCCTTTTCCTGAATATACCCAGCCAGGAGATCTGAAAGCTTGCGCGGGGAACTCACCCCGGGCAACAATAAATTAGCGAATGAAGACATTCATTGGAAGTGGCGCCTCTTGATCAAGATTTTTTTTCTTAAACCTGCCAGGTATCAGACCTTTGATTTGCCCATTAATTTGTACACGAGATCGTCGATTAGATCCAAGTGATACATTCTCCCTCTTTTTGACAAGGTCAAAATCCAAACCCCTACGGCAGCTGACACTTAGGAAATAAGAGAGCAGATAAATTCGCCTCAAGCTTGGGAGGAAGAAGAAATGGTCGTTGATTCTTGGCAACAACCTGGAGTCTTCTATATGTATAAGTTTGTCATTTGTGTTATATGATCTCCAAACAAAGACACCAGCTTTATGAATTGATCATGGCCCACAGGTGTCTCCATGTCCAAATTGGTGATCAATATTCTAAGAGTGGAACATCTGGCTTCCCTAATCTGGTATGTCCACTCTGAATCAGGGAAAGTGCACAGCGGAATTCTTTTACATAAATCAAAAACTTCACCCACATGAGGACTATCAATGTACCCAAAATGATGCTCTTGTGAAAGTGGCATATTAGAGAAAAGCACTATGAAATAAGAAACAGAAATTAGTAACTAAAAAAAGTTGCTAATGTAAGAAACTAAATTATAACGCAGAGGTCAAGACATGCGTTCCAATTTTGGAATGCAGGGTCCAGACCTGCATTCTAAGTTCCAAACGCAGAGTTCAAGACCCGCGTTTTTAATCTCTAACATAGAGTTCAAGATCCGCGTTTTCAATCTCAAACGCAGAGTTCAAGACCCTCGTTTTCAATCTCAAATGCAGAGTTCAAGACCCACGTTTTCAATCTCAAACGCAGAGTTCAAGACCCACGTTTTTAATCTCAAACTCAGAGTTTAAGACCCGTGTTTTCATTCTCAAATTCCGAGTTCAAGATCCGCGTTTTCAATCTCAAATGCAGAGGTCAAAAGCTACGTTTAGATTTCATAAAAGAAAAACACAGAGTCCCAACTTTGTGTTTCATAATCAACACAGAGTCCCAACTCTGCATTTAGTTATAAGAAAACGAGTCATCTTTTTTGTTGCCAAAAACCCATTTAGGGTTTCAAAAACTTGTCGAAGCAAGTTATCACGGTCGACACCTACCATAACAGGGAAGCCCACATGGAGGCGACAACAACGCAGTGCCCGTGAAAGCTAAAACACCATCGGCATCTTTAACCGGCAGCGCATTTGTAGTCATTCCCATAACTTTCCTTGAGCCAGAGCTCAGTCTTCGGGGCGCCATGGCTATCGCTGGTCGAAGAAGATGGAGTTTGTTAGAGGTTCTGCAAAATTAACGAGAATTCTCATTTTCAAGACTAGAAAAGAAAGAACCGAATGACTCTTGATTTGACCACTCAAGTCTATTTATAACAGCCATCAAGCTGTTAAGGCGGTTCAGGATTCTAGGAGAGAATCCCAATGATTTTCAAACACATACTCAGCGTTCATGGATAGAAGTCATTTAGACTTAATCCAAACGCAGAGTTCACCCATGCATTCAAACCCCAAATGTAGAGGTCTTCTCTGCGTTTCGATTGTTCTAAATAAAAAGTCCACCCTTGCGTTCAAGAATTCTTTTAATGGAGTGATGTTGAAAAATGTGTATGCAGAGTTTAAGCTAATGTAGCTAATAAGATTCTCTATTATCGTTAAGTTAACACTACAATTTTGACGACCATCATCCCCCACAGAGTCCGAATTCTTATATCAAGATCAATTTGTCAATTCTTATCAGTAGAACGATCAGTCCCCAAAATCACTCCACTCAGGGTCTATTTATTAACTCTACTCAGTAGAGTAATAAATGACCAACTTATCAACTCTCTTCATTAGAGTGATAAGTTTTCAAATCTTGTTCAAATCACAAGTACTAAAAATTCATCACCTCGAATGATAAATCACTTGATATTCTCCCCAGCGAGATGCTAAGTCCCCCAAAATTGTGTTCGAGTCACATAAACAGTTTCCCATCACGTTAACATCACACCTCTGACAGAATTTACTTATCAATCCTCTTCAATAGGATGATAAGTCGTCATAGTTATCCTGATCACAATATTTTCCCGTCACGTTAACATCACACCTCTAACAAATTTTACTTATCAATTCTCTTCAATAGGATCATAAGTCCTCAAAGTTGTCCCATTCGTAACATTTTCTTATCACGTTAACATCACACCTCTGACAAAATCAACTTATCGACTCTCCCCAATAGAGCGATAGGTTGATGCGACATAATTATGTACCAAAATTACACGTGCACAATTGATCAAGTTATAGTATAAAAAGTTATCGATCCCACGAGGAAGGTGATTTTAAGAGATTATAAGAATAGGTTCTTATGTTGTGTACGTGACAAAATAGGATTAAAGAATAAGTGTGATTGTGATGAGTGATTATTGTGAATATATGCAAGGGACAATAAATTGAATTTTAGAGAAAAGAAATAAGAATCAAAGAATAAATGAAATCAAAGGCAAGAAAGAAGAATGAATAAAATCAAAAATCAAAAATGAAAAGAAAATTCAAGAAAGTCAAGATGGAGGTTTTAATTTAAGATATGAAAAATCTAGAATTTAAACCACTAACTAATCTCAATTACAAAATACAAACTATTCTCTTTTTATCATATTTCAACTTAGATTTATTAAGCATAGACTATCTAACTATTTAAGGAAAGTATAACCTATCAAATTATCATCTAAGTTTAAATTATTATTCATGATAAAAATAACAACAAGATAGTAATCCTAGAACTCATAAGCAAAACCTATCAAACCATTTAAGATAAGCATAGATTATCAAATTCTTCTTCTACCGATTAGTTCTCTAGTAGATTATCCTAAACATGAATATTTTAAGTGAAAGAGAATAATTCATACAATATAAAAGAAATTAGACTAGTTTCATACAATTCTAAGATTCCTACAAGAATTAATTTCACATCTTAAGAAATAAAAGCAAGAAGAAAAATAACTAATTACAAAAAAGAAAAAAAAACAAAAAAATCTAAACTATGAACAAGAAATAAATCTAACTACAAAGAATTAAAATCTAAACTACAAAATAAATTACAAAAATTAAATACAAGAAAATAAATCTACTCTACAAAATAAAGTGCAAAAAGAAATAAAAAGATAAGAAAATAAATCTACACTACAAGCATGAATGTAAATCTAACTAATAGGCAATAATAAAAAAATTACTAAAAAGAAATAAAAGAGAAAAGAAATACAAACCTTCAAATTGCTCTTCATCTCCATTCTCATCATACAACAAAGATGAGAAAAGAAAAACTTAAAGTGGAGAAAATTTATTATTATTAATTGTAACAAAAGTTATAATTTTTGGAAGGCCTTCTCAATTAAGAGTAGCCCTCCTATCCAAATAGAGTTACAAAATTTTTCACACCCCTAACCACTCACTCTCTATCCCTATTTATAGTAAACATTAGTGATTGAGAGCCAATGGATTGAAATCTTATCCAAAAATATTAATTTTTAGCCATAGATCCGTAACTAACTGTTCGTCGTATCGATGCCAGCATCGATAGGGGTATCGATGTTGGCATCGATGCTGGCATCGATGCCCCCATCGATGCTGGCATCGATGTGTGCCTCTTCCTAGTTGCTGTCCGAGATTCTTTCTTCCATTGGTTTTTGGGCTTGGACATTAGGCTTTGCTTGGACTTTTGGGCTTTAACATTTGGACTTTGGCATTGTCTCTTGATTTTCCATTGGGCTTTAATTTATTAAATATCTGAAATAATTCATTTGGCTTCATGGGCTTCATTTCTTCCTCAAATCAAGGGCATTTTGTTGAGATATGAGAGTTTTAAGATTTATTCTTCATTAACCTGCAATTAAAGATTAAAACAATTATTAGTAGTATATTTATTCATATAAAATAGATAATGAGGATATAAAACTGTAATAAAATGTGATTATTAAATACCCCCACACCTAAACTTTTGCTAGTCCTCTAGCAAAGAAAGAAAAAGAAAATCCTAACTCACTTTTGCAGCAATCGCGGTTGTATTTAGCTCATACAACTAGCATTTAAACCCCTAGGTTACCCTAATGGACGAGGTATAGTCTCGTGAGGGTTTGCAGTGAATATACCCACAAAATTCGGTCAACTTGCCAAGTTTAAATAAGTCAGTAAATAACAGATTTTCCTTGATATATTTAGACATTCTAATTGAAGCTAGTTAATAATCAAGAAAACTTTTTTATATATAACTCCAATGTAAATTCCTTAGAAAATCTTTTCATTATAGCAATACAAAACCAAGTCAAATCTTAGAGATTTAATTTAAAAGTTCTGAAAAGAACATGCTAACTCTTTGTTTTTAAATAACTTTCAAGTCTCTTGATAAAAAATTGTTTTTCAAGACCATTTATACAAAACAACAATATATATAAAAAAATGGTTAGTGTTATAGATATATATGTATATAATAATTTTTTTTTCTCACTCTTTAATTCTTGGTGATTGTTTTCTATTTTAACGGGCTTTCTAAGTGACCATTTAACGAGTTTTGGGCCAATGAATCTCAACCCAATTAAGCTTAGGTCATTGAGTATTGAAATACTCCTTGGGCTTAATTACTCAGTCAACTTAGGCTTTATAAGATAGAATCACCTTGAATTTAAGAGTTTTTTTCTTTTTGGTGCCTATTTTTCGCACTCTTCTTTTATAAGGTTAGTTTTTTAAAAAATATATATATGTGTGTAAGTATATATAGTCTAAAAAAATTATGTAAATCAAGATAACTTGAAAAAAAATATTTTTAACTCTAAGTTAAGCATGCAAAAATTTCATTATTTTTAATTACAAATCTAAGGTAAGACTTAAGTAAAGTATACTAGTTGAAAAATTATTTCTTAAGAATTTTATTTGGAGTTATCATAAAAGGTGAACTTGAGTATGTCACTAACTAGAAATTAGAAAATTTAAAATCTATCAATTAGATCAATTATTACTTAACTCGATTAATTTGGCAAGTGATAATATTTTTATAATTTTTTTAGAAAAAGGAAATGAATGACAAAAATGCAACTAAAAAGGTAAAATAAAGAGGAAAATAACTAATTCCCACTCCCACACCTAAATTTTGCATTGTCCTCAATGCAAATTCGCTGATGCACAAAGTAAAGCAGATAAGACTTGAAGAACTTACATTTGTTCGGTCGACAATGACGATAAGAATCTGCAATTACTGTTAGTATGAGGATGAAGAAATCAAATAAGCGAAAAAAATTGTAATTATTATTTATTTATTATTTTTTTTATTTTTTTTATTTTTTTATAGATAATAAGGTTCATGAATAACCAACACCTCTTCCTCTTCAAGCGTAGAAAATTCTAAAAATGGTTTCAGACATTGACCATTTATTTTAAAAATGTTACCATTTTTAGGATTTTCTATCTCGACATCCCCATGCGAAAAAACTTTTTTTAAAAAAAATAGACCTGTCCATCTTGATCATAATTTTCCAGGAAAAAGATGCAATTTTGAATTGTACAATAAAACTTTCTGTCATTGAGAGAAATTTTTTCGTAAAATTGATTTGTCATGAAAAATCTTGGTTTTTTCTTTGTAAATTTTTGAGTTTATGTATGCATCATTTTGAATTTCTTCCAACTCATTTATTTGAAGCAATCTGTTCTTACCTGCCGAGTCTGAGTCAAAATTCAACTGTTTTATCGCCCACATTGATCGATGCTCCAACTCCACTGGTAGGTGGCAAGCTTTCCCGAATACCAGTATGTATGATGACATCCCCAAATTGGCCTTGAAAGCTGTTCTATACACCCACAGAGCATCACATAATTTTACAGACCAATCTTTTTTGTTATGATTAACTGTTTTTTCTAATATTTATTTGATCTGCCTGTTTGTGAACTCTACTTGTCCACTGGTTTGGGGGTGATAAGGAGTTGACAATTTGTGTGTGATTGAATATTTCCTCATCAAAGCCTCAAAAGAACAGTTGCAAAAATGTGTACCGTTGTCACTGATGATTGCTTGGTACTCCAAATCATGCAAAAATGTTCTCTTTCAAAAACTTGACAACGACCTTGTTGTCATTAGTTTTGCAAGCTACCACCTCAACCCATTTTGACATGTATTCAACGACTACTAGAATGTAAACATTTCCAAAGGAATTTGGAAATGGTCCCATGAAATTAATACCCCATAGATCAAAGAGTTTAGCAGATAAGATGGGTTGTAAAGGCATCATATTTCTCCTAGTGACCTTCCCTAAAAGCTGACAGCGGTTACAAGTTTTGCAAAACTCATCTGAATACTTGAAAAGAGTGGGCTAATATAGCCCAAATTGGAGAATTTTTTAGCTGTTTTTCTTGGGCCAAAGTGGCCCCCGCATGCTTGCTCATAACAAAAGGATAGAACACTCCTAGTTTCTTCAGTGGGAACACACCCCCTAAAGATCTGATCAGGACAGTATTTGAACAGATATGGATCATCCCAGTAAAAGTATTTTACTTGGGAGAGAAAACAGAATCTACCCTGTTTGGACCAATAAGAAGAGATCTAGTTCATGACTATGTAATTCATAATGTCAGCGAATCATGGGACAGATTGGATTTCTAGGAGTTGTTCATCTGGAAAATGTTCATTGATTGGGACGGTTGATGTTGGTGCATTTGGGAGTCGAGAGAGGTGATCTGCTACGGGGTTCTCTGTTCTCCTTCTGGCAAGAATTTGAATGTCAAACTCTTGAAGAAGGAGAATCCATCTAATGAGTCGTGCTTTAGCATCCTTTTTGGTCAAAAGATACTTTAGTGCGGCATGATCTGTGAAAACTTTGGTTAAGGAATCGATGAGATAGGACTTGAATTTTTCTAAGGTAAAGACTACAGCTAAAAACTATTTTTCTGTGACAGAGTAATTTTGCTGGGCATCATTCAGAGTCCTACTGGCGTAGTAGAACACATGCGATTTTCCATCAAACCGTTGTCCTAAAACAGCACCAATCGCAGAATCAGATGCATCACACATCAATTCGAAAGGTAAGGTCCAGTCCGGTGCATGAATGATAGGAGCTGTGGTTAGCTCCTTTTTCAGATATTCAAAAGCTTTGAGGTAGTTGGGAGAGAAGACAAATGATGTATCCTTGGCTAAGAGATTGGTCAAGGGTCTAGCAATTTTGCTGAAATCCTTGATGAAACATCGATAAAAACCACCATGACGAAGAAATAATCTAACATCTTTGACTGTTTTGGGAGGAGGGAGATTGGAAATGAGATCTACCTTAGCTTTGTCCACTTCGATTCCCCTATTGGAAACTACATGTCCTAAGACAATGCCTTGTTTGACCATAAAATGACATTTCTCCCAATTAAGAGTCAGATTTTTCTCCCTACACCGTTCTAGGACCAGTTTAAGATGATGCAAACATTAGAAAAATGTGTCACCAAAAATGGAAAAGTCGTCCATGAAAATTTCAAGAAATCGCTCTACCATGTCGGAAAAAATACTGATCATGCAACGTTGGAATGTGGTTTTGAACCGCCTTGCCTCCTTTGTGATCGTTCGATCTAAACTGTCGAATCGAATGACAAGAGTGAACTTGTGTTGTTATATAGCATTCCCCTCCCTATCGGAGAGGCCACAGTGTTCATCATTTCTCTCGCATTCAGGATGGAGCCACGAGCCAAGGTACCCATCTCGAAGAAGAGGGGGAGAGGCGAGAGGTGATGAGGCCACCGCTACCGACGTGTCCGCAGATGCTGCTAAAAGTATTCCCCTTTTTAAACCTCTTAGCTGGTTAATCGATGCACAAGCATGACGCGTTCATGATTCTGATTTCTTTTGTTAGCACCTCAGAGGGAGTTCCGAACACAGAGGGGATGAAGCCTGAACCTAAACGCGCAGCTGTGCCCACTTCACTGCCCTCTCCTCAGCCAGGAGTGGAGTCTCACCCCGAGACCTCCTCTGCTGCTGTACTTGATCATGGCCAGGAATCTAGTTCCTCAGATTTTGCTAATTTGCAGATGCATGTTCAAGGATTGGAGAGTGCCACGAAGCGAGTAATCTCCCTCGTTGACCAAGGCCATGGCACCTATGTGTATCTCAAGCATCCTCTCTTAGATCGTGTGGCCAACATTCGGTGCTTAGGCGATTACAAACTTGCCATACGTTGTTCGATGAAGCTTCTCGATCTGGAACTGCTCCTAACAAGGTTAGAGGATTTAAGGCATGTAGATCTAGAGCCAGACGTTGCGCACTTCTCATCTCTGGCTTGGCGTCACGAAGCATGGCAACAATAATGTCGGAGAAGGGAAATAGAAGACAAGGAGTCTCTCATCGCCGACTTGGACAACCGGTGGCGCATGTGGCAAGCTGAGGTGGAGGCTACTATGTCCTCGGTTATTTGGGGCCACGTCCCGCCTGTCGAGGGGGAATTGAATTTGATGGGACTACGCATCTAGAGTGAGACTATTCAAGGCGCCATTGCGAGGGAGAGGCGTATTCTTCCAGCGTTGCTCCAAGAAGACGCTACAGCCAACGCTTATTTGGAGGCAAGGATCAAGCAGGAGGTGGAGAATGAAGCTTGTGTAATCCAGGCTGAGAAGATAGCTGTGGTTAAGGCGAAGCTTACATCTTTTAGCTTGCTGGAATAAGCTTGTAGGATAGGAGTAGATTCCAGCTATCTTGTTCGATCTTTTGTTCCTAATGTAGCGTTATGACATGTCTGATTATAAAGTCACAACTTTGTTTGAATGTCCTGTTTTGAAAACTGCTAATGAATGAATTTCGCATTTTCTTGATTTCTCAATACACTATGCATGCACCCCTTTCTGCTGCGTATTGATGTCCAACACTTAGCTCTTTAGTTGGGTTAGTAATAGGCCATCTTGAATCCAGGCGAGGCCATGCCATAGATGAAATCATGCCGCGGGTAAACTTAATCTTAGGATAGTTCATACAACGGGCGAACTCGAGCTCAGGCGAGTTCAGCCCATAGGAGAACTCAAGCTTCGGTGAGTTTGTGCCACAGGCAGACTCAAGCTGTAGCGAGTTTATGCCATAGGTAAACTCAAGCTTTGGCGAGTTTATGCTACAGGCGAACACTCCGTAATAAGTGAAGTCGGGTTGAATGAGCCACACGTCCTTTCGTGGACCCTTGTGCTTGCCAACTAAGGTGATGTGGGCACACTGCCTCACATTAAATGTGAAGTGACGGGACACCTCACCTTTTGTGCTCGATCCGAGCCGTCGGTGTAGGATCCCAAAGGTCGGGATTCTCGTGGCCATCGAATTCGAACCGTCATGAGGAATCAGAGCCGTTGATTTACTTGAGCCCGCGGATCTCGACTGTCGAAACCCCGCTTACATAGGGCGCTCGTCCTCCTCTTGGGTACTGTTCGCGCTCACGAAGCTTCATTCAAAGAGAATTTGAACGTCTCTCCTGCTCCTAAAATGGCCTCCGAGGTGAAGTCAAGCGTCTTAAAGAGGAAGCAGGTGGCCCCTTCCTTTGCCACGGTAGGTGCTAACACCGTCACAATCATCGACCTTGCTACTAGCCGGACTCGGCATGGTAAGTTTGGGCATCCCGTAGAGTTGAAAAGGCCCTAAATACGGGCAGAATTAGGGTGGAGTCGAGCGCCTGTCGCTCATCTTTCCCCATAGACGCCCTCTCTTTTGGTGGGGGTTTAGTTGCCTTGGTGAGCTGATGGTTCTCCGCCCGTTTGGTGAGCCTCTGCTCCCCACAGGCGAGCTCGGCATTTGTGGTGGACCCTGACTTGTAGGCGAGCTTGACTCGCCTATCGATGTGGGGTTCATCCATGCTGCGTAAGCATCATGTGATCAAGATGACTCCCAACCTTTAGAGTCCAGACTTCTAACTTCTTTCCCCTTTTTTTTGTTCTTAGCAGCTTTTGCTCGGCAATCGCCTAGGAAGGCCCCTCACTCTGTGAAGGAGGAGGGTGGTCAACAGGTGTCCGGGGTCATCGTCCTTCTCTAGAAGCTGGAGACCTCTTTGCAATGGGCGGCTACCATGTCAGCTAAGGTAGCGGAAGGTATTACGATATGCTCCCTTTTGTGGCCGAGAGTCTGGAGGAGATCTGATGTGTGGGCGGCTCCTAACTCGCCAGGTGATGCAAGCGAGAGCTTCATCACTTGGAATGACTCATGTATCGCCTGGAGGAGCTAGCGCATGCCGACCCCAGCGACAAACCGACGCCCCTCCTAAGGAGTTCCTAGCTTCAGAAAACTCTTGAAAGCGACGCTTGAGAGAGGATGATCTCGGAGAAGGAGGCCAAGCTTGCACGTCTCCACAAGCGACATCGTGGCTTGCTGGCTAGGATGGACGCTTATCACGACGCTTGCTCCTTCTTGGAGGTCGAGTCTGCTCAAGAAGAGGAAGATCTGAAGCAGTGGTAAGAAGAGAACAGAAGGGTTCTTCGCATTGCTACCGAGGAGTCGCAAGCCCTATAAGACCTGCGCCAGGAAGAGGAAGATGTTGAGGTTGCTCTCGCCAAGCTCTAACAGAGACTGGAGGAAAAGGTCCAAGCTCGACAGGCAGCGGAGCTTGTGGACGTCAAGGCTAGGATCATCACCTTCAGCCTACTGAGGTTAATTTAGGATGCTTTTCCTTTTTGTTATGCACTGCTGTAAATTTGCTGATGTTTGTTATATCTTTGTCTAAAACATGGTGCTCTTAAACTAAGCCTGGAATGGCTTCTTATACTTTTGATTATTATTGGTTTTGCATTTAAGTCTTTCCTCATTTTCTGTGTTGATCTATGCTTGGCAGTCAACGAACTTGACTCGCCTTTACTGACTGTTGCTTGAGTCAGGCTAGCCACGCTGTTTTCCTTTAGCGTGGTGAGTCATTGAGGGGCTTCTTTTAGGCTTTATGCTAAGATTTCTCCTCTACCATTGGCTTGTTCGAAGCGTAGGGTCGAGTTAACTTCGACCGTTAAGTCATAGTTAAGTTGGACAGTTTAGCCTAGAACGACCGGTCACCTATGTAGGTGGTCGGGGTGGGGTTCGAGCCATGACTCATCGCTTGGTAGGTCACTGCTTGAGGGTCGACAGGACACATCGCTTTGTAGGTCGCTATCGATGACACCATCACTCAGGGGAATGACGGAGTGGAAATAACCAAATCATTCAGGGACGTGGGAGTATGATGATTGATTGTTGTAGGAGCCGTCGCATGGTGGGCTGCTACCCATCGGTTATTCTAAAAGAGTATTAGAATGTTTGGAATAGGTCATATAGTTCAGGGACGTAGGAGTGTGAAAACCGACCGGAGTAGCAACACATCGCATGGTAGGTCACTACTTGGGCCATGTTACTCGTGGGAATAACGGGGCTGGCCATCAGAAGTGATCATTATTATGATAGCATTTTGTTACGATCGGAGCAACTATGAGGACCTATCATCCATCTTACTGGAGAGGATTGGCAAGTTGATTTTGCCAGAGGTAACGGTTAACTTGACAGTTTTAGGTGATCCATCGTCCAGTTGAATAAGACTAGTGGAGAAGTGACTATCAGAGGTGGAAACTACCTTGATAGTTAGCTTTGGCCCTAGCTGTAGGAAGGTCGGACCGAATAGCGATCTGGGCCATCCCTAAGGATATTATGTGTAGCATCCTCTGGGGTTTCCCGCAAGAAGCAACTCATACCTATACTTACGTCAGCATGTATGAGGTAGGAACGGTTTAGCCTCACGTACCGGTTAGAGGGTAAAGGGGCAGTTTAGACTCATACACTCGTGGGAGCATAAGGTGTAGTTTAGACTCGTGCACTAGTTAGAGTTGAAAGAGGACTAAGGATAGTACTTCTTTAGGAATTTTTCGTTGATAGGCATCATGATCTTATCGCCATTTGGTTTGACGAGACGGTAAGCTCCATTCGAATAGACAGTCTCTATTACGAACGGTCCTTCCCACTTGGGTTGGAACTTGCCCTTCTTCTTAGAGTTGAGAATCATTAGTCGTCGAACAGCGAGAACCAACTCTTCTTCCTTGAAAGATCAATGCTTGACTTTCTTGTCGAAGGTCTTGGCTATTCAAGCTTGGTAGAACTTAATGTGCTGTTGAGCTTCAAGTCGTTTCTCTTATAGCGCTTCAAGCTCTGTGAGACACCGTCGATGGTTGTCCTCTATTTTCATTCCCGTTATGAGGGTGACGTGGAGGGATGGGATCTGGATCTCAAGAGGTAGTACAGTCTCGTAGCCGTATACCAATGAGTAAGGCGTGGTGGCGGTCAGCGTACGGACCATCGTGCGATACGCCCATAAGCTCTCACAAGCATCTTGTTCTAATCGCGTTTGCAACTGGATGTCAGCTTGGTTAGGATCTTGATAATCATCTTGTTGAAGGCCTCGGCTAAACCGTTTACCGAGGGATTATAAGCCGTGGAGGCAAGGTTCTATATCCTGAACTTGTCACAAAACTGGGTGAATACATGACTGACAAATTTCATGCCGTTGTCATGAATGATTCGCCTTGGAATGCCATATCGGTATATGATGTGATGTTTGATGAATCTAATTACATCATTGGTTTTGACTTCTCTTAAGGGAACAGCTTCGGCCCACTTTGAGAAGTAATCGGTGATCACTAGTATGAAGCGATGACCTCTTGCTGATGGTGGAGATATTTGTCCGACAATATCCATCCCCCATGATTCGAATGACCACAAATTCACTATCGGGTGCAGGTCTTCAGGCAGCCGGTGCATGTAATTAGCATGGATGTGGCAAGCGTGGCAGCGCCTTGCATACGCGACTGCATCACTGACCATCACAATAATAGCCTATCCTTCGTAGGCGATTGCATAGCTTAGGACCAGGCTCATGGGCCCTACAAATACCATCATGGGCTTCATGTAGGGCTTCCTGCGCTTGTGTCATCGAAAGACATCGAGGTAGCATACCATCATACGACCTATGATACAGAGTCTTAGTAGTAGAGTCGTAGTAGAACCTAGAGGTGCGCCTGCGAATCGACTCTCGTTCCCTAATGTCTTCGGGTAGTATACCGTATAAGACATAGTCGATGATCGGGAAATGCTAATCTTTCGGGTCAAGTTGGCTCGGGGCTTGATGAGTGGTGTTCACTTCCAGAACATCTTTCGATCGAAAGAGTCATCGGCTTGCGACGGTGACACGCTGGGCCGTCCCCAGTGGCTGGGCCAAGTTAGCTGCTAATGGTGCCAGTGCATCCACATGTGTATTCTTGGAGCAAAGCACATGCTCAATGCAAAAGCTTTCGAATGACTTCACTAGTTCGGCAGCTGCCCTATGAAGCGGGATCAGATCATCATTTCTGACTTCATATTCTCTCGTCATTTGCTTAACAATGAGCTGAGAGTCACCGTAGGCCTCAAGGTGCTTTATCTCCAGTTCCCTAGCCAGTTCGAGTCCAATGAGCAGTGCATTGTACTCAGCCACGTTGTTGGTGCACGGCTTCGTCAGAGAAAAGGCACAGGGTAATACATGGTTTTGTTGGGAGATCAAGACCACCCCCACTCCCACAACGATAGACCCGTTCGTGCCAACGCGAGAAGTGTCGTCGAAGAATAATTGCCAAACTTCCCCGGGAGAGGTTGTGTTGACCTCGGGAGTCTCATCTGGCAGATCTTTGAACAAGTCAGTTCTCTTCTCCAGTGGATGACTGGCCATAAGGTCGCATATGGCTTGCCCCTTGACCGACTTTTGTGGCATGAAGTGGATGTCGTATTGAGAAAGCAGGAGTGCCTATTTAGCTAGTCGCCAGCTTAAGGCTCCCAGTTGTGTCATGAAGACCCGGATGGGATTTAATCGAGAAATGACATGGATGGTTTGGCTAACCAGGTAGTGGGGCATCTTTTGGATGGCGAATACCAAGGCAAGGCATTCCTTTTCAACCATAGGGTACCGTCGTTCGGCTCCCTACAGAGTCTTGATTAGATAGTAGATGCCTTGATCATGGCCGGCATTGTTTTTTTTCGCAAGAAGAGCACCAAGGAAATGCTCCATGGCCCGTATATAGATGAGGAATGACTTCCCCAAGACCGGAGCTGCCAAGATGGGTAGATTAGAGAGATAAGCTTTGATCTTGTTGAACGCTCGTTGGCAGGGCTCATCCCATACGAAGGACACACCTTTCTTAATTAATTTGGAGAAGGGTTGGCACTTACCTGAAAGATTCAAAATGAACCTGTGGATATAAGCCAAGCGACCTTAGAGACCCCTTAATTCTTTGAGATTCTGAGGCGGCTGCAGCTCTTGGATAGCTCGTACCTTATCGGGGTCGATGCCAATTCCCTTCGTCGTGACGACGAATCCAATGAATTTTTCACTAGACATTCCTAAGAACGACTTCGTAGGGTTCATCTTCAGTTGATGAGATCACATGAGTTCGAACATTGTTCTCAGGTCTTGGAGATGGTCCTCCTTGCTACGACTCTTCACAATCAAGTCGTCCACGTAGCATTCGACCGTCTTGTGTAGATGGTCCCGAAAGATGGTGCTCATGGCCCATTGGTAGGTCATGCCGGTGTTTTTGAGTCCAAAAGGCATAACCGTGTAACAGTATACTCCCATTGGAGTCCTGAATGAGGTATGCTTCTCATCGTCAGGGTGCATCTTGATCTAATTGTACCCTGAGAATCCATCCATAAAGGACATTCTCTCAAACCCGCACGTGTTATCAGTGATGACGTCCGTGATGGGTAGAGGAAACTCGTCCTTTGGACAGGCGGTGTTGAGGTCTTTGAAGTCAATACAGATGTGCATCTTGTCATTCTTCTTCAGGACTGAACAATATTAGCCACCCAATCAGGGTGTTGTTCCTCCCTGATGAAGCTGGATTCAATCAGCTTCTTCTTCACTTCGGCCTCGATTGCCACCATGATTTGTGGGTGAAACCGTCTTTGTTGTTGCTTGACTGGTTTGGCGCCTGGGCTGATATTGAGGCGATGCATGGTGATTCGAGGATCAAGCCCGGGCATGTCCTCATAGTTCCAGGCGAAGACATCGATATATTTCCATATGAGGGATATGAAGTCTTCTTTCTCTTGAGGGGGTAAACTATCACTGATGAATATGGGATTGGGATTGACCTCATCACCCATGTTTACCTGGAGGACCTTATCCTCAGTGGTGGTTCGCGCTGTTCGAAGCTACTGTTCCATTGAGCGTTAATGTGGTGGTCCCACACTTCATCATAAATCGGGACCTGTTCATCCTCTACTATTTCAGTGGGATCCATCATAGTCATATTGACTGTGAGTCCTTTGAACAGGTCTCCCATGTTGACATCTGAGTCTCATGCCGAGGATGTTGATGATTGATCATCCGAGCGGGCGTCATCAGAGTCCTCGCCGAATTTGTAGTACAACTCTGATGAGGAGGAGGCATAACCTAAGCCCTCTCGAGTCTTACTGAAGTAGTTTGATCGTCTTCCCTTAGGTACGGAGGTGGCTCGAATGACCATCTTCCGTCCTCTGCCATAGTTCAAACCCTCTTGATGGGTGAAATCGTAGCCTATGTTCCTCATAATGCGTTTTGTCGTTTGACTGTATTGCAAAAATTGGGGTACAGGTTCTTCATCCTCGGACTCATCCCACAATGTGTGCAAGGGATGGTCGATTCTCCCAAAGATAATGTCCTTCTGATAATTATCCTGGGTGGGCACAATAAATATGGCCTATGAGGACTCGGTTACCTGTCTTTTCGTAACATGTGACGAGCACACCGGCAAGTGCAAGGAGGAGTCATCATATAACCCTGCACTGGGTCGTCAGATTCGTCATCATCGGACTTCGGACAAGATGACAGGTAAGCAAAGTTGAAATTTTCATTCATGATAATCCCATCCGCTTGGTAAGTATTGGTTACATCAGGGCCTTCATATCCGATTGCAATTGGTTCGAAGTTGTCCAAAATAAGGCCTTCACCATACTCGGGTTCGCTATCCGCTTTGTTACAACTTCTGGATTCTTCAGTCAGTGACAGGTCGTCCGAATCGAGGTCTTGATAGAACAGAGAATCCGTGAAGTAGTTCTCAACCCCCTTGAAGGGCTGTTTGTCGGCGAACACCATCTTCACTTGATCGTAGTTGTCTACGACTTCAAACATTGATGTAACATGGACGGGACTATGCGGTGGTTGTGGATCCATGGTCATCCCAATAGCATATTATAGGAAGGCTCGACGTCGATGACATAACAGGTGACCTCCGTCTTCATGTTGCCTATACGGACTTTAGGCGGATCTTGCCAAGCGGCCTCGTCTCGGTAGCGTTAAAGCCGAAGATGGTCGTGATTGTCGCAGGAAGACGCTTCTGGGGGAATCCTTAGGTGTTGCATAAGTTTCAGGGGACAATGCTCAACGCGGATCCCGGGTCAACTTGGATTCGATCCACTTTGGAGGAACCGATGTACCCCGTGAAGTACAAGGGTCGATCGTGAGAAGTACTTTTGATTAGCATGTCCTCAGGGGTGAATATGATATAGGGGACCCGCTGTTCGGAGGCTTGACAGCACTATAAGCACGTCTTTCCCGGTCTTCTTCCTTATGGACGAGAAGTGCGTGGTGAAAACCTATGAGTCGGCTAATGCCTCTTGTAGAGCTTCCCGAGTAGGTCTAGACAGAAGTAGGAGTTCGTACATGGTGATTCTGGCTGGGATGTTTTTCAGCTATGCAAGTATGTTGAACCGGAAGGGTTGACTACTCAAGCTCGGCCCGTCAGGATTTGGAGGGGATATTGTAGGAGGTCGCGTGGAGGGTCCTACCGGATCCTCCGCCCTTGTAGGGTCATTCTTGGTGAATTCCCTGTCTGCCCTAGTGGCTAGGACGGCAGCCTCCTCGTCAGAGTCAGTGAGGGCGGCTACTACCGTTTTGTCTTCGTCTGTGATAGAGGAGACGGCGTTGCAAGGTTTACCTTTGGTCCTCCTCAAAGGCTTTGAAATCCATTGCTCATCGCCGAGGAGGTTCGGGTGGACCCACATCACCTTCCATGATGGAAAGTTCTGCGATACTAAGCCTTTTCCTCGTTGATTGTGAGGATCGTTGTTAGTAATCTTTAGTATTGCCTTAGGGATAGGAACTACCCCTGCTGGCGCTTGAACTTCTGGGAGATCCGTTCCAAAACTCAGAGTGATCATGTTCGTGGTCACTTGTTTTTGTATCTTCTCCTTTTTTAGAACTCCCACATCGTATATAGCTTGAAGATTATCCTTGAGGATATAGTTTGGAGGTATGGTGGACAAGGAACCTGTGGTACGCACAGTAGCCTAGGTCATTGGTCTTGTTTGCCTCTTCAGGCTTGGTTACTTCTGGTAGCTTAATCCTGTTGCTTTTGAGGAGCGTGTCGAAGGTTAGTACCACTTGGTCTTCCCTAAAGTTGTATTACCTCGGGGGTCGTTGCTCAAATAGCCTAGGCTTCAGCCTTTGGGCTGGTTTGGGTGCCGGAGCGGAGTCAACCGTCATGATCTCCTTTCCTCTTGATCGAGGGGGGTTCTTAAGCACGCTCGGTTCTGCAGCTCCTCTTTTGGGGTGAGGCTCCCCGGCCTCGAGCCTCTTGATCATATTCTCAACCTATTCGCCCTGGCGTACGAGTTCTTTCCAGGTTCGGGTTTCTACTACGTCAACCTTGGACAGAATATGGATCGAAAGGTTTGCGGTACATCTCAATCAGTGTGGCTTCGGAGACTTGGTCTCGACAATGAACCGATCGATTCCTGAACCTCTTCACGAAGTCATTGACTGAGTCCGACTTCCTCTGTATCATCATCAAAGAAGCGGGCCAGGAAAAGCCTTTCCGCGTCGGCCCATGACGTGATAGAGCCTGGTTCCAACTTGCAGAATCATTTGAAGGCTACCTCTTTGAGGGTACCGATGAACAGCCGGGTGAGGATAGCATCGTTCCTGGTAAGGAATCTGGTTTGATCCATAAAGTAATAGATGTGTTGTGAGGGGGAGCCCTTGCCATCAAACTGTACCAAACTGATGGGCTTGAACATTGTCTGGTAGGGGACTATGTCCCACTCGATAGGGTATGGTCTGACCACCCCCAGTTTGTTCATGTTTTGTTAGAGCTTAAGGCATTGAGTTGGCTTTGGAACTCATCAAACCTCCTGTCCCAGGTAGTACCCCCGGTGCGTGATGTCTTTAACAACGTCTTCGAAGAGTGATCCGAATGCAGATCAGTATTATCTTCCAGCTCAGTCATCTGGCTAGGAGTGGGTTCCCACTCCTTGTTTCCTGCCGACTTCTGTAGGGTACGCGTGGCTCTCTTTTTTCTTCCTTTTTTTCAGAAGCTCCTCCAACATGTCTCTTATGGACTCGATGGTGACCATATGTTCTTCAAACTTTTTGGCAATCGTTTGATCACTCGAGGTCTTAGCCATGTGCACCCTTGCTTGCTCACCATGGCTCGAGTGTGAGGTCTGGGATGTGGCTACCACTGAGCAAACTTCCTCTTCACCATTAGAAGGGGGTGCTAGGAGAGCATAATCAAGTGGGATGTTTACTCCCGTACGGGTGTGCAAGAATATACCATCATGCTCGCATTGAACAAGCGGGTGACCGGGTCCCAGGAAAGAGTCCGAATCCGGAGAATCTGGATGTACAATTTTACCATTCCCAGTCATGTTGACTGTAACAGACGAGAGCTCTAAATCATCAACGGTACGCCTTCTTTGGTGGCTACACCTTCGACAAGAAGATCTCGGTTTGGAAGGTCGTTGAACAAGCCTTTCAAACACTGAAGGTCTCGTCGTTCCTACACATTTAAAGTCGGTGAATACTGCTTGGATAAAACTTTCACAGTGACACTGAGGACCCACCTCATGTATGGTGTGCTTGTAAGTTAGGTAACCTTGGAGATCTTCTGTGGGTGGTTGGTGATAACCCCCAACACCAGAGGGGTCAACCAAGTGATTGCATGAGAGAGGTTTAGATGAACCCTCTCGCGTACACTAGATGGAATGGTTAAGCATTGGAGTTAGGTGATTTCGCCTTGACAGGCGAGTCATCACACTCGGGTGAGTTCCTACCTATTGGCGAACTTCGACCTTTTGTTCATGCAGGCGAGTTTGGGAGGTTTCACCTACTATTTCGCCCTTGTCATTAAGGTTCGTCCGCTCGCGGCGCTTACCCGTCGAGTGGACTCGATCAGGCTCGCTTGATTCTCAGGGCTCGCCTGATCTGGGCTGTCTGTTTGCATCAGGGATGTGCCCTGAGAAACGAAGTCCACCTGAGTTAGTGGGCTTACCCGTTTTGATCAGTTTGCCTAGGTGGCCAAGCTTGTCAGAAATACCGGACCCGCCAAAACGGGGGATATTACAATCAGAGCGAAGTTTGCCTAAACACGATGGTTCACCTGATTTGGTGAGCTCATCAACGTTGGGAGGACTTTTTTTCCCATTTTGCATTTTTCAAACCTGAATATTAAGTAAGGTCGTCATATGAGGTGAAGGTCTGGACCTCCTGCTGGGCGAAGGCCTACCGCCGCCGCTGGCGGGCTCTTCTAGAGAGAGGAGCGTTCATGCGGACCGTGACGGTGTAGTCTATGCCAAGGTGAACCACCGTCTCTTCCTGAGCGGGGGCATGCGAGTTTGTTTGGTGACCCATTTGTCAGTTTTTTGCTCCGTGTTTTTGGCCTTTGGATCGGCCTTGGTTGATTTGGGGGGAATAGATTCCCCTGCCATGACTCGGATAGAGCCCTCTGGCGCGGAGGCCTCGACTGCCTGGGGTCAGCTCCTACGCACGACTCCATGGTGTTTGCGGGGTGCATTACCATCATAAGATGAGGAAGACAAGTATTCTTCATACTTTGCTTGATCGAACTCAATTTCGAGGGACTCAACGGTTGTCCCAACAGCAACCTCGTCGAACTGCGTTACCACCATTTCAGTTGAAGAAACGGTTACTCCCACTATGGTCGCCATCTTCTGTAGGCGTAAAAATTAATTTCCCAAAATAGGGGATTTTGTTTATATTGATAAGAATAGATTATTACAAACTAATGAATCAAAATTACAACAGAAGGGGAGGGAAGGCCCTCCTTGTTTAACGTGGGGACTTTGGTAGTAATAGGACGCCTCTCTCAGTTCTCACATCGAGTTTACTCCCCTTGGACAATTTGATCGAGGTTATAGGTGAGCTTCAGTGCATAGTAAAACCTCGTGTTGGTCCAGTTCGAGTATCCAAGCTTAATGGCGATCAAGGCCGAAAGCTAGAAGGAGATGCTACAATGCAAGAATAATGCATAGAGCAGGTCCTTAGCTCGATCGAGGGTTGAGAGCTGGTGGTCCAATTAACTGACTGAATTAATCAATAAACTGTGAAAACGCGAAACCCCCTTTTCTATGGTCAGGAGAGGTTCTTTTATAGGAGAGAGGCGACATGGTTGCCCTCCTTGAATCATCAGATGTGACCATGTCTTGTTGAGAGATGCTATACCTCTTATTTGTACTGTGAGCGGCTGCTTGATGGGCTCGGAGCACTGTACTCCTCCCTTCACGTCGTGGGAAATGGGAAAGCTCATCCTTGTGCGTGATAGTGCCATCGTCAAGTACTCTGGCGAGTTTGCAAGTGAATTTTAGTAATTCGGATGAACTTGACTTATGCTAGCGAGTCGAGTACACAGGTGAGTCTGACGACTGCGTGGATTCGACTAGTCGCTTGTACTGTAAGCGGATACTTGATGGGCTCGGAGTACTGTACACCTTCCCTTCAATTTGTAGAGAATGGGAAGGCCTAACACTATACGTGATATAGCAGCCGCCTAGTACCCTGGCGAATCTGGCGGGTTTGTTGGTTATCTGATCATGCAGGCGGGCTCATCTCTTAGGGACCTGACTCATGTAGGCGAGCTAAGTGTGCAGGGGAGTTGCTGATCGTCTGACGGGTTGCCTGGACGGACAGGAGAGATCAGTGATCGCGTGGTCTCAACTCGTGCTGGCGAGTCAAGCCCGTGAGTGAGCTTCCTTCATCTGATGGACTCAAATCTTGAGTGGACTTGACTCGTGCAGTCGAGTCAAGTGTATAGGTGGATTTTTAGGTCCTACTGTAGTCAAGGCAATTTCTATATCCTACAGGGCGGTGAGAAACCGATGACTGATCAAGGGCGACGGTCATCGGGTGGCTGAGGACGACGGCACGATGAGGGCGGAGTACTGTCAGATGACGCAGGTGGTTATGAAGATGATGAAGGTAGCTGTGTTGTTTGGGCAATGACGCAGGCGACGACTTCGGGCAGAACGAAGACGAGGGCGGTGAGGGAAATGTGAGCGGGCGTCGGAGGCTAATGATGTAGCGGCTGCTGGAGGAGGAGATGAGGATCCAACGATTTTGGCGGTGGTTGTGGATGAAGGGAGAGTTAGGCGTCGTTGGGGAGGATGAAAACAGGGGCTGGCGGTTGCTGGTTGTTGAAGGGGAGTCGGAGATGGGGAGGAGTAGGGGAGGTTGGTGGCTTTTGGAGGAGGTAAAGGAGAAGGTAGCGGATCTATTAGAGGCGTGGAGGCGGGTTGTGGTGGTGGATGAGAGGAGCAGGAGGGGGTTGCTATTTAGGGTAGGTGAGAACCAGGGATGAAACAACGGGGGTGTAATGGCGGCTGAGGAAGAAGAAAGAAAAGAAGAACGGGAGAAAATCCCTAGGTTTCACACCCTTATGGTTTCACACTAGTAATTAGGCTAACACCATTTTTTCATTCATTTCATTCCATAATTTCCATCTAATTACAATTGTGCTTAAATAGAGAAAAGAAAATCTCACAAAATAAAATCTCACACAATCAATAATTACCAAAACTAACCTAATTTGAAATTCAAATCTAAACTAAAATTCAAAATTTGAAATTGACTACTAAAAACTGAAATAATTAAAGTTAAATGACAAATAGAGAAAGTTATAATTGTTGTCCTCATTATTCTCCTCGGGTAGGAGAAAACTCGACTCCGTCGAGTTAGTTGCAGAATCTTGTCATCTTTAATATTGTCTGCCTACATCTTAATCTGTCGTCAGTTACTTTCTTGTATCTTAAATCATTAACTAAATCACATTATAAATTCACCATCTAAAATATTATCAAAATTCACTGATGTATGAGTGAATATATAGAAGTGGGATAAAGTGAAAAAACTCTCATGAATAATAGGCTAGGGTCAGGCTTATATCAATGGACTGCCAATAACATTGTGAACTATTTAATCAATCAATATTAAAAATAAAACTATAAATAAATCGATAATATAAATGTTGCCATTAATTAGTTCAATAGTTGGAAAAGTTCATAAATATCAAGTCAAATCTTAAACAGCTATAAAGAAACTGTATTGGACAAGTCCAAACCATCTAAAATATCAGCATTAATAGTTTTAAATTATATCCTGACTCAATATCATTCATTTTAGTTAACGATGTATTTATTCAAATTGTATCACCAATTCCCCAATATATGATCAATGCAAAATAAAAATGATGTAAATCAACTCAAATGATTATGATAAAATGCAGACTTGAAAAAATACGATCAATGACAGATGTAAACTCAACGAAGTATCTAACATGCATGACGTCCTCTATCAAATGGAATGATTAGGTGTTCTTTTGTTAAAATGCATAAAAGTTTTACTATCCTAACAGTGATAGTGAGGAACATGCAAGCAAATATATGACGAAGGAGTGTTTTTGTGTGTTTTTAACATGAGAGAATGAAAACACTCGTGCTCAAACTTATATCCCTAATCACTATATATTCCTAAAAAGGATCAGTGTATGTGTGAGTGACTATAGGGATAATGCATGGGGATTTGATAACTAATATGGTAGCTATTTTGCTATGTTCAGTTTGGGTTTCAACTTCCATACAGATATTTGATTGAATCGCTTTAGGACCCACCTTAGGAACTTGTTGGGGGTCATGTTGGTCCGGGAGGACTCTAGGGAACATCAACAGCATTTTCAATCACTGGAGTTGGTTCAGGAGGAGTTGGAGTTTCGATTTCAAGAACAACTTTAGCGACGACATCAGTAGACTCCGTCATCAGAGGGTAGTTTGGGGAATAATCGGAGTGTTGCCATTGCATGAAACTTCAGTTAACTCCACAATTGCAGGGGTAGTTTAAGAAGAAATAGAAGTGCATGGTTTTTCCATTGTACTATCCCGAAATTTCTTGCCAAAGTTAGATTCTATCAAATCTATGGCATGGTTAACGGTTTCCTCAATAAGAGGTTTTAATTCCGTTATAGGCGGCTTATTAATTCTAACTCTGAACGGGATCGTACAGATGCTAGTGATGTGCCCATATCCTTAACAATTGTAATACTGAATTATTGGGTAAAGTTTGGAAAAATCTCCCACTGACTCCTTGCCCTTAGGATCGACTCTTGGCTAGGAATAAGTAAGGTTAGGCCGACTTGGAGGTTGACTAGAGGTAGAGGCACAGGAGGGCTGACCTTGATCTTACGAATACAGAGTTGTAACAGGCACTTTTCCTAGACTAATGTGCATCTTATTGGTTGCATCTTGGAAGGCCTAGGCTACGACACCTAGTTGTATTTTTAGTTCATCGAATTTCTTAAGGAGTTCGAGAGACATGTTGGACTCACTAGTCAATTCACTTGACTCTCCTAGGGTAGACCTATGCGATTAGGTATGCACTAATAATTAACTGGGATGAGTGGGATGCATTGACAGTTAAATAAGATGAATGAGATTTTTTAATATAAAATATAAGACAACTAAAAAAATTCCTAACCTAGAACCATGCTCTGATATCAAAAATAATGCGAAACGGGGTAGGGGGTTTATCGAAATCAGCGATTTAATTCGAACAACGCACCATTTCGCTAAATATCAAGATCTTCGGTAGGAAATTAATTTCAAACAATTAATATGACAGATAGATTTTAATAAGATTTGCATCGATAATCATGAACAATTCCAATCTCAAACAATATAACTATTGTATTCATTATCATTGCGCAAGTTCTACAACTAATATCAAATCTAAACAGTCACATGTTCAGTTACTCTTAATTCACAAGTATGAACTAAATAGTGAATATATGATAATAGTTCAGAGATGTGATATACCCATGCAATTAACTAACAAAATGAAATTAACAGAAAAATAAGGGATGAAAGAAAACGAAACCTTCGTATCGGACTCGAGTTGGAATCCAAATAGATCTGAGCAAGTGCGAGTTAGGTCTGGACTAGAAACCAGGTCTAACTAAACTCGGTTCGAGTCTGAACCAAAACAAGTCAGATCCAAAGGAATTGGTGTCAGGTCTGATCAAAACAATCGAAACCTGAGGTCTTCGCTGTGAATTCTTCGATCTAAATAAGGCGGAGAGAAACCGGTGGCTGATCAAGGGTGGTGGTCGTCGGGTAGCTGAGGACGGCGACACGATGAGGGCAGTGTGCTGTCGGATGACGCAGGCGGTTATGAAGATGATGAAGGTAGCGACGTCGTTTGGGCAACAACCCAGGCGACAAACTTCGAGCAGAATGACGAAGAGGGCTGTGGAGGAAACATGAGCGGGTGTCGGAGGCTAGTGACATGACAGCTACTGGAGGAGGAGATGAGGATCGCGCGATGTTGGCAGCGGTTGTGGATGAAGGGAGAATTGGGCGCTGCTGGGGAGGATGAAAACAGGGGCTGGCGACTGCTGGTTGTTGAAGAAGAGTCAGAGATAGGGAGAAGCGGGGGAGGTTGGTGGCTTTCGGTGATGGATGAGAGGAGCATGAGGGGTGCTATTTGGGGCGGGTGAGAACCAAGGATGAAACAATAGGGGGGTGTTATGGCAGCTGAGGAAGAAGAAAGAAAAGAAGAACAGGAGAAAAGCCCTAGGGTTCACACCCTTACGGTTTCACACCAGTAATTAGGCTAACACCATTTTTTTCATTCATTTCATTCCATAATTTTCATCTAATTACAATTATGCTTAAATAGAGAAAAGAAAATCTCACAAAATAAAATCTCACACAATCAAATCTCTCACAATCAATAATTACTAAATCTAACCTAATTTGAAATTCAAATCTAAACTAAAATTTAAAAGTCAAAATTCAAAATTGACTACTAAAAACTAAAATAATTAAAGTCAAATGACAAATAGAGAAAGTTGCAATTGTTGTTCTAATTATCTAGTTTCTGTGAAATTATAGTGTAGTCGACTACTAGGATTTATAGTCGACTACTAAGAGTCAGTTCAGAATTCCAGAACGTATATCTTTATAGTGTAGTCGACTAATGACTATAGTAGTCAAGTACTAAGAAATTTTCTTACTTCATAGAGTCTGTTTAGACTCAGTATAGTTGTAGTCGACTACTAAGACAATTAGTCGACTACATATACAGTTTTTTCTTATTTTGAAGTTTAAATTTATGACTGTTTTATAGCCGTTTGTGGACATTATTTAGGTTTAAAATTTTATCTTTTTAGAGGCTATAAATAGGTATTAAAGTTCAGAATTTGCCACCAAGATTCATACATATAAGATTAGACTTTTGTGCAAATTCAAGTGTTCAAAATTCAGATTTTTAGTCTAAGTGTTGGAAATAAGAGATTTCTGAAATAGCCATTGATCTTCATCATACATACAAGTTTTATAGGTAATATTCAGAGATTAAAAGAGTTCCTAAGCCACTGCTATACTTCACTATACATTCAAGGCTTATAGGAATTGTGTTCTTTCATCAATGGAAGATTTCTCTCGGGTGTTAAAGAAGATCTCTTGGTTTGGAGATTGTTATAGTTTGTAGGGACTTGCAAATTGGTCAGGTTTGGTTTATGATTTTGTATTAGTTTTTTAAAAGCATATCGGATTTTTCAAGCGAGATTTGCTTGGGGTCTGGATGTACACCCGGGGTGGTGGAACCAGTATAAAAGCTTGTGTTTGTGATTGCTATTTTCTATGATTGTTGTTATTTTTCTTATAATTTATAATCTACTTTGCAAAAATTTTAAATGAATGCTATTCACCCCCCCCCCCTCTCTAGTGTTTAGTGTGTACTTGGTCAGATCCTACACTTGGTATCAGAGCACGATGAAAGATGGCAACAACAAATACATCGCAATTCCAAGAGGGAAATTCCATACAGCAAGCATCACTATTTGATGGTACAAACTACAACTATTGGAAATGCCGAATGAAGATCTACCTCTAATACCTTGGTTATGACCTTTGGAACATTATAGAGACTGAATTCACAAAGCCAATCACTCCATACACCAAATGATCACTTGCTCAAAGGACAAATGTTAATATGGACTCCAAGGCAATGAATGCGCTGTTTTGTGCCTTGGACAAGAATGAGTTCAATTGCGTGTCTACCTCTACATCTGCACATCAAATTTGGCATACTCTTGAGGTAACACATGAAGGAACTAACAAGGTTAAAGAGTCAAAAATTTATGTTCTTGTTCACAGGTTCGAATTATTGACAATGAGACCATCACGGAGATGTTCACAAGATTTACAGATATCCAAACTCCTTAATCGCACTTGGCAAAGTTTACACTCAAGTTGAAATGGTGAGGAAAATACTAAGAGCACTCACTCCAGAATGGGAGAAGAAGACTACGGCAATTGAAGAGGCCAACAATCTCTCAACCCTCACCTTAGAGGATCTTATCGGAAATCTTATAGCATATGAAGTTCAGCTTAAAGATAGAAAGAAGGATGAGGAACCAAAGAATAAGAAAATACTTGCATTCAATGCATCCTCCGACACCAAAGAATTTGAAGAAGATGATGAGGATATTGCATTGATCACAAAGAAATTCAAACGATTTCTAAAGAAAGGTAAGTTTAAATCAAATAAGTTTAAGAATAGTAACAATGGTTCTTCTTTGTGTTACAATTTTAATAAGCCAGTACATATAAAGAAGGATTGTCTACTTCTTAAATCAAAATCAAAGTCCATCAATTTCAACAACTTCAAGAAGAAGAAGAAGAAGGAGGTTATGGCCGTGACTTGGGATGATAGTGACAATTCATCATCCGAGGACGAAGAAGGAGAAAAAGAAGAATCCAACCACATGATTTTCATGGCACAAGAAAATAAAGTAAATGCTTTTTTAGATAATGAAGAATTACTAGATGCTTTTAATAAACTTTATATTAAATTTAAAGATTTAAATGCTAATTACAAGATTTTGTAAAATGAAAATGAAAGATTAAACTTAGAATTAGTTTCTTCAAATTCTACACAAATAGAAGATTTGAAGGAATTAAATGACAAGTTATTTTCTAAAAATAGATTATTAACTGAAAATAATATTTATCTAAAATCTGAATGTAACATTATGAAAAATAAAATTTTAGATTTAGATAAGAATATGACTTTACTTAAACAAGAATATGAAGAGTTATTTTTAAATGTAAACAAATTCAATAAAGGAAAAGAAGACTTACATGATTTATTATCTTTTCAAAAGTCTTTAAATCAAAAGTTTGGTTTAGGATATGTTAATAAGAAGTATGATAATGTTACTTGGACAAATCATGCATCATCTTCTACGAATAATAATGTTAGAAAATTTCATACACCATTATCAAGGAATATTCATACTAAAAATAATCATGTTTTATCTATGTTTGTTTAGGTGCCTAAAAACACAAGTTTGCATAAAAAAATATTTATATTTCAAATTTAAGAAAAACATATGTAATTCCACTAATTATATTTATGTTAACAAGGGGAAACCAAATTTCAAGTGGATTTGGTCTCCTAAGTGCTAATCCAATGGACCCAACATAAAAAAGGGTACCAATGCTTACACGTCTATATTTCAGGTACCTTAAAAAGAAAAATGGATACTAGATAATGGATGTTCCAAATACATGACCGGAAATACTCAAATGTTGTCTTCAGTTCAATACAAAAAGGGAGGAACTATCACTTTTGGAGACAAAAACAAAGGTCAAGTAATTGGTGTTTGAACCATAGGTAACATTAACAAACCACTAATAGATAATGTTTTATTAGTAGATAGTTTAAAATATAATTTTCTAAGTATAAGTCAACTATGTAATAAGAATTTTAAAATTATTTTTGAAAAAGATTCATGTCGTATCTATGATAATGATTTAAAAAATATTTTATTTAAAAGAAGTATAAAGAAAGATATATATGTTTTATCCATAAATTTTTATTCTAATGATCATTGTTTGTTTAGTTGCACCAATTGATGATTCATTATTATGGCATAGAAGATGTTGACATATTAATATGAAAAACATTTCATGTATTTCTAAACATAGTTTAGTAAATGATTTGCCTAAAATTATAAATATCAAAAATTATTTTTGTGATGCATGTCAATAAGGAAAAATGCATAAATAACCTTTTAAATCTAAAGGTGTTATTTCTACAAGTAGACCACTAGAATTATTACATATGGATTTATTTGGTCCTTCTAGAATTGCATCTTTAAATGGAAGTTGATATGCATTTGTCATTTTTGATGATTATTCAAGATTTACATGTGTTATGCTTTTAAAGCATAAAAATGATACTTTTGATGAGTTTTCTACATTTTGTAAAAATGTAAAAAATCAAATCCTCTATTATTGTCATTATTAGAAGTGATTATGGTGTTGAGTTTGAAAATAAATTATTTTCTGATTTTTGTAAAAAATGATATTTCACATGAATTTTCTTTTTCTTACACTCCACATCAAAATGGAGCTGTTGAAAGGAAAAATAGAACTTTACAAGAATGTGCTAGAATAATGTTATGTGATTATAATCTTCCTAAATATTTTTGGGTAGAAGTAATTAATACTACATATTATGTTTTAAATAGAGTTTTATTAAGACCCATTTTAAATAAAATAAGTTCTGAATTGTTTTATAATCACATTCCTAAAGTTTCATATTTTAAAGTTGTTGGATGTAAATGTTATATATTAAATACAAAAGAAAATTTAGATAAGTTTGATTCTGAATCTGATGAAGGTATTTTTATAGGTTATATTATTCATAGTAACGCTTATAGAATTTTTAACAAAAAGACTTCTACAATAGAAGAATCAATGCATGTTTCTTTTGATGAATCTTATGTTAATACTAGTGATAATAATAATGATGATGATGATGATGTTAATGATCAATCATCTCCTATTATTAATGATTCTAATGATACTAAGCATATGTAGAAGTTAGAAATCATCCACGTGATTTGATCATTGGTGATATTTCTCGTGGTGTTCAAACTAGATCACAATTAGATTTATATACTCATGCTGCTTTTGTTTCAACAATTGAACCTAAAAATATTAAAGAAGCATGTAAAGATGATTTTTGGATAATTGCTATGCAAGAGGAACTCAACCAATTTACAAAAAATAATATTTGAGATCTTGTGCCTAGACCACAAGATAAATCCATTATTGGAACCAAATTGATATTTCGGAATAAATTGGATGAACCTGGTCAAGTTATTAGAAACAAAACTAGATTGGTTGTACAAGGTTATAATCAAGAAGAAGATATTAATTATGATGAAACTTATGCACCAGTTGCTCATTTAGAATCTATTAAAATATTACTTGTATTTGCTTGTTTTATGGATTTTAAACTATTTCAAATGGATGTTAAAATGGTATTTTTAAATGGATTTTTTAAAGTAGAAGTTTTTGTAGAACAACCTCCCGGATTTGAGCATGAAAGTTTTCCAAATCATGTTTTTAAACTTAAGAAAGCTTTGTATAGTCTTAAACAAGCACCCCGTGCTTGGTATGATAGACTAAAGAACTTTCTTTCGACTTCCGAATTTGAAATTGGGAAGGTTGACTCTACACTATTTATTAAGAAAATAAATAAAGATATATTATTAATTCAAATATATGTAGATGATATTATATTTGGATCTACTAATAATGATATTTGTCAAGAGTTTGCTAAGACTATGCAGGATGAATTTGAAATGAGTCACATGGGTGAACTCAACTTCTTCCTTGGACTTCAAATCAAACAATTGAAGGAAGGACCTTTCATCAACCAAAGCAAATATGCAAAAGAATTACTCAAATGCTTTGGAATGGACAATACTACAAGCAAACGAACTCCAATGAGAACTACTACATCTCTTGACAAGGATGAAAATGGTAAGAATGTTGATCAAAAGCTTTATCGATGTATGATTGGATCACTTCTTTACCTTATTGCTAGTAGACCCGATATCATGTTTAGCGTTTGTTTATGTGCAAGATAAAAATATCAATCTAATCTTAAAGAGTCACACCTTAAAGTAGTGAAATTTTTTTAGATATCTTAAAGATACAACAAATTTTAGTTTGTTTTATTCAAAGAATAGCACATTTAATTTAATATCATATAGTGATGCTGATTTTGCAGGATGCAAATCCGATAGAAAAATTACAAGTGGTACATGTCACTTTTTAGGATATTCACTTGTATCTTGGTTCAGTAAAAAGCAAAATTCAGTATCATTATCAACAACTGAAGCAGAATATATTGCTGTAAGTTTTGCATGTGCTCAAGTTTTATGGATGAAACAAACATTATCTGACTAGGGTATAGTTTGTCCTACATCCTCCATAATGTGGGATAATTCTAGTGTTATTAATTTATCTAAAAATCCTATTCAACATTCACTTATAAAATACATTGATATTAGACATTATTTTTTACGTGATCATGTGCTTAAAGGTGATATTTCATTAGATTTTATATCAATGGATAAACAAATTGCTGATATTCTAACAAAATCATTAAAAGAAGAAATTAATGTTAAATTAAGAAGGGAATTAGGTATATGTTAAATTGTAGATTTAAATTAATTTTTAAAATCAAAACATATGCATATACATCATTAGTAGTCAACTAATTAGCTTAGTAGTCGACTACTCTAACGTGCATCAGAAATAAAACTTTCTGTCAATTACAAACTAGTCGACTAATAGTGATTGTAGTCGACTAATCTGAGTTAAAATTGAAAAAACCTGCTTTATGTCAACTACAATGTAGTCAACTAATTATCTTAGCAGTCGACTACACGCACAAACTTTTTCACATATATATAATTTTTCATCTTATTGGATCTTTACCCACCAAACCCAAAACCTAACACTCATTTAACTTAAGTTAAATTCATCTCAATCATTCATTTTTAACTTGATCAATCCTAGCCCTATATTATTTTCTATTTAGATCAAATCTTGATCATAGGATTGAATTTTTGATCTAATCTTGACCATTCATTTTTAGCTTAAGAAAACTACCCTAACTCCTCCACCCACTCACGTTTTCACTCTCCCAAAACCGAAACCCCTCTTCCCCATTTCAGGAACACCGAACCCTCATCCTTAGGCATCACTTTTCCTCCTCTCTTCTCAAAATCTTCTTCAAATTGTTAATTTTCTGAGTTTGTCAGTACTTGTAGTCGACTACAACCACTATTAGCCAACTAATTTCATCTTCTAGGGTATCTACAGTTTGGGTAAGTTTCCTACACTTGATCTTTTGAAATTCATTACTTGAATCATGTCTAGGTCTAAGAGATAAAGGTCAGGTCCTTCAAATATTATTGAGGACTACACTATATACTTAAAAGATCCAAATTCTCTTGAGAAATTTAAAAAATCCCAAACTTTTGAGATACTACTGGGTCGTTTTGTTAAATTTGAAGACTTTGTAACTCATAATTTCAGTTCATATTTTGACAACGTTGGATTACTAGATTTATTTTCATCTGAAAATAACAAACCCCATTATCCTCTCTTAGTTCAATTATTTTACATAAATATCACTTGTCTTGAAACTGTTAACAAAACTGAAAAGATCAACACTCTTGTTAAGGGAATTAAGATTAATTTGACTTCTAAAACCATTGGAAAAATTTTCAATGTCCCTTACTAAGGTGTTAGTCTTCATAATGTTAAGATGAGAGATCAAGACTTGCTTTCGAATCATATCTTTCTCCCAGGTCAAGGAAAACCCTTGAATCATTCTAACAAACTTAGTCCTATTCTTAGATTTATTGCTCGTATCATTGCTTACAATTTGTTTCTAAAAACTAGGAGTTTTTATTTCATTTCTCTAGACTTAGCAAAAGCCCTATATGCCATAATGACAAATATTCAAGTTAATTGGGCTGAAGCGTATTTTGAAAATCTTTTGGTTCTACCTAGAGGATTTCTTCCGTTTGGAGCTTTTTTAACAAAAATTTTTGAAGCCTTCCATGTTGATCGTTCAATTGAGTTCTTTGATTCAAATTCCCTCACTAGGATGAAGTTAACAAACTTTTAACTTCATGACCAAAACCCCAAGATGAGCCTCACCCTCATCAAGAACAAATCCCACAAGAAATTCCACAATCATCTTATTAAGCAGGCCCCTCCTCAAGTCACATACCACCTCCAATGCAAACTGATCCCTCATGCTTCTCAGATGCTTAATATAATACCCTATCTGCTCCTATACTTGAGTTAGAGATTGGACAATGAGCACTATATGCTCAGAATTCTTCCATTTTGAGCAATCAGGATGACATAAAGAAGATGTTGCAAGACTTAAATATAAAGTTTGATTCATATTTTAAAGGACCTCCACATCTTCCAGGCCCTTCATATTAGAGGAGCATGCATGCATCTCATGTAGTACTTTGATTAGTTTCAAGTTTATGTCAAAAACTATGTCATAAGTTGGTTTGTTTATTTATGTCACAACCTATATGGTAGTTTCTTAAAACTTATGTATTATGTCGTGAGTTGCTTTATGTGTTTAAGACTATGTTCTAATTTGTGTTAAAGTTGCTACTATGTTTACTTTATGCTTAGTATGATTTATGCATTAGTATGTTGTGTTCATGAGCGAAATATTCTAAACAGATTATGACGATGGAAGTTATCGAACTATTGGTCTTTATGGCAAGTCTTTGCTTACCTATTTGGATGGTGAAGTAATGGACTATGTTTACAATTTGGATGACCTATTTGAAGTGTTAGCTCATGAAGAAGAAATACTTGCATGTTTAGAATAAATGTTCAATTCTTTTTGCTAATGACAAAGGGGGAGAAAATATTAAAATATATGAATTTTAGTAACTCTTATATGCTTTTATGCAGGGGGAGTAAGTATATAATGTTCATAAGTGTTTAATTCTTTTCTGATATACTTACATATGCATAAATCGTTTGTCATCATCAAAAAGGGGGATAATGTTGGATATATTATCCCCAATATATAGTTTTGATGATAACAATATACTATGTGTATTATTATGCACTAACATATCAATGCAGATATCAACATCAAATATAATTAAGATATGTGTGTGAGACCCTAGAGGGGGGGTGATTAGGGTCTTATGCTAATCTAATCCCGATTAAAAGCCAATTGAAAATAATATTGATTAATTTATTCTTGCAAGAATAATATAAGATAGATATGAGCAAGAATGATATGAATAGGCACAAATAAAAGTACGCTAAGCAAAACACAAACAAACGATATGTTTACGAGGTTCGGTCACCACGACCTACGTCCCCGCTCCTCACCTCGAGGAGATCTCCATGATCACAATCCGGTTTGGAAGCCGGAACTTCTACACACTCGGTTTACAAGCTTACCAAAAACTCTCACACAACAAATACTATGCAATCACACTTTACACACTAAGTGTAGGAACCTAGCCCGTGTCCTCCTCCTTAAGTGCTCGGATGCAACCTCTCCCTAGGTTCGTCAACCGACGCCACTCCTATTAGATTCGACCCCGTCTCTCGCCTCACACTTCTCTTGGTGTACAAGTGTATTACAAGTGATACTCACAAATAAAGATTAAATACAATGGTTTGTTCTCAACAACAAATGAGAACGCAAATAAAGCTCACACGTACTAAATCACACCCCACAACCCACACTATATAGTATGAAAATATTAAGCTCAATATTGTGTGTGTGATAACAGTGAATGAAAAATACGTAACTCAATAAATATAGCTAAGATATAAAAATGAAATTATAAGCTATATGAAAAGATGAGTTAGGAAAACTTCTCAATAAACAAGAAAAAAAGTAGAGGGTGATGAGAATAGGATCCTCAGTTGAAATGAAAGGCCTCTTCTTGTTGTAGCAGACTTCTTTTAAAACAGATGATTAGAAACAGCTTAAACAGCTCTTTTAAACACACTTAAGATTTTGTTAAAACAAAACTTAGTTACCTTGAAAGAGAGCAGCAATAGGATATTTATACCCACTCAAATTATCAGCCAAAACCAACTTAAAAAGACCAAAATAGCCTCAGACAGCCGTTGCAGAAAATAGCCATTAAAAGGTAATGATGAGATCGACGGTCGACCGTGGAAATCTCGCGGTCGACCGCGAGGCACAAAAAAGCTGAGAATAGGATTTGAAAGCTGGCGATCGACCGACGGTCGACCGCAAGCACATAAGAGCCATACTAAGAAAGTTTGCTGCTAGCGGTCGACCGTGGCGGTCGACCGCAAACTGATACATGGCATATGACAGGTTTTTGGGCTGATTTTAAAAATACATTAAAAATATCAAATCAATTCTAAAAATAGTAAAACTTTGGAGAAAGTTTCCAAATGATGAAATAAACATGTTTGAAAAGGAATTTTTAGAAAATCAATTTTTGTTTGTGAAAACTCCCTGTTTTTGAAAAGTGTTCAGAAAACCTGTATTTTTGTGAACATAAAAATTGAGATATGATTTTTTAAAACGTATATATGTAACATGCATATATTATATATGTATAAAGAAGTGTGAATGAGCTGTAAACATGAAATAAAAACTATTGTAACAAAGTTTGATGAGAAATCATTTATTTGATAGAAAACGTCCAAATTGTGTTAAGTGTTCATATATTGAGCTTAAATATAAACATACAATATATGTAAGCAAACTAAACTAATACCTAGGTGAATGCACACACATGAACTTGAATCTTTAACGCTTGATTGTCATGTGTTGAATTACCTGTAAAGAGAAAAACAAAACAACAAAAACTGGAGAATGGATTAGCGATAAATTGTTTGACAAATCATCATCAAAACTATAGGGCCAACAATCTCCCCCTTTTTGATGATGGCAAACAATTTATTTAATAACATGAAATACATATTGATAAACCGTATATAACATGAATAAACTATATTAACATGAATATATAAAACCACATATCATAACATTCAATCAATATGAATTAAACATTAAACTGAACATCAATATGTAGATTTTCTCCCCCTTTGACAACATCAAAAAGGGAAAAAATAAATAGGAGCCACGCTCCCCCTGCATACAAGTACAGATAATAACCAAGTGTATGGACAAAAGCTCCCCCTGTCAATTTGCATAAATGACATATAAAGGTCATATATAGGAGCTAAATAATCATAACCATTCATACACAGCCATAAACATTTTAAAGTCCAGACCAAGCATAGAGCATCATTAGCAACATGTTTTCACAATACCACATATTTGTTTTCACAAAACAAAGCATAAATATTGTTTTCACCATACACTGTTCATAGAAATGATAAACTAACATAATCACAATAAACCGAAGTAGTCCCACAAAACTACATTGTTTTCCACACAAACCATACACAATTTGTTCCATAATACCACATAGTTTTCCACACAAACCATAGAGTTATTACAACTCAAAACAAAACATAAGTATCAAGTTTTCTTTCACCAAAACATAAACATAATCATAAGCATAAAATCCAATAATCAACGAGAATCAATCTCCACCATCATCAGAAGTAGGGCCAGAGCCAGATCCCGAACCAGAGCCAGAAGCAGATCCTCCTTTAGATCCCTCTTCAGAACCAGAGTCGGAACTGGAAGAGGGATTCGAAATCCCAAGAGACTGACGCGTATAAGATAGATGAGTCCCAACGTCCTTCTGAATAGTTGAGACCTGAGTCTCAAGACGATCTAATCGGGCACAAATATCAGAAGTGGAGGAGGTAGAAACTCTAGACCGAGAACGGGAAGATGATGGCTTAGCAAGATCAGATAAGGATTCAGAAATTTGCATACGGGAGAGAGAGACTCTATCAAAGTATTCCTTACTCGGATAAACTTTGGGTTCATTGGTTAGAGCAACACCGAAGTGTTGAAGAATAAGGGTGATGAAGCTGCCAAAGGGAAGAAATTTGTAATGCTTGCATGCCATGTTCTTAAGAAAAACATTTGCCCAATTCACTTTTATTTTGGCAAATATGGCATAAACAGCATTAACCTTATCAGGAGCAAAATGATCAAAGTTACCGGTTTTGGGAATGACATTTTGAGCAATAATACGAGCTATGATTTTAGCAGTGGGATTGAGTGATTTGTTGTTCATAGGATAGGTGCAACCGGGCTTAAACAATATATCGTTTACAGCCTGATCAGTGTGATCGATAGACATAAGCTCAACGTTACTTGTTGGAATCTTAAGGATTCTCACAAGTTCGTCGGCAGAAAATGAGATCTGAATGTTCTTAACAGATGTGGAGATGGTTTGAATACCATCGGCAGAAGTGGTGATAGACAGATTTGCATAAAACAGATAAACAAGAAATGAGTAATACGAAACCTTACGTTCCACATCTAACAGTTTATCCAACCCAACGGCATGTAGAATCTCATGAATGTCATACATGGCTAATTCCTCATATATGATATATCGACTAGGTAGGATTTTTAGTTTACACAGTTCCCTATATTTCTTAATTAGGGGTTTGAACAGAAGATAATCTTCATAGTGGGAGGCAATGGAAGATGAGGAACCAGACTCAGGCTTAGATCTCTTCTTAGGAGGCATAGTTATAAAAAATAACTATGGTTTTACAGATAGAAATATGACAGAGTTGAAAACCCTAGAAATCCTAGAATGAAATTAGAGCACAAGAAATACAAAAGATGAGAGAAGAGATTACTCAATCAATTTGCAACTGAAATTGATGAACAGATGGCCAAATGAGAGAGAATAAGAGCCGCGGTCGAACAATGATGAATGACGGGCGACTGTGGGAGAATTTTCAGATTTGGGGAAAATTTTTGAATGGGGAAGAAGAAGAGGGTCAGATCATAAGAGGAGAGGAAGGAATGGCCAGGATTAGCTCAACATTAAGATCAACGATGGTGATTCATTTGGGTATAGAAGAATTAACCAATTGAAACCGAAACCCGATAATAAAATAAAAACGAATCAGAAAAAATTTCTTGCGGTTGACCGTGGCGGTCGACCGCGAGAAAAATAAAAGCATATGCATTTTAAAATCCGGATTTTGAGAGAAATGTAATTTGGACTTTAATAAAAATTTGTTTTATGTTTATTATATATATGTATAAGAATATATAAGAAGTTCTTAGCTATTTAAATCATGAAATTATTTTATTTTAGCTTAATAAAAACTAAATCACCATTAAAACTCAAAAACAACTATAAAGCAAAAAAAACAACGATAGTTACAAACTTAATTTGGTACCCAAATCATTTTGGTACCACTAAAATTTGGGACATGACCCCGATCATATAAATCCAAGGCCCTAGGGTTATGAACCCGTTTGGGCGTATTTTGTGCACCGATATGGTAAAAAAAATCGTAAACATGACCCATGCGATTGTAATTTATGCAATGTAGGGGTTTGAATGGTTTGCATTGACCGAAATGAAATGCACGTGGTTCATTTGCAAAAATAAATTTTTCTTTGTAATTATTTTGCAAATGAGAATTTCTTTTCAAATCGAAATAAAACATGGCCAAATGACCAAAATGACCATAATAATCATATTTATACACATGAGCATGTTTATGATTTACACTATGTGTGTGTACATGTGTATGAGATAAAGAAGCTTGATGGGATGCACAAACATGAATAGGCTTATCAATTTTTTGTGCATTATGACAAAATTGGGCTAAATGTCCTTTAAGACCTCAAATAGAATATTTATGAATTTTGTCATACATGTGTGCATAGTGAATAGGTTTCTTAGAAGAATTAATATTGTATTTTGCACACAAGTCCATAAGCTTCTTATTATTAGCAATACAAGTGTTTAGTGTTGAATCTAAGGTAGATATACGTTTTCTTATTTGATTCAACTCATCATTGTGCATACAAGCATTGCTACTAGAAGTAGGATAAACATGGTTATTTATCATAGATTTTAACTTATCTACTTCTAACATGACATCACATTTTTCATGAAGCAAACTAGTATTTTCTAATCTCAAAGTTTCATTGCATTCTTTAAGAATTATATTTTCATTTGCAATAAAATTAAACTTCGTGGCTAGTGTTTCATGAGTGGATTTCATATTTACATACTTACTCTTTATATCAATATAGCAATTGTGTAATTTTTCAAACTCAAGAGCAAGCTCATCAAAAGTAATAATATCATCATTATCAAGCTCGCATACCTCACTAGGGTTATCACCTAATGGTAGTGTACATGGAGATGAGGCTTCTTTAGAACTCAAAACGGGATTTTTTAATACTTGTTGAATAGCCTCTAAGTCCCCTTCATGTGCTTCAATAAATTTTCATAAGGCGTAAGCACTATCAAAATTAGCAAATTTGTTAAAAAATAAAGAGTGAAAAGCGTTAAGCAAATATTCTAACAAAAGCTTGTTCATATTAAATAATCTTTTATCATTTTCACTCCATTTGGATTTTTTCAAAATCGGAGCAATATAAGCATCCTCAATAATTTCTCATAGATCGAATTGTTTAGATTGAACAAAAAGTTTGAATCTAACACTCCATTGAGCATAGGGGAAAATATCCAAACGCGGTGCAATATTAATAGCATAACCTAGACTAGATGCATCATACATATCCATAATGATTATATGCAAGAAGCAAAAAGCAATCAACACTAGATTAGTACAAAAACAATAACTTGGATCTTTAACTCAAGGCGATTAGTCCTTAAATCAAAGAGCACCAAGCTCTGATACCAATTGTTAGACCCTAGAGGGAGGGGGTGATTAAGGTCTTATGCTAATCTAATCCCGATTAAAAGCTAATTAAAAATAACATTGATTAATTTGTTCTTGCAAGAATGATATAAGATAGATATGAGCAGGAATGATATGAATAGGCACAAATAAAAGTATTCTAAACAAAACACAAACAAACGATATGTTTATGAGGTTCGGTCACCACGACCTACGTCCCCGCTCCTCACCTCGAGGAGATCTCCACTATCACAAATCGGTTTGGAAGCCGGAACTTCTACACACTCGGTTTACAAGCTTATTGAAAACTCTCACACAACAAACACTATGCAATCACACTTTACACACTAAGTGTAGGAACCTAGCCCGTGTCCTCCTCCTCAAGTGCTCGGATGCAACCTCTCCCTAGGTTCGTCAACCGACGCTACTCCTATTGGATTCGACCTCGTCTCTCACCTCACACTTCTCTTGGTGTACAAGTGTATTACAAGTGATACTTACAAATAAAGATTAAATACAATGGTTTATTCTCAATAACAAATGAGAACGCAAATGAAGCTCACACTCACTAAATCACACCCCACAACCCACACTATATAGTATGAAAATATTAAGCTCAATATTGTGTGTGTGATAACAGTGAATGAAAAATACGTAACTCAATAAATATAGCTAATATATGAAAATGAAATTATAATCTATATGAAAAGATGAGTTAGGAAAACTTCTCAATAAACAAGAAGAACAATAGAGGATGATGAGGATAGGATCTGCAGTTGAAATGAAAGGCCTCTTCTTGTTGTATCAGACTTCTTTTAAAACAGATGATTAGAAACAGCTTAAACAACTCTTTTAAACACACTTACGATTTTGTTAAAACAAAACTTAGTTACCTTGAAAGAGAGCAGCAATGGGTTATTTATACTAACTGAAAATATCAGTCAAAACCAACTTGAAAAGACCAAAATAGCCTCAGACAACCGTTGTAAAAATAGCTGTTAAAAAGCAATGATGAGATCGGCGGTCGATCGTGGAAATCTCGCGGTCGACCGCGAGGCACAAAAAGGCTGAGAATAGGGTTTGAAAGCTGACGGTCGACCGCGGTGGTTGATCGCGAAGGTCTCTGGATGGATTCACGGTCGACCGTCACGGTCGACCACGAGCACATAAGAGCCATACTAAGAAAGTTTGCTGCTGGTGGTCGACCGTGGCGGTCGACCGCAAACTGATACATGGTATATGACAGGTTTTTGTGCTGATTTTGAAAATACGTTAAAAATATTAAATCAATTCCAAAAATAGTAAAACTTTGGAGAAAGTTTCTAAATGATGAAATAAACATGTTTAAAAAGGAGTTTTTGAAAAATCAATTTTCGTTTGTGAAAACTCCCTGTTTTTGAAAAGTGTTCAGAAAACCTGTATTTTCGTGAACATAAAAATTGAGATATGATTTGCTAAAACGTATATATGTAACATACATATATTATATATGTATAAAGAAGTGTGAATGAGCTGTAAACATGAAATAAAAACTATTGTAACAATGTTTGATGAGAAATCATTTATTTGATAGAAAACGTCAAAATTGTGTTAAGTGTTCATATATTGAGCTTAAATATAAACATATAATATATGTAAGCAACCTGTCACGCCCCGCTTCCCAAAATACCCGGGAATCGAAACGTGAACAAGCCCGCGACGTATTAGATTGAGAAGAAATATACACTATTATTTTTTCCTTTCTTTTCTTTTCTTCTCAATCCGATACGCTAAGCGTCTGGAAATAAAACAACGCGAAGTCACAGGTCCTCGATCACAGTAGCGAGAATATAATAAACAACACAGACAGATAATATACATATCACAACTGAAACATCATCCGTGACATGAAAATACGGGTCAAACATGCCCTTATACAAATCTGAATAAATGAATACTGAAGAGATACAAAATACACCGATCAATTAGAAATGGAAGGTAGTACAAAAAAAAACGGATGACCAATAACTAAGCTTCAGCTTCTCCTGCTCCGTCTGCAGGACACTCCTACTGAGAATATCCCGGCTCTGGCGTATCTCCAAGCTGGACCTGTTCTTCCTCTAAATCTGACGTACACCAGAGAAAACAGGTGTACGTCAGGTGCATGGTGCACGACAAGACCCGACAAAACAAAATAGGACAACCGAAAACCAAAGCGAGAAATGATACGATAACAGAAACGACAAAGAACGTGCAACTGATAATCCAACAAAATCAACATGCAATCCACTACCAAAACATGATAATCATAAGAATCCGTAAATCAATCGGGTAACAAAATCATGCAGCTAGCGATCAGAATAATCATCCAAGAAACAGAGTCATACACTAGATGAAATTAATACTTAAAAATCTACAACTCGAGACGTAGTACGTCGAGCGAAATAATCCAAACAAGAAAACCCTCATGTATATACCATATGTCTCAAATTATAGATAATTAAATATTAATCCCGATCTATGTGTAAAAAGAAGTACAACCGGCCTACATCTCACAAGAATCATACTTAGCCAAGAATCGAGGTCATGTAACTAATCATCCTATAACAGGTCACTGGTCCACATCTCACACAGAGTCAACGCTCATATTACCGGATAACTGACTGTTCACAAATCCTCTACGCGCATCCAATACCGCTACACGAATCGGTCAGAGGACTACACGCAATCCGATCTCGGCCTGGTCCGAACTCAGGCAAAGCTTAGGTGACTACACAAATTCACTGACTAAAGTGACTACACGAATTCACTTTAGCCCAACAAACCAACCCCAGTGACTACACGAATTCACTGGCGCGAGCCTGGAAGATACATCAACAGTCTTATCCGATCACATGAACATGGACTTCCCCATCCCAACTCTCTTGTATTTTCTAAGTCAAACATAATCCATATTGAAATTCGGGTTCACCACCTAAACTCAGTCAACACACTCACACATGTCACTAAGTCTGTTCATGACGCACGAGGCCACTAATTCATGAACTGCTAATGGTTCTCAATCACAAGATGGACAATACATAGCACTATAGCAAACATGTCAAATACATTAAATAAATATAAAACGTGAAATGTGATCATGAACAACAACTATGTAATTCAGAAAATAATTCTTTTTCCAAAATAATTTCTTAACACTTATTTCTCATTATAATTATTCTACAATAATCTTTTTAAATAATGAATATTAACTCAAATAATCCTTTCACAAAATAAATTCTTTTAAGAATCATTTATTATAATAACAACTCAAATAATCCATTTTTACAGAATAAAATTCTTTTCTCATTATAATTAATCTAAAAATAACTTCTTTTTCAAAATAAATTTCTTTAAATCATTATAAATATCTAAAAATGATTCTTTTGCCGAACTAAATTCTTTTAATTCCTTATAATTATTCTGAAAATGCTATTTATTATATTACTATAATATATTTTAATATTCTTCATCAAACAATCCACGCAGGTCATTATATTACAAACTAATCTACACAGACAACTCATAATAGATCTGAAAATATAAAGATCGACAAGCTGAGTAACGGGATCTTGCCTCGGATACGTGGAATGAATTGACGCTGACGGCACGGATCGACGGTTGACTTGTGGAGCTGGACGACAACATCGACGACGGGTTTGACGGCGTGGGGATCTCAGCGTGGCTACGGGCTGTCGGCGTCGAGGCGGAGGAGCCCAGGTAGTGCGGACCCGAGGCTGCAGTGAGGTCACAAACGGCGGCAGGAGACGGCGCTGGGGTTCGTGGAGGCGGCGGCTACTGGTCAGGGTTCGTCGGCGACGAAGGGGGCGGTCGAGCGACGGTTAAAGGGAGAGGCAGCAAGGTTCTCGGGTTTGGGGCTGTCGAGGGGCTGCGAACGGTGGTGAAGAGGGTGATCGCGTGGGTGGTGATGGTGGATCTGGTGGTGGCTGGTGGAGGCCGGCGTCGTTGAAGACTGCTGTTGGCGGTGAAGGAGACTGACGGCGGCCTTGAGGAGGGGATGCGGCCTGGTGGAGGTAGCTGGGGCGTGGTTCGACGATGAGAGGCGGGGGCTGGTGCTGGTGGTGGTTTGGTGGCGGAAGAGGGAAGCTAGAGACGTTGGAGCTGGCTGGAGGTGATGTGAGGCTCTTGGAGGCGGCCAATGGAAGGGAGAACGGAGAGAGGAGGAGGCTGGGGCGGTGGTCGTGGGCACTGGCAGAGGCGGTGGGCCGCTGGGGTGAAGGAGGCCGACGGTGGTTGCAGAGGAGGGAGAGATGTGATCGAAGGCGAGCTTGGTCGGGGTGGAGGAACGCCGGTCGGTCGGGTTGATGGTGGAGGTGGTCGGAGAAGAGAGAGAACGGCGAGGGTTTGGTGTTTTTCGTGAAAGGGGAGAAGGGAGAAGTTACACAGTGGCGGCTGATGTGAACAGGAAAAGGAAAAACAAAAGATAAACTGTATATATATATAGGGTATATTAGGGTTAGGGTTATTGATTAAAATAATTAAAATAAATAATTTTGGGTACTTAAAAATTAAACTAATTACATAATAATTATCTACAATTAAAAACATACATGTTGTACTAATACAACAGTTGATACGAAATAGTCGAAATATACCCATATTGTACAATTAAACGAGAATAATTAATAAATAAAATATATTTACTTATATTTAAAATCAAATAATTATGGGATAATTATATACACAGTAAAACGTACAAGTTATACTAATACGACAGATAATATATAATAGTAGAAATAATACAGCAAATTATACAAATAGTACGTAATTAATAATACAACGTATTATATAAAAATATACGTAATAATAAAAATAATACCACGTATTATTCAAAATGATACGTAATAGCATCGGTAACACAACGGATAAATTCCAAAAATATTTACTGCACTAAATAAATTTATAAATATTTAAATCATTTAAATAAATAGAAAACTTAGACTTTAAATCATAGAAAATTATAAAAATTCAAGAAAAATACAAATTCTCTTTTAAAAACCATAATTAAATATTTTACTTAAAATACTAAAAAATTATTTTAACTAGTATCAAAATTCATGGTCCTTACACAAACTAAACTTATACCTAGGTGAATGTACATACATGAACTTGAATCTTTAACGCTTGATTGTCGTGTGTTGAATTACCTGTAAAGAGAAAAAAAAACAACAAAAACTAGAGAATGGATTAGCAATAAATTGTTTGACAAATCATCATCAAAACTATAGGACCAACAATGCGAACAAAGTGCAGGATGAGTTCAAGGATGAGTTCAAGGCAACAAGAAGTAAAGAAGAAGAAGTGCATAAACATCATAATGTAATTTTTTTACATTTTTTTTACTTAGATTTATTGTACAAGCCTTGATCACTCACAATACATACACACACATAGTGTTTTAGAACACACATGCTTAGTGTGTGGTTAAAATAGAAATCCCCTATGTTAACCATTAGAGTTTATAGATAAAGAATGAGTCTTAAAATACTTCATATATCTCATATTTACCCCTTATTAGTCAACCAATAAGAATAGCAGTCGACTACTAAAGCCTTGGTCAAAATATCAGTTTTTGTCATTTTACAGTGTAGTCGACTAATACATATTGTAGTCGACTATTTAAGACTCAGATAAAATTCTAGTTTTTGTGAAATTACAGTGTAGTCGACTACTAGGATTTATAGTTGACTACTAAGAGTTAGTTCAGACTTCTAGAATGTCTGTCTTTACAATGTAGCGACTAATGACTATAGTAGTCGACTACTAAGAAATTTTTAACTTCACAGAGTCTATTTAGACTCAGTGTAGTCGACTACTAAGACAATTAGTCGACTACAAATATAGTTTTTCCAGATTTTAAAGTTTAAATTTATGACTGTTTTATAACCGTTTGTGGACGTTATTTGGATTTAAAAATTTATCTTTTCAGAGGCTATAAATAGGTATTAAAGTTCAGAATTTGCTACCAAGATTCATACATATAAGATTTAACTTTTGTGCAAATTCAAGTGTTCAAAATTCAGATTTTTCAGTCTAAGTGTTGAAAATAAGAGATTTCTGAAATAGCCATTGATCTTCATCATACATACAAGTTTTATAGGCAATATTCAGAGATTAAAAGAGTTCCTAAGCCACTGTTGCACTTCACTACACATTCAAGGCTTATTAGAATTGTGTTCTTTCATCAAAGGAAGATTTCTCTCGCGTGTGAGAGAAGATCTATTGGTTTAGAGATTGTTGCAATTTGCAGGGCTTGCAAATTGATCAGGTTTGGTTTATGATTTTGTATTAGTTTTTCAAAATCATACTGGAAATCTCAAGCGGGATTTGCTTGGGGACTGGATGTACATCCGGGGTGGTGGAACCAGTATAAAAGTTTGTGTTTGTGATTGCTATTTTCTGCGATTGTTGTTATCTTTCTTGTAATTTATAATCCATTTTGCAAAAAATTTAAATAAACACTATTCACCCCTTCTAGTCTTTAGTGTGTACTTGGGCAGATCTACTGGAGAGAATGAGAAATCTTACCCATAGCCTCGGAATGCCACTAGGCATGAGACTCGAGCAGTGAGGATTTCATACTTGTAATGTTTTCATGAAGAAACAAAGGAACACTCGAGTAGTGAATGATCTATGATGGATATTATACTCCTTATGCTTGCTTCGTTACAGTTAAAGTTAATAGTTTGTTGTTAGTTCAAATAGCGTTGATGTGGTTTTTATTACTTGAGAATGTTCTGACCTCTTGTTAATAGTTTGTTGTTCGTTCAAATAGAGACTATTGGATTTCTTTTATGATTGGGCAGTGACATTATTGCAAGGATCTACAATCACTACATGGATTTAAGGGATAAAAATAATCAATTTTTTGTATGCTAAATATTACTCTTACTATGTTTAAATGTTGGTTGCACTAATTTGTTCTATGTATTTTTTTGCTTCATTTACATTATTTCTTTTTTATCATTATTTTCATTCTTCTTTTGTTACGTGTTTCTTTAGCATTTTCTCGGATTTAAGGGAAAATGTGAATGTCATATGCATTTGTTTATTTAAGTGTTTTATAAGTTAGCGGAAGCTACAATGAATTTTACAGTAGATAGATGTTGCAACTGTAGAATGAAAAGGATTACGCAGAATGATAAGAGTTTGACCATTAATCCTAAAATTATAGCCGCAAATTGTAGCATTTTCATATATCTGAACTTTACTAAAATGTTGCGTGTTTAATTGCATTAATAATAAAGCAACACTAGCCTGTGCATCGCGCGGGTAGCATACTAGTTGGAAGGAAAAAAGAAAGAGAGGCATCTAGAGGGGTTTGTAGATAAATTTAGGACCGTATAGGTTCGAATATTATCACGTGATAATAGCGTCTAGATTTTTAGTAAATCTTCGAAGGGAGATGTAACAGAAGTTGTTAAAGTTAAAATTTGTGAAACTTAGTGGTATTATTTGGTAAATTTAAACTTTAAGATATCAAAGCAAAGCTGATTTTAGTAAAAGCTAGTCGAACTAAAAGCGATTCTTGCCTATTCAAAATATGCTATGGTCATAAGCTGTAGAGGTCTTTGTCTTGGTAAATTTCATAAAGTAAGCATGGGTTATTAGTATTTTTTTAGAAAATTACTTTAAACTATCCATTAGAAAAGAACTAAAGACTTTGATACTAGGGAAAATTGTGTCTAGGCCCCAAAATATTAAAGAGGATGTGACTAGACCCCCCTTACTTTTTTTTGGGTGCTAAAGCCCCAAACACAAGAAAAACTTGTGTTTCAGCCCCTCTTTCCTTTCCCAAGACAGCACAGTGAGTCATTAATTAGGAATACCCTAAAATACCCTTCATCCCCTTCCCCTTCCCCTCAAAACCTTTTTGGCATCTCTCCCTCTCCTCTCTTCTCATGCTCAAATTTCTTCAAACCTCCGTGAAATTGGGCGGAGGAGACAACGAGAAGAAGCCGCCAACCCCTAATTTCTCATCACCGTGGATCCTACAAGCACCAAACAGAGCACCCCAATCACTGAATGTTCTTTACACGGTGACTTACACGGTGACTTATTGATGGCTACAAGCAGAAAGAACTGCTAAAAAAGTTACATAATTTGGTCTGATCCCTTCTTCTAATTAGAATTGTTGAAGGATTGCCAGTTCTGTAGTACTGCTGAGCAGCTTGTTGGATTGAGAATTATCTCCAGCAGCATTCTCGCTTGGAGAAGGGGATCGATTTCTACGACGCATGGTGGTTGTTGTTGGGGTCTATTGAAGTCTTGGAAGTGAGTCTTGTTTGAGAAATTAGGGGTATTTATACTGAATTAAGATTTGTCAGAAAATTTTTAGTAGTTATTGTGCAGAACTTTATGTTTAAGAACACAAAGGTTTTAATGTAACTTTTATTTGAAGAACCGTGTATCAGAAATTGTGAGTCTAGTGCAGAATTTTCATCTACAAATCATATAGCATGAAGTAGTGTGATTCCTTATACTCTCACCCATTTTGTTGTTGTATCATAATATGGTTGCTTTGAAGTTACTGACATAACTTTTGATTATTCAAAGTTTGTGATCAAGTAATGTTTTTGCAAGCAATTTGCTAATTATTATTCCTGGCTAAGTTTGGTGCATGAACTCAGCATGGCACGGTACAACACTATTTTTGTGACAGGAATGCTTTGGACGTGCATAATGCTTGGTGTGCTTAATTAGAATTGTTGATGTGGGTGTGGATTCTTTGTGGTTAGATAGTGATTGGAGATATGGCCATTGATTATCATGTGGGTGTGGATTCTTCTTCTGAGCTTGGAATCTTTAAGCTTTATAGTTTCTTGAAGAAGAAAATCATATGTCTGGGGGTCACAGTGATCATTGCAAGCGAACAACAGCTTGACTGCTTCCATGATTTTTCCAGAGAAGCAGAGCTCCCTTATTAACTTCATACGTTTCATCAACTCAAGATGGAAATTTTTGCCGAAGGATATGCTTTAATTTTGAAAACATCTCCTGGCCTGCGAGTGGAGTTGGATTCAGTGGTTCAATCAACTCTCCACTCTTTCTTATGGTTTTGTGTTCTTGATTAAGTATTGACAGATACGCAATGTATCAGCTTATTATAGGAGTATGTGATATTGTTTGTTGTACATGTAGGTGGACTGCTTCTTACAGCAATACTTTTGTTATAGAAATATAGGTCGTACAGAATTTTATAGTATATTGTGGAAGACTTTTATAATCTGTGAAGCTGTAAGACTAATCATATTATGTATTCAAGCAATATCAGTTGTAAGAATGTAAGAAATTTTGTGTAATATACTTGTTTAGCTGAGGTATACTATTTTGGCTTCCTGCTAACTCTCAGCTAACTTTAACTAACTTTTAAGTTAAGATGTTAACTTTTAGCTGAACATATTAATTTTTGATTAAAAATGTTAACTACAAGTAAGACATGTTAACATTTAAATGTATATGTTAACTTTCAGACAAGCATGTTGCCTTTAACATGAACATGTTAACTTACACTTGAAAACATTAACTCTCAACTGAACATGTTAATATTCTGCTATATATGTTTACTTTCTGCCAAACATGTTAACTTTCACTTGAACACGTTAACTCTCAGCTGAACATGTTAACTTTCAGGTGTATATGTTAACTTTCATCTGTATATGTTAACTTTCTTATGAACATGTTAACTTTCAGCATAATATATTAATTTTTACTATTACATGTCAGCAATCTGTTATATATGTTGTATCAAAACATAACGTAAACATATGGTGGCAAAAATACCAGAAAATACATGTAGTTTTTTATTTGAACCTGCCAATAAAAAGCTACGTGTTTACTTGAATGTCAACTTTCTATTTGAACCTGTTAAATATATGATACACGAGTGGGATAACGAAGATTCAATTTCTCGGAGTAAAGCAAAACCAGTCAGGAAGGGTTAAGATGCTTTTTCCCGTTCAAAAATTGTGCACAGTTTTTTATGTTATTTTGATTGCAAAATAAAACCTCCGACCAGTCCTCTGCTTCTGATGTGTGGGCCAGAGCCGAATCAACTGGAACAAATACCCTAACCTAAGGCGCTGAGAACAATAAAGGTCCATATTGTTGCATTGTTTGTCATCCACATCAATTGTTGTTAATATAGAGAGTTCTATTTTTTTAAAATAGAAAGTTTTAACTAAAATGCAAGTAATTAATAAACTCTTTTTAAAAATTAGCTTTGTGTGATGTTAGTTTTGTGATTTCAGATTCTAAAGCATAGACGAATCGTAAATATTAATTACTTTAGTTGTGTGATGTTAGCTTTCACTGCTTTATGTTAACGTGAGATATTTATGTTTCTGAATTTTGTTATATTGAGTCTAACTTCATTTGATAGTTGTTGCTTCTCAAATAGTCGAAGTAAGTGATTTATTTGCTTAATCATTATATTTACCTATGATGCATCTAAACTTAATAAGCAGCTCTTATATGACCCTCCCAGTTAGAAATTTTAGTTTATTTTTGCATTCCTCCAAGTTTGAACAT
>BQKN01063697.1:316096-360378 GCA_022839385.1 Asparagus kiusianus
TAACATGTTACGAAGAAAGTTAACATATTATGGTGAAAGTTAACATGTAATAGTCAAGGTTAACATATTATGATGAAAGTTAACATGTTTAGCTAAAATTTAACATGTTACGAAGAAAGTTAACATATTATTATGAAAGTTAACATGTAATTGTGTAAGTGCTATTACGTAATATATATCACACTAAAGGAATTTCTTAGCTCATCTCTTGGCCTACATTAAAATTAAAATTTAATCCACTCGAGCACTCAGACGATCACAAAGTGTATGCCCACTTCGTTTGAACTCTCGTACTGCGATATATCATTGTCTAATTGGAATCAAATCAAACTTTTCATATAATCCCATAATCAATCTTTGAAGCGCGCATGCAAGATAAAAACCACTTTGTTTGCAAGGAAACATTTAGAAAACTAACATATAAATGGAACAACTAATCTCTTTTCAACAAGCAACAACAACAATCATCAGTAAAATTATAAATATCGTTGCTAAACAAACCATAAGTGTGTGAATCCATGGAAAGCCTAAACAAGTAACTCATTCAAGCAATTCATCAAACATCAATCAAACGAGCAAACCCCAACAGAATTCTTCTAACCCGTGCATTTCATCAAACATATAACATTAACATTCAAGCAATTTCATCAAACATATAACATTTAAAATAGCTAACAGATCATAAGTTCTCACAAGTTCAGACATGTTTTCTTATACAAATATCTTACAAAAACTACTCTAATCTCCATGCAAATCTACGCAATTTAGTATACATGCATTCTTTAGAAAGAAGCTGAGCTTAATCTTCGCAGCTGATACTTTGGTTCTGGTGGCGGCACAGAACGTAATATCGTGTCCAATTCCTGGAAAAAAATACAAATGAAAAAACCGAGTTACCTAGGTATTTCATCAAACACCTACAACCCCTGTCTCCTCCTCCCACTCCTCAACCCCTCCCCCCCCCAATTCCCATGGACATCCCACTCCTCATAATCCCTCTTGACCATCTTCGCCCCCTCCTCGTCCCCAAACCTCCTCAACCCCCTAACCAAAAACCCAAAGAAGTACTCGTTTGGCAAGCACCCACCATCAAGAGGTCAAGGAGGCGAAGAGAGTTGAGGGAAGGAGGGATGGGGCCCGAGATATTGGAGGAGGAGAGGTTGAGGAGCTGGAGGGAGGAGAGCTGAGGGGGGGGGGGGAGGTGAGGTTGAGGAAGGTGTCGAGGAGGGAGAGGGAGATCACATGACCATCCGGGGAGCACGTGATGCCATGCCATTAGCACAGAGTGGGGTCTGAGGGATCCATGAGGGATGGGGATAGGATGAAGAAGAGTGGATCAGAGGGAGGAGAGCTTCGCCATCCGTGGATAGAGAGGTTGAGAGAGAAGAGAAGTGGTGGCGGCGGAGGAGGAGGAGGACGAGGGAGAAGAGGAGAGTGAGTTTAGGCATTGGTGATTGATGAAGGAAGGAAGGAGGATGCTAGGAGAATTTTTAGGCTATGGGAGATTGATTAGTGGAGGTTGAGAGGTTGAAGAAGAAGAAAAAAAGAGGAGGGGTATTTTCGGAAAGTTATTGGGAATATTCATGGGAGAGTGTGAAAAGGGCCAGACCACATGTTGTTGGGGTTTTTGGGGTTAAAACACATAGGAAAAACTATGGGGGGGCTGAGCCACATCGCATTTATTTTTTTGGGGGCTTGACACAATTTTCCCTTGATACTAACAGAAAATACCATAAAATATCAAAAACTTATGCAGCGGGTTCATGAGAACATTTAAAGGTACATAGACAAATGACATCTTTTTTTTTTTCATTCTAAATATAGAAATCATCCCTTTCTTCGATGGTCTGATCACAATCCATCAAAAAGCAAATCGCCAGATGGTCACAATCGGCCCAATCCGTCACCAATTCTCGGGTCACCAGCTTCATAGACCAAGCTCTTAACGTCGGCTACCATTTTCTCCCTCTTCTCCTCATCAAACAACTCCACCCCATGGAACCCCGCCTCCTCCACCCTCGCCGTGAGCCCAACTCCGGCCTCCTCCATCATCCTCGCAACCCCTCGCTGCCTATCAATCAGCGGATCCCCGACGTACCCTCTCACCAAAACCCTACCCACTTCCCTCAGCCTACCGAGCTTCATCGCCGACGGATTAGAGTACTCATGGTCCCTGTTCGCTCCCTCCGGCAGCGCCAGCTCCCAGAGCAGATCCGCCACGGGCAGCGGCACGATCACGTCCTCCTTCAGCCTCACCTCCGACTCCGTCCTCTCCTCCCCGCCAAAAAACGGCTGGTTCAAGATCAACCCGGACAGATTTAGAGGTCGGAGGTCGAGATCGAGGGCTCTGAGACCAAGGTGGAGCACGATGTTTCCGCCGGAGCTGCTGCCCATCAGGAAGCAGTTGGAGAAATCGGCGTGGGCTCTGAGCCACGGGTCCGAGGGGCTTCGGGACTGGTCGCGGAGCCAGAGGAGGGCGTCCGCGGCGTCGTCGTAGGCGGCGGGGAGGCGGTGCTCGGGGGCGAGGCGGTAGTCGACGGAGAGAATTATTGCGGGGAGGGAGGATGCGAGGTGGGAGGAGGAGGAGTGGAAGAAGGCGGTGGCGGGGGAGTAGAGGACGAAGCCGCCGCCGTGGAAGTAGAGGATGAGGGGGAGTTTGTGGTCAGGGTTGGGGTTTGGGTTTGGGAGGAAGAGGCGGAGGGAGGTTTCGTGGGTCGGGTTGAGGGGGACATCCCTGGATAGGACGGCGGAGGAGGGCGAGGAGGAGGGAGGGAGGGTCGGGGTCATGTCGCGGCGGCTGAGAGATCCGTCCGGGTTGAGGGAGATGCGGAGTTTCTTGTAGGGATCCATATTGGAGGTTTGAGGATGGTGAATGTGAATGTGCTGAGCATTTGCGATTGAGCTTTCGCTGCTTTTATTGCGTTGCTCTCTTTGCTTTGGTTAATGGCACCGCTTCTACTGGTTGCAGGTAGGGATGTGTTAGGTTGACCTTTATTACAATCGTGGCAAGGTAGAGGGCATTCAATGGATCACATCCTTACTATTATGATGCACTCCAAAGATCACAATCCTTTAATTAGTATACAGTTATTCAAATCAAGTGATTCAAAAACTATTATGTGTCTCTATTCGTCATTGATGTTAGGAAAAATTGCGCCTAGGCCAGAATTTTTTTTAAGAACCCATACATGTTGCACTCCTGTTGACCTTTTTCCATGTGTTTCCCCCTCTTGCCTGCATTCTCATGTGAAGAACTTTTATTTTCATTTTGCCACCTCATCAGAGATGTAAACAACTTTTCTTAATCTCTAAGCTACTCTCACCCTCAACCTTTCATCTCTTTTTTCTTTTCTCATGAACCCATGAAAAAAGTTTCCTACTACTCCTCATTCTCCTCAACCCTTACAACTTTCATCACCATCTTCTTCGTTGCCTTTCTCTTCTTTTTCTTCTCATCATCACTTAATCATTATCCTTTTCATCGCCATAGCCAGTCCGAAGCAATTTTCTCTCTTTCTTCGACTATCTCTATTCATTCTTCTTCCACAACCGCTATTGCATCACTTAAAGTCTATCACCTTTGGCTTAAAAGAGGCTATCACTTAAAGTCATGTTGAAGTTAACACTTAACAGTTAAAGTTAAACTTACTTGTTAAACTTAGCGCTTAATATTTTAAGTTATTCAACAGTTTAATTTAACACCGAAGCTTTAAAGTTAACATGTAAAATTTAAAGTTAACATGTGAAATCTAAAATAAACTAATAATTAAGCTTTTTCGACACCATGACCTCTCCTATGCTATATTTCCTCTTTTCTCACTATATCCGCTCCTCCATCTTCTATGAAATCCGTCACATCCCTAAAGGTCAGTCTCCTTTGGATTAAATGAACGTTCTATGAGTTTTAGCTTTATATTTTGAGCGTTATTTACATAACTATCTATTTTAAGTGTTACTTTAAAACCTATAAAGAATTAAAGATTTTAACACTTAAAAGTTTTAAGTTAGCACTCAAAAATTTAAATGTAACACTCAAAATTTAAAGTTAACACAAAAATAGGTTGTCTTAGACAAAGGAGAATACTTTTAAGTGATACGATGACGATTGTGAAATATATAAAAAAAAGGGATGGTTAAGAAAAAAAGGGAAAACGATGGAGGAGCTGTTGTGACAGCGCAAAAGCTTAATTGTTAGTTCAGCTTAAACTTTACATGTTAACCTGATAGCTTACATATTAACTTTAAAGCTTACCAGCTAACTTTTAAAGCTCTAGTGTTAAGTATAACTATCAGGTTAATTTAACTATTAGATGTTAAGTTTGATTCTCAAGTGTTAGGTTTAATTGTTATGTATTAACTTCAGCGTAACTTTAAAAAATAATCTGTTTTAAGCAAACGTGATGATCTTCATACGGTGGCGGTTGCAAGATAGAGGAGAATAGATGAAAGGGGAGAAAGAGACGAGACGAAGGAAGAGGCAGAAAAAAATTGAATATGTAAGTGGAGAAAGGAGGAGGAATGTGAAGATGGGACGGAGAAGAGGGGAAATAAGATAGGATAAAGGATAGAAATTGGAGGATGAGAGATGAAAATAGAGTTTAGATGGAGAAGAGACAAAAGAGGAGAATGACGTTGGTGTGGAGAAGAGAGGCGGAGAGAGATGGGCATGAGAGAAAAAAGGGTGAAGGTAGTAGGACGGAGGCAGAGTAAAAAGGTGAGAGGAGGAAGGAGAAAGGACAGAGGAGGGAGGAGCGAGGAGGGAAATGAAAAGAAAGAAAAGTTTTAATATGAGGAGGGAAGGATGAGAAGAACAAGAAGATAAGAGTAGTTTAGGGATGAGAAAAGAAAAGGGAGTTGAGGAAAGAAAAAATATATATATAAAAGGAGTTTGGACACATTTGATTTTGGTTAATGGGTTGGGTCACATGAAGATTCTTAAATAGCTGCCTACACAGATCCCTTCATGTTATGGAAATAAGATGCATTGTGTATTTGCTTCCTCTTTAACTTTTAAAGGCAAGGTGGAAAGAGGATTTGATGTACAATTCTCTGCTTGAATAACAAAGAAGAACATTTATCTCTATATAGGAAAGTTTACATGGTTTACAACTCTTATCTCCAAAATGGATTATAATCTCAAAATGATAAGAAACAACAACAGTCTTTCATACGACTACTCTAACTTCAATCCCACTAAATCAATCCGTGTACAGCTATGAAATCTAATGATCACTGGCAACACTTGTATAGTCTTATCCTTTCCTATTAATATTAAATCCAAACCCACATCACATGTATTATTATCCTTTCATATAGAATTGAATCCAAACTATCTTTATGTGCAGTTAGTGTAATCGGCAACTTACTCTTCAGCGGTGTTGAACAATTAGCAACAATAGGATTCTTATCCCAAATTAGACTCAACTGATGCATTTAATTAATTTTTTTTCAAATCACACAGAAGGATTCATTCATTTCTCATCCGAAAAAATAGTGTTAAACCCTTTGAGATGAAAAATTAACAGAATATTGATGTTCTCAAATGGTTTACTGTGCTAGTGATTGTCCTTCACAATGTTTTTTTTTTTGCGTTGATTGCTTCCAAAATCAAATAAATCGTAGTATCCCTGAAGGAACTGTAATATCATTTTTCTTTTTTTCCCCTTCTTTGTAATTTTTTGTGCCAACGATCTAGAAATATCATAGTAATCACTACAAATTTTATACTTCTTTTTGTTGCACCGTGTTAAAGCTCTATTTACTAGAAGCTATTCAGTATTGATACTCAGAAGAATCTGGTCTAGATAGAGTTAACTGAGATACGACTTGAATAGTAAAACGTTCTTCTTAATAAACTAGGTCATGATAGTCTGATCTATTTTTCTGAATTTCGTTATCTAGTATTTGTATTGGATTAATTATGTTATATCAATTCTTGACATAAGGGAAGAATCTCGAGATTAGTTTTTCATTCAAACGTAAAGAGTCCAAAAACCTACTAAAAATTCTAGTTGGCTTTGCCCAAGACTTCTATCATTCTATATGCGTATCATGTGTATTTGGTGCATAATAGGTTTCTTTATTGCAGCTCAGAGTGCATTTAATTTTTGGTAATTATGGGACAAACTTTTTTTTTAGGTCTATACCTACAGGTAGTAACTCCCAGCATACACTAGTATCTCCCCTTTGCTTACCTAAAAGAGGGTCAAGATGACGATAAACTTCTATGGTTCTGTATTGAGGGTGCATAAAAGTGATACTAAAACAAAACCTTGGATGATATGTGACATATTTTTAGGGACTTAACCATTAATCTTCCATGAACTCTATCTATGAAACACTATTTTGTACAAATTCTTTCTTTTTTTTTTCAAATTCTTAGTAATGACTTATAGTAACTGCAAGCAATATTTGAGAGTTTCTTCTGGTAATAATAATTTCGAAGGGTCATCTATACTCTTATTTATTTCTCCTCTTCTCCATTAGAAATTGCTTTGGTCTAATCAGAATTAAACCGTATGTATATTTCTCGGTCTTCATCCTTTCCAATGAGAATTTCTATTCACTAGTACAAAACATGGCAATCCAAACGGTTATTAGAATCGTTTGGACAAGTAAAAATAGCCTAAACGGTTAAAACCGTTTAGGATAAAAAAACCCAAACGGTTGAAACCGTTTGGGCTGTTAGGAGATCCCAAACGCAATCCCCAAACGGGTCTAACCATTTTGGATGTTTAGCCCAAACAGTTTAAACCGTTTGGGGGATTTAGTAATTTTTCTTTTTTAAAATAAAGCATATCTCTTTGTCCGTTCTCTTCTGCTTCCCCAAAAATTTCCCCCCAAAATCTAAAATCCGTTCTCTTCCGCTTCCCCCCAAAAATTTCCCCCAAAATCTAAAATCCCCACGCCCCTTAACCCCATCCTCACAAATCCCTCATCTGAAATCCCTATCTCGAACCCCAATCTCTCAAATCCCTCGACCATCTTCTTCCTCCTCCTCCGCTCCCGCCGCCGCCTCCACGTCGTCTTTATCTGCATCTCCTCCGCTCCTGTCGCCACCTCCACGTGTCTTGATCGGATCTAGAGGATGGGCACTGGAGTTGTCCACGCTATTGGAGTAATTTATTCTCCCTCTCTCTTGTTCATCTAAGTTAGCGGTTTTTCGTTGAGATGGATTGAACTATGCTAGAGTTTCCGATTCTGTCTCGTGAACTCGACTGCTTCTCCAGTTCCTTGCTTATGCTTAGGGTGATTTTGTGACAGAAATCGTCTACTTCTCTTGAAGAGGGTTATCTTTTTCCTAAAGCTTTTATAGATTTTACGTTCAGAGGCATTTTAATATAGAGTAGCTCTTTTATTGTGCTTCTTGTTTGCTACTTCAACCATTTCATACTGCCTTGACCCTTCTTGTTTCCCGATTAATTGAGTCATTTGGTGCCTGAATGGATTTCTATGGAGGGTTCAGACTTCTGGTTCATGTTCTCGAAGTTAGGGCTTGGTTTTTGTCTAATGCAGCTTGATTCTATTTGTTTGAAGCTTAAATCTCTTACATCTTCACAATTTAACAAAGAGGATAAAATTAATCTATCTATTTTTCTGATTTCTTTTTTTACTATTTTCATGTGCCAAAGTCAATCCCGGAGATCCTTTTAAATGCAAACCTAAAAAAAATAGCATTTTACACCTTTCACAGGTGAATTCTGCTCTTGATTCTCCTTTCACAGGTTCGATTATCTCACATGTGCCTTGCATCGTCTAATGTAGGCTGTATTCAAACCTGAAGAAGATGATAAGCCTATCTATATCTATGTGAGTGCTGATGGGTTTGAGAAGGCAATGCTTGGAACTCTTTCTGCAAGTGATTGTCAACAAATACCATTTAACTTACATTGTAAGCTTGGTTCTTTCCCTAATCTTTGCAATTTTCCACTGAGAGTGAATTGTATTCTGTTTGGGTTTCAGATTTTACCTCATGTGCTCAAGTATTTCTCTATTTTTTCTTTTCTATTAGGGTTTCAGATTTTGTAACTCGATTGTCTAATTTCTCAAGCTCTTCCTCCACTTTCTTTTTGAAAGTTTTTCTGAATTCTACATTCATAGACATTTTGATATAGAATCTCTCTTTTATCATGCTTGTTTGTGGCAAATGATGTCACTTTTACTTTCTTTATCTATGTTTTCTTTAATAGAAATGAGTCTTTTGGTGCTTGAATGAACTTATATTATTTTTGGGGTTGTAGACTCTAGTTCATGTTCTAGAATTCAGGCTTGGGAAATTCTATATGTCTGAACCCTAAAATCTGTTATATCTCTTACAAAGAGGGTTGTAGACTCTAGTTACGTGTATTCATTCTAAGTGGCAGTAATACACAGGATTTAAGGCAGTAAGAAAGAGTTGATAATGATACTTGTAATTTTGCTTCTTGTAGGATTGCGAAAAGCCTTTGTTTAGTTATGTTTGCTTATACTCACCTTCTATGTGATTGTTCATCAAATATGATATCAATTAATTTCTCTTATGATAGTCTTTCCTTTTTAAAGCAACAATGACATGTATATTTAACCCCATCCTCCAAGTAACAATAGTCTGTATTATTGAAATTTGTGTTTCTTAATTCATCCAAGAACCATTTTCTTTTCAAATAATGTAATCGTTGAATTTGGATATATGGCTTCTTTGTTTTGAACATCTTGATGACTTACATGACTTGCAATATTGAGCAGGAGTCAAATACTTTCTGTTTGAATAGACCAGATTAAAGTTAAATAGTGCAAGAAGAAATATGACTAGAAAAGTACTTTGGTTTTTTTGAAAGAGCTTAAATTATTTGTTTTTTTAAGAAATAAGTCGGATAATTTTTCTGTTGAAATGCCTCATTTTCTTTCATTTTTCTAGGTGATAGAAGGCCATAAGCCTTTACTTCAATCCCATGCAAATTAACTAGAGCAACTAGGAACTCCTGTAGTACTACATCATCCTCTCAGCATGTATGTGACAAGCATGAAAAGTATATTTACTGAAAATATAGCGGCTGTCTTGAAACTAACAAGATTTTGTGTACAAGAGGTTCTAAACAAAATGTTGTCCCTCTAACTAATTGGACATTTTCAAGTTAATCCTTGTCTTAAAGGCTAATTTTGTGATGAAGTTTGTTCATGATTGCAGTTTGCTGAACATGGAGACCCTTTGTCCCCCACACCGTATCAGAGATTCTGATAGGATAACTACTTCCTTGGAATGGCTTTTCTTGGAATAATAGCAGCAATATAGTAGTGAGGTTCTCCCAACCACACAATGTATAGTGCTTCACTCGTAGAAATGATACAGACATTTCAGGTTCTTCTCTGTACGCTGGATTCCCATTCATGATCTTTAAATTTGTTAGCTCTCTTGCTGTAGCTTGGAGATTATCCCTATATGTGACTTATTGGTCTATTACCAATTTTTAAAGCATCCTATCAATATTCTTAGCTTGTTGCCGTGGAAGGTTTATATGGTCCCCTCTATTTTTCAACCTCTGAAGACCTGAAGAAAGCATGAGCTTCTCTGGTGAATATTAAACCTCACTTTTCTCTCCGTTTCCTTTGCCTTGTCTAAAAACTTCGAAGAATTTTCCCATCTGGGTTCTGATAATCACATGAAATTATAAACAGAGAGAAACATCCAGCCAAATCACCAATCTTGCCAACTAGGTCAGCTTAATACCCAGAAATGGGTTTGATATTCAAATGTAATTATTCATATACTCCTGCTTTTTGCAGGATTTGGTGAATCAATTGCTTTTATGCTATAATCATACTTCTATTTTGTTTTTATTTTTTTCTTAAATATATCTACTCTTACATTGTTGACTTAGATTTGAATACTTTGTATCGTGTAGGAGCGGGTCATCGAGAAGGCAACCTCATCATGCGTTCGGGCTTGTCCCAGGAAGACATTCTTCAAGGAATTTCTTACGTTCATTGACTGGATGGATTAGACCACTCCTAATCTTATTTTGGATGTTTGAGACATTTTGGATATTAGAGGCAAATATGTAATATTGGATGCTTTTCGTTGTGAAATATTGTGTAATCAATGTGTATATATGTTGTCTCTAATATTATAGATTGATTAATCATTGTGTATGTATATATAATATTGGATATTCAGTGCCGTTTGAGAAATTTTTGTGTATGTATATGTTTTCGCTTTCATTATGAGATATTGAATAATCATTGTGTGAGATGTGTATATTAAATGTAAACATGTAGATAAATAAAATAGCTAAAATTTAAAAAATATTAAAATACACCGTCCAAACAGTTTCAACCGTTTGGACAAACATTTGGTCAAACGGTTGTAACTGTTTGGACAGAAATTTGGCCAAACGGTTGTAACCGTTTGGCTAAATTTTTGTATAAACGGTTACAACCGTTTTGCCAAACATCTACCCAAACGGTTGTAACCGTTTGGGCAATATTGATTTGTCCAAACGGTTATAGCCGTTTGGGATTTTGTCCAAACGTAACCGTTTGGGCAATATTGATTTGTCCAAACGGTTATAGCCGTTTGGGATTTTGTCCAAACGGTTTTCACCATTTGGGCGACCGTTGGGGTAGACTCATCCCTAACGGCTTTGGTCCAAACGGGTTTTTTCTCGCCCAATCGGTTGTAACCGTTTGGGACTGTATTTTTCCCAATGGTTACAACCGTTTGGGCTGTCCTGTTTTGTACTAGTGATTATGTTCCTTGCTTCGTATTATGTTGCAAGTTGGTTCAAAATGATCTGTAAAGGAGAAACCAAGTTGGAGTCTTAGTGCACTCAGAAAAGCCTGGTTGATCTTGCGATACATAATAGAAAATTGATTCATAAGTACAATATTATGTATAAAACTCTGTTGATAGAAGAACTAGTGTGCATGGGAGATATATAAATGGTTCTCCACATAACGGATCCCATCCTGCCTTAGATTTCTTGGCATCTTTCTTGTACAGGACATCTACTGTTGTACTAAACTACAATATGTATACGCTTGAGAAAATTGTTCATAACTCCAACCTCCAAAATTTGATCCCCTCTCATCTGCCCATGATGCCTTAGTTTTAATTTATAAAGATAGCTTGTCATGATCGATGAAAATAGAAACTATCTAGCAAGAATCAAATGCACATCGACTAAAATAAAAAAAATGGGTATAAAGCAAGGCAAGTTGAAAGCATCATACCTCTTCAACTCAGCCTTAGCCAGAGCCAGAAGGATGTTGACCTCCCATTGGAGGCTTGGATATATCTTGGCAAGTTAAGAAGATGCTTCATCTCAATTGCATGTATTCAAGTAAACTGTACTCTATAAAAGCTCCTCCCCGTCAAGTCTCAACTTAAAATCCTAACGGCAAAGCTTTCAACCCCATAACAACATCATAGAAGTATGCTTCTCCTTTGTTTGATCACGTTCACAGTCTCACTCTTAACCATCCTCTTCTTCCATTCTTCACCTGCCATTCTTCGACTTTCTATCCAAAGGGTCAAAACTCCCACTGGGATCCTTTGAATGAATTCCATTCTTTGGGCAAACTATTTCCTTTCTTGTACCACACTGCTCTTTTCCATTTCTAAATATAAACATCAAAAAGTTTGTACTATTTTGTTGAGTTAATTGCAGATAACCCCCTTTACTATAGAATCAACAACTTATTACCGATTATGTTTTTAGGGAAAAAGTGTCGGGGCCCCAAAAGCTAAAAAATCATGTGACGAGACCCATTGTATTTTCCCCCTTGTGTATAAGCCCCAAAAAACAGCCTTTAATATTTCTAGGGCCCTCCACGTCAGCTGTATACAGCCAGAGGTATTATATTTTAAAAAAACCCGACTTTGCCCTTCTCCTTCTTCCCCAGACGCTTTGTCACCACTCTTCGTCACATCCCATTAAATGCAAACTACTGTAAGAAATGGAGGGAAATTTCCCCCCTTTTTCAGTCTATCATGAGCAATAAATATCTAGTTATCCATTACTCTTCCATTACTCTTCCTCAGACCAAAATTCTCTCCATTACTTTTCCTCAGACCAAAATTCTCTTCATTACTCTTCCCTCCACTTCATAATGACTGAAAAGGACATCACCTGCATCGTAGCTTCGGGTGATAGAGCAGTATTCATGAAGATTAACACTTCAACCACCATTCTTGATCTAAAATTTGATGTGTCAGATAGGTTAGATCTTCCATATGAATCATTAAGTTTGTCATTCAAAGATGAAACGAATGGAAGCTTCAAATTTCCTATTGAGAACGAGGGGGATCTGTCGTCTATGGTGGAGCATTGCCATAACAGAGGATTAAAGGAGGTTCACTTGCAAGCTTTCAAGGAAAAAGAGGATTCTTCAAAAGTCCACAGCGCCGTTCAAGTTCGAGATGACATGTAGGGGCAAGGATGTTTTTGATGCTAAGACCAATATTCATGTAATATCAGTTAATGTTAGTTCATTGGATTATAGCTCGGATTCTAATAGATTTGTTAGTTCTAGCCCACAACTTGTAGTTATAAACCCAGCCCTCGTTTTTTAATTCAAACTTAATAATTCTCGCTTCTACGTTAGTTCTAGCTTCTATTACCCTAGTTCTAGCTTGTATACAGCTAGTTCTAGCCCACAACTTGCTAGTTCTATACCCAGCCCGTGTTTTTAATGCAAACTTGTAAATTCTAGCTTCTACGTTAGTTCTAGCTTCTATCTCACTAGTTCTAGCTTGTATACAACCAGTTCTAGCCTGTATACAACCAGTTCTAGCCCACAACTTGCTAGTTCTAATCCCAGTCAGCATTTTTAAATGAAAACATGTAAATTCTAGCTTCTACGTTAGTTCTAGCTTCTATCTCACTAGTTCTAGCTTGTATACAACCAGTTCCAGCCCACAACTTGCTAGTTCTAATCCCAGCCAGCGTTTTTAAATGAAAACTTGTTAAATCTAGCTATTACGTTAGTTCTAACTTCTATTACCCTAGTTCTAGCTTCTATTACCCTAGTTCTAGTTTCTATACATCCAGTTCTAGCCCACAACTTGCTAGTTCTATACCCAACCCACGTTTTTTTCATGCTAAGTTGTTAATTCTAGGTACTACGTTAATTCATGTAATATCAGTTAATGTCGGTTCTAATAGATTTATTGTTAAGTATAATCTATTAGTTGTTAGTTCCAATAGACTTATTGTTAGTGCTAATCGATTTTCTATGAGATCTAGTTCAAACTGTGTTAGGTCCAACATGTTAGTTCTAAGTGACTTCATGTTCGGTCTGAACGTTTTCATGTTAGTTCTAAATGAAATCTTGTTAGTTCAATTGGATTCCACGATAGTTATAACACAAGCAGTTGATGTTTTTCTGCCTTTTCCTTATTTGTGTTATTTGTTGATGTTTCTATTGTATAGTTTATGATCATTTGTTCATGTTCTTTAAATTTACAGCGCTACCAGCAGTATGAACTCAAAAAGCATAGAGGGTGGCCCGCCGTTGTTGACGCCCACATGTGTTTCAGATAGGATCCCCAATGATAATCCTTCTGGAGATAATGTTCCGATGATTGATGACATGATTAGCAGATCAGAGAGGATTCATTCTTGGTGGCACACTGCTTTAACCGGTGAGGGACAACGGTTTGAGAGTGCGAAGGAATTAAGATTGGCTTTACTATACTATTCCATGGCCAAAAAATTCTTACTTGTTTGCTAAGAATGAACCGAAGCGTATTCAAGTCTTTTGTCGGTTCAAGGAAGCCCAAAATTGCCCGTGGATGTTATTTGCCTCTCCAACACAAAATGAGAACAGACTTGAAATCAAAACCTTCGTGGACAACCACACATGTGGGAATTTTGGCAATAATGCAGGTCAATCTAGGGCGTCACGACAATTCATTGCGACCCAAGTATTACCCACGTTAAAGATCCGACCAGATTTACGACCTATCGACGTACAAAAGGAGTTACGAACTTCGTACGGGCTTAGGGTCGATTATAGCAAGATATGGTGGGGTAAAGAAAGAGCACAAGAGCAACTATATGGTGATGCCAATGAGTCCTACGATCAATTACGATGGTAAAAGAAGATAATATCTATAATATAGACACTAATTTCATTTATGTTGATCCTAACATATAATCTTCAATGGTCTAGGTATGTAGAAGAGGTTAAGAAGACAAACCCAGGTAGCTACATTCATGTTGAACAAAATGAGGGGAGGTTTTCAAAGCTATTCATCTGTTATGCCGCCTGCATAAATGGGTTTTTGAACGGTTGTAGACCACTTATATTTTTGGATGGTACCTTTCTGAAAGATCGTTTCAAAGGTATACTCCTCAGCGCCGTTGCATACGATAGAAATCAGGGGATATTTCCATTAGCCTATTGCATCTATGATCAGGAAAATACTGTAAACTGGAATTGGTTCTTACAAGGTTAGTTCGGGTCATGTTAGTTCTACTAGAATTCATGCTAGTTCTAACTCATTCGTTGTTAACTCTAACTTCAAATATGTTAACTACAAATATTTCGTTGTTAACTCTAACTTCAAATATGTTAACTACAAATATTTATAGGTTTATGGACTATTCTCTATGAAAGGCCAGATCCATACAACCCTCCACACAAGCTAGTTATAATATCTGTTGCGGATAAGGGGATCAGAGAAGCAGTCAGAGAATATTTTCCGGATGCTATACACTCTAGATGTGTTCTGCATCTAGTTGAGAATTTCAGGACAAAGTTGCGGGATTTGGGCTTCAAGGCAAATGATACTCGGATTTTGGGCAACCTTTTGTAATCTGCTTGTTACAAATATACGAAAGCAGAATGGAATGACTATGTGGAGGACATTAGACTGGCGGACGAACGAGCCTACAATATTGTCATGAACTACGCTCCAGAGAACTGGGCTAACGCATTTTTCCCCGGAATTAGGTAATTTATAAGCTATGTCATTTTTTATTTCAGTTAGTTGTTTGCCTAACTAAATTAGACATGAATGGATACACTGGAACTAACTATAACCTAGTCGGAACTAACATAGGCGATATACCCAACACTTGTAATAGAACATGGGTAATAACCCAGTTAGCTGGAGTTAGAACTAACTGGGTATCATCTAGAACTATTAAGATAGAAGCTTTCACTAAGAACTACTCAGCTATAACTGACATGACAAATAACTCAGTATTTTTGATGAATTCCCTGTTATGTTCTAGATATGGTCATGTTACATCAAATGTTGTAGAGTCATTCAACAAATAGATACATGAGGCTAGGCTTCTACGGATACTACAACTCGTAGAACACATACGTAAACAGATTATAGTTCGCATGAATGAGCGACGATTAATGGCTGAAAGTTAGAATGGATTTCTTTGTCCCAAAGCTGAACTTGTCCTCAAAGAGAACATGGAAAATGGGCATCCATTGGATGTGCGTCAGTCTCATACAAGATTATTTGAGGTACAATCTCATAAAACTTGTAAAGTGGATATTGACAATAAAACATGCACGTGCCGCGCGTGGGATGTAACCCGTATCCCTTGCAAACATGCATGCACAACCATTATGTTTATGAAGAGGGATGTTTACCAATTCTGTGACTGGTTTATGACGGTTGAAGCTTTTAAAAAGAGCTACGAGCCAATCCTCTACCCCATCCCCGATTACGAGAAGCGTAGCGTATCACGGGAGGAGATACAGATCCTACCACCATTAACAACAAAAAGGAAAGGGAGAAATAAGACCAGGCGTATTAACAACAGAACAGTTTACACCCGGCCACTTAAATGCTCTTGATGTCATGTGGAAGGTCACAACCGTAAAACATGTAATGAATCTATTGCTGACTAAGTACTTGATATGTTGTTAACTGTTTTGCTTGTATATTTACAAACTAGTACGTTTTGTTAAATGAATAAAGTATTCTCATGTGTGATGAGAACTAGCATCATCTCCAATAGAAAAAATGTTGTAAGTATTAGAACTACACGAGAACAAATAGATCTGACAATGGCTAAGATAGAACAGACACAACAGCATCTAGAACATCATCATCAGAAGCTAGAACAAATATTGACTAAGCTAGAAATAACACGACAGCAAAAATAAAAACTGCGCGGGTAAAATACGAAGGCTGGTTTTAGAACTAGCACGGTGTAGGCTAGAACTGGCTGTATACAAGCTAGAACTAGTGTGATAGAAGCTAGAACTAACGTAGAACCTAGAATTAACAATTTAGCATGAAAAAACACGGGCTGGGTTTAGAACTAGCAAGATGTGGGCTAGAACTAGCAGTATATAAGCTAGAACTAGTGGGATAGAAGCTAGAACTAGTGGGATAGAAGCTAGAACTAGTGATATAGAAGCTATAACTAAAGTAGAAAATAGAATTAACAAATTAGAATGTAAAAAACGTGGGATGGTTTAGAACTAGTAAGATATTGGCTAGAACTGGCAGTATACAAGCTAGAACTAGTGGGATAGAAGCTAGAACTAACGTGGAACCCAAAACTAAGAACTTAGCATGTAAACAACACGGGCTGGGTTTAGAACAAGCAAGATGTGGGCTAGAACTGGCTGTATACAATCTAGAACTGGTGGGATAGAAGCTAGAACTAACGTGGAACACAGAAATAACAACTTAGCATGAAAAAAACGCGGGCTAGAATTAGAACTAGAAAGATGTGGGCTAGAACTGGCTGTATACAAGCTAGAACTAGTGATATAGAAGCTAGAACTAACGTAGAACCTAGAATAAATAACTTAGCATGAAAAAAACGAGGGCATGTTTAGAACTAGCAAGATGTGGGCTAGAACTGGATATACATGCTAGAACTAGTGGGATAGAAGCTAGAACTAACGTGGAACCCAGAAATAACAACTTAGCATGAAAAAAACTAGGGCTGGGTTTAGAACTAGCAAGTTGTGGGCTAGAACTGGCTGTATACAGGCTAGAACTAGTGGATAGAAGCTAGAACTAACGTGGAACCCAGAAATAACAACTTAGCATGAAAAAAATAGTGCTGGGTTTAGAACTAGCAAGATGTGGGCTAGAACTGAATGTATACAAGCTAGAACTAGTAGGATAGAAGCTAGAACTAACGTGGAACCCAGAAAAAAAAACTTAGCATGAAAAAAACGCGGGCTGGGTTTAGAACTAGCAAGTTGTGGGCTAGAACTGGCTGTATACAGGCTAGAACTAGTGGGATAGAAGGTAGAACTAACGTGGAACCCAGAAATTGTTAGACCCTAGAGGGGGGTGATTAGGATCTTATGCTAATCTAATCTGATTTAAATGCCAATTAAATTAATTAATAAGTTATCCTAGAAAGTATAAAATATAACAACTATATAAGCTAGGATAAGCAATATGAACAATGAGATATATCCTATATGATGAAATATATATACAAGGATATATAAACTAGCACAAGATGATATATCCTAATAAAGAGATATGCAATAAGATATATGCAAGGATATGTAAACACAAGAGGTAAACAATATGAACTAGATAGTGGACAAGCTAAATAATGAGACAATGGGGATATGATCAATGAGCACAAATATGAATAAACGCCAAAGCACATACAAACACACAATATGATGACGGAGTTCGGACCTTCCGTCCTACGTCTCCGCTCCCCACTCCCGGGGAGAAATCCACTATCACAATCCGGTTTGGAAGACGAAACTTCTACACACTCGGTTTACAAGTTCACCGAAAACTCTCACACAACAAGCACTATGCAATCACACTCTACACCCACACAAGTGTTGAACCTAGCCGTGTCTCCCTCAAGTGCTCGGTTACAACCTCTCCCTAGGTTCGTCAACCGATGCCACTCCTCTTGGAACGATCACCGACTCTCACCACACACTCCTCACTCGGTGTACAAGTGTATTACAAAGTGATTCTCACGATAAGCACAATATAACAAATGATTGTTCTCTCTAACAAGGTGAGAACTCAATTAAGCACAACTCAATGTTACAATCTCTCACAACCCTAATATACTATGTATGCAAATACAATAAGCTCAAGTGGGTGTGTCTAACAATGAGAGAAAATCAAATCTAAACTCAATATAAAACTACCTTTAATGGAAATGATAATTAACAAATAATTAATAAATAAAAGCTAGTGTAGAGTTTAGAAAACTTCTCAATAGATCAAGATGGAGAGATGGAGATTTGAAGCCCAAACAAGAAGATGATCTCCTCCACTTGTGAAAACCAAAACAGCTTTAAACTAAACTCAAACCAACCATACCCTTCTTAAAAACTTTCTTAAACTTGTTTAAAACACTCTCATGGTTAGATGGAGAGTTGAAGGCAATGGGGTATTTATACCCACTTAAAAGTTCAGCAAATGCCCCAAGCAAATGACATAAACAACCCCAGAAAATAACCGTTGGAGTCCAACAGTCATATCGGCGGTCGACCGCGGCGGTCGACCGTGAGGAACAAAAAGGAAAAAAACTGTTCTGGACAAGCGACGGTCGACCGCGGCGATCGACCGCGAAAGTCTCTGGACTCGCTACGGTCGACCGCCACGGTCGACCGCGAGCCAACTAAAGCTGTTCTGAGTTCTGAACTCTTGGCGGTCGACCATGGCGGTCGACCGCGAACAGATACTCAGGAAAAATAGGTTTATAAATAGATTTTTAAGACTTTTGAAAATATGTTAAAAATAACAAATAAAGTCCAAAAATAATGAAACTTTGGGAAATGTATATAAACATGTAAATGAACATGTTACAAAAAGAATTTTCCAAATTGCATTTCCCATTTATGAAAAATCATCATTTTGCAAAAATAGTCCAAAACACAAAAATGTAAATATGTGAATTTTGACATTTAGGTTAAACCATGTTTTGAAACTTTGCACAATGATTATGTAGACTTAATAAAATATGTATATGATTATTGTTAAGTCCAAAAACTAAGAATGCAATATTTTCACAAAATTGCATATTCTATGCAATATGTACGAAAACACAATAGTAAATATGAAACATGTGGTTTCATATTTATAAACATGAAAACCAAAACTTGTATGTATATATATAACTATATATATGCATAGAAAACAAGACTTATGTATATATATATATATATGTAACTATATATATATACGAAGAAACCAATAAATATGTGTGTATAGATATTGAGCTTAACGTACTTAACACACATAATATAAATCCTAAACTACATTACCCAAGCAATCTTGATCTTCAATTAAGCTTGACTTGGTACACTTTGCGGATGAAGCTGAACTTGATCTTTAACTTGAATTGTACGTTGCTTCACTCCACAATTCCACCAACCTCCGTTTAATATCGTCGTTGAAGAGCTATTCCATCCATCCTCCAACTTGTTGTTTGTCTACAATAATTAAGAGAACACAAATACTAGACAAACAACATTAGATATAAATTGTTTGTTAAATCATCATTAAAACGGAGCAGCGGGGGTTATTGCGGCTGTCGGCGATGTCGGTAATGTGTTCAACGGCAGGGATCTGAGTGGCTCAGCGGAGGTCGAGGGGATGCAGGGCTGTGGGACCTAGACGTGGGTTAAGGGCGGCTCTCTGTTGTAGTGTTCGGAGTTTGTAAGGGAGCAGCGACGAAGGACGGCGTCGAGGAGGGGGTCGGCAAGGATGACGCGGCGGGTCTGGTCGGTGAGCGGACGACGAGTTTGAGACGACGGTCGGATCTGATGCTTGGAAGGGAGCCCGATGACAACGGGGTGAACGGAAAGCCGGAGGTGGTGTGATAGCGGGACGTTGTCGCTACAGTAGCAGTGGCAAGAGGACGGCGTGGCTAGCCAAGGCACGATCGGACTGGGTTTGGCTGGGTTTGGCAGCGGATTTGGAGGAGATCCGGGGGAGAGGGAGCTCGGGCTGGGCGGTCGGGCTGGGGCGGCGTTGATGGCAGGTTTGGCTGGTGTGGGTTGATGGAGAGGGCTGGAGGCGAAGGGCTGTGGTGTGGTCGGTGGCGGTGGTCGGAGATGGTTGTAAAGGGGAAGGAGGTTGGCGGTCTGAGGAGGAAGAGGTGTTGTTGTGGGGGTGGGGAGAAGAAAGCCGACAGGGGAGGTGCGGGAAGGATGGGATGCGACTGGAGTTCCGTCAGGGAGAGAGAGAGCGGAGAAGAGAGGAATGGGCGGCGGCGTGAAAACACATAGAAGAGAGAGAGGAGAGGGTTATATATATATATATATATATATATATATATATAGTATTATATTAGGGTTCGGGTTAGGGAATTAAACAAAAATTAATTAAAATAAATAATTACGAGTACTTAAAAATTAAACTAATTACTGAATAATTATCTAAAAAAAACATAACAGTTGTATTAATACAATCGCTGATACACAACTAAAGAAATAATACTATAAATTATACAATTAAATAAGAATAATTAATAAAACATATAATTACCTATTTTAAAAATCAAATAATTATGGAATAATTATATACACGATAAAACATACCATTAAAATACTATTTTAAAAATCAAATAATTATGGAAAAATTATATACATGATAAATAATTATGAGTTTCATCTACTCCAAACTCTTCCCCTGTTTATTTTAGTTTTATTTGGTTTTGTTGGATTTCTAAAACCTAATTTATGTATAATGACCACTCTTTATGAACCGTATGATATAAAAATCTAATCTTTTTGATTTAAAAAGATACAAAACAAACTCTTCGTTTTTGGTTAAGATTTGATCACGATCTAATATGAGTTTTGGTTAAGGTTAGTTGTTTTACATGATGATCTTACATATATAAACATGTTAGGGTTTTAGCTTTATTCCCAAATTCATCTTTGTGACTTCATATGGTAGAATAAACCCTAATATCCTTTAAATCATTAATTTATACATGAGTTTTATTTGAGAAATTTCTATTTTTAATAAATTTATAATAGTATATAACCTCACATAGGAAATCTAGATTTTTTTGTTCTGGTCCGTCGACTGATCAAGAAGATCAGTCGACCGATAAGTCTTCAAGCAGATGAAGTTTGCTCTAGTCGGTCGATTGAACCAAGGGCATCGGTCGGCTAAACCAATGACATCGGCCGACCGAACCAAGGGCATCGGTCGACCGATCATTATATGATTATGTGTACACATTGTGCACGTCCCACCGGTCGACTGAAAGGGTATTCCGATCGACTGATCTGTATTATTTTGTATATATATTATTTTCTTTCCTGCGTATTTGTTAACGCATATGAAGTACAAGTCGCATGCCAGTAGACATGTGTATTTTATGAGAGTACATGTATTGGATTTGAGCACACACGAGCGTTTGGAGGTAACATATATTTTGAATTTTGTCATGATAGTGTGTGACACATATTGTATTTTATGATAGTTGTGGATGCTTGAGTGGGTTAGTTGGCACTCTGCAATGAGATCATGGGGGACTACACTCAAAGTGCTTAGTTGGTATACTGCAATGAGACTGCGGTAGACTTCACTCTATGTGCATCATTCTAAAATAGGTTGATATGCCTATTTCCACAGGGCGATTGAGTAAGGTAGGTGATACCACATGATATTGTGAGCGCCTTACTCAGTATCATTGTTTTCTATTAGAGGATCATAAAGATTTATTTATATGCTCCCATGTTATCTACACCGAGAGTAGGGTATAAGACTGAGGCTGTCATACACGACATATATTAAGTGAGATTCTTTTACCAGATTTTTATTCTTGTGACTGTGCCACCTATCGAGGGTAGTGCATGTTATTATGACATGATTTATTTTAGAAGAGGCTTGGTAATGTATTGCCTTTTGTTTTATTATTCTTATTCATAGGATTATGAGTTGGTATTTAGCAATTTACAATTTAAGATATGAGGTATATACATGAGGGTTTTCTTGTTTGGATTATTTCACTCGATGTACACATTCTCGTGTTGTGGATTTGTAAATATCAATTTCCTCTTAGTTCTTGATATATGATTTATATATCTATATGTACTAACTTATATTTTTATACTCCTAACCTCATTCCCCCTGGGGGCGGTAGAGATGACCTCGCTCATGCTTTGACGCTCGTTGTTTTCTCTCTTTTCAGACAGCAAGTCAGGCGTCCGGAGAGTCGTCAGTTGACAGAGATACAGTTTAGATCACCGTTATTTATTTACTAGATATTTAGTGCTCCACAATTGATATTTATGAGTTTAGTCTTCTTTTAGAGAGGTATTTCATATTGAAGGCTGTTATGGTAATTTACTATTTAAAGATAAAGATGTCGAAAGATTGCCTTCATATGGTCCAAACCAACTTCGTAGCCCAAAGGCCTAGCCAAGGGCAAGTCTATTGACCCAACGAGGAAATGAGTCCTCTTATACCGACACGAAGGGCGGTATTAGTCGACCCCTTATGAGTCAAGACGACTCCCCAAATAGTCGGCTCAACTACCTTCTCGGCAGTTCATTCGACCAGAAGCTCACTCGACTAACCGGTCAACAAATCATAAGGGCAACTGTCAAATCGATCTGTCCTTACTAAGGGGATAAGATCCAGCTAAGCTACCTTCAGAGATACATCAATCAACACCGTAATTTATTGAACGATCCTCTCGAGATCGCAGCTCTGACAAACCTCGTGCGGAAATAGTTCACTCTGCCCACATGTCACTTCCTAGGGATCGCTAAGATATTCTTCTGTGCTCGAATGACTTTTAACTCAGGGGGAGACTTCTGAACCTTCTTTTTTCTTAAACTCTGAACAATTCTAAAAGGCCATGCCTTCTTCTAAAAACTCAATAAGAGTAATGAATTCTAGGACCTCAATGATCCTTGGATCTTCCCTCAAACCCTACTCAAGCTCATCAACTGACTTGACCGTCGGAGGTACTACGGGGGAACCGGTCCCTGCCCTCTTACGGGTTTCTTCTTCTTGTTTGTACAGAAAGATTAGGAATTCTAGTCCAAGGATCGGGCATAAAGTCAGAGGAGGAGTCGACCCCACCTTTCATCTGCTCCCTCTTCACCGCTAGCGCGGAGATCAGGATTGCATCCTACAGCGGAAAACCCCCTATCGACTGTGTGTTATAAGACATCAATAGTTGGTTTCCACCGTGGGACCCACTCTCTTCTCTGAGAGGACATGCCCAATTCTGAGCAGGGGCTTGATCTTGTCTAGTCTTGAAAAATGTCACTAGAATCGCACCATTCAAGCTAAACAAAGCCTAAAATCGCATCATTCAAGCTAAGGAGGATATGCCTATGGCTATGAGGAGTCAACATAGGCATAGCCCTCAAGGGCTCCAACAGCTTTCTGGGGAGTATTTGTCAAGTGGAACCTAGAAAGCCCTCCTGGAAAAGACACACCAGTATGATGTTTGTCTGGCTTGAAAATGAAGCGCAGGCTCCCTACCGCCGCCACAGATAAAACTTCGCCTCCCTGGATAGCCAAGAGGCCTGGGGTTGGATCGTAAAATAGAACCACGCCTCCAGTAAGGGTTATGATCAGACCCAATATCGTTTAAGCTCTCATCAACGACGACTCACACAAAAGGAGCAGCGATTAGATCTATGGTATGCTCCTCGGACCATCACCACCTTCAAGGGAGAGTCCTCATGAAAGGTGAGATTGCAGAAAAACTTGAGGGCTCACTAGCTGGTCTTCTCAAGAAGATTAACAACCTTGGCCCCCGACAGATGCTTAGAACCGCCAGAGTTGAAGGAAGAACTGGTGGTCGAATCATGCGACTCGCACTCTCCCTCCAGAAGAAGGCTCCTCCATCCATTGGATGGTCCGGTCATTGCTATCTCTGGAGTCCCCAAAGGGAATCCATGATTTTGTCAAATTCTAGGGAGTAAGGCATCGACGCGTAGGGTTTCACCAACAGGATGCCCCCATCACAAAAGTTGCCTGGGCCTCCTCTTGCCGAGTAGCATCCTCCAAAAAGCTCAATCAACAAGACGCTGACCATCGGTGAAGCAACCAGCACTGGTGAAGCAAGATCGGTTGGAAAATCACCACATCCACCATTAGTCAATAAAGACCTCAGCAAATACTCAAGTTCAAAAAGATCTTGGCCGATGAGATGGAAAATATGTCGACTACTCAGTGACGTCTAAAGCTAAATGGCCCGCCCTCAAAAGAGAGAGCGACAACCGATTCCGGATATTCCGCAGTTTAGCAACAAAGATAGCTAATAAAGCGGCAACTCGCCCGATTCCGGATATTCCGCAGTTTGGCAACAAAGATAGCTAATAAAGCGGCAACTCGCCCTCGTCAAAACAGGTCTGTTCAAAGGCAACGTTAAATAACCCAAGAAGCTCCATCTCGGTGGCCATGTTCCTTGCAAGAGGCAACCTCAAGAGTACATGAGTGAAAAATAAGGAATTGACGCCATTCGGATGTAAAATGTTAATAAGTTGCGCTCCTTGATGTACAAATTTTAACAATCAATAATAAAGGGGGGGGGGGGGAACATAAAAAACCTAGCCAAACCCTAAGGTTTCAAGGTGTAATGACTCCTAAGTCGGCTCAAAGCCCTTGGCTTATCATCAGGATAAGCCCAAGGCACAACGACTCATCAGTCAGCACAAAGCACTTGGCTCTTCTTAAAGGTAAGCCCAAGACACAACATATGGTTCGATTCCGTCTGCTCTCATCGACCATCATGGTCAAGACCTTGGCTCTTCATCAGGATAAGCCCAAGGCGCAACGACTCCTCAGTCAGCACAAAGCCCTTGGTTCTTCTTAAAGGTAAGCCCAAGGTACAACATATGGTTTGATTTAGTCTGCTCTCATCGACCATCATGGTCAAGACCTTGGCTCCTCATCAGGATAAGCCTAAGGCACAATGACTCCTTAGTCAGCACAAAGCCATTAGCTCTTCTTAAAGGTAAGCCTAAGGCACAACATGTGGTTCGATTCCGTTTGTTCTCATCGACCATCATGGTCAAGACCTTGGCTCCTCATCAGGATAAGCCCAAGGGACAACAACTCCTCAGTCGTCACAAAGCCCTTGGATCTTCTTAAAGGTAAGCCCAACGCATAACATATGGTTAGATTTCGTCTGCTCTCATCGACCATAATGGTCAAAACCTTGGCTCCTCATCAGGATAAGCCCAAGACATAACGACTCATCAGTCGGCACAAAGCCCTTGGCTCTTCTTAAAGATAAGCCCAAGGCATAACATATGATTCAATTTCACCTGCTGTCATCAACCATTATGGTCAAGACCTTGGCTCCTCATCAGGATAAGCCTAAGGCGGAACGACTCCTCAGTCGGCACAAAGCCCTTGGCTCTTCTTAAAGGTAAGCTCAAGGCACAACATATGGTTCGATTCCGTCTGCTCTCATCGACCATCATGGTCAAGACCTTGGCTCCTCATCAGGATAAGCCTAAGGCGCAATGACTCCTCAGTCAGCATAAAGCCCATGGCTCTTCTTAAAGGTAAGCCCAACGCATAACATATGGTTCGATTCCGTCTGCTCTCATTGACCATCATGGTCAAGACCTTGGCTCCTCATCAGGACAAGCCTAAGGTGCAACAAATCGTTAGTCGGCTCAAAGACCTTGGCTCCTCATCAGGATAAGCCCAAGGCATAATGACTCCTCAGTCAGCACAAAGCCCTTGGCTCTTCTAAAGGTAAGCTCAAGGCATAACGTATGGTTCAATTCCGTCTGCTCTCATCTACCATTATGGTGACGACCTTGGTTTCTCATCAGGATAAGCCCAAGGCACAACAACTCCTCAGTCGGCATAAAGCCCTTGGCTCTTCTTAAAGTTAAGCCCAAGGCACAACATATAGTTTGATTCTGTCTACTCTCATCGACCATTATGCTCAAGACCTTGGCTCCTCATCAGGATAAGCCTAAGGCACAACGACTCCTCAGTCAGCACAAAGCCTTTGGCTCTTCTTAAAGGTAAGCCTAAGGCACAACATATGGTTCGATTCCGTTTGCTCTCATCGACCGTCATGGTCAAGACCTTGGCTCCTCATCAGGATAAGCCCAAGGCACAACTCCTCAGTCGGCATAAAGCCCTTGGCTCTTCTTAAAGGTAAGCCTAAGGTGCAACATATGGTTTGATTCTGTCTGCTCTCATTGACCATTATGGTCAAGACCTTGGCTCCTTATCAGGATAAGCCTAAGGTACAACGACTCCTCAGTCGGCATAAGCCATCTGCTCTTCTTAAATGTAAGCCCAAAGAACAACATATGATTCGATTCCGTCTGCTCTAATTGACCATTATGGTCAAGACCTTGACACCTCATCAGGATAAGCCCAAGGCACAACAACTCCTTAGTCGACAACCAAGACCTTGACACCTCATCAGGATAAGCAAAAGCACAATGAATCCTTAGTCGGCAACAAAGATCTTGGCTCCTCATCAGGATAAGCCCAAGGCACAAGGACTCCTTAGTCGGCAACAAAGACCTTGGTTCCTTATCAGGATAAGCCCAAGGCACAACGACTTATTTGTCAGATGTCAAGACCTTGGCTCCTCATCAGGATAAGCCCAAGGCACGACTCATCAGTCGGCGATCAAGTCCTTGAATTTTTACCTAAATAAGCCCAAGGCAAAGCCCCAAAGGTTGACCTCTATGATTACAGCTCAACCTAACAAAGGAAATGAAGACTTCAACGCTTACCCCATGGATGTCATTTGATCTACAAAGACCGACATTGTTCTTTAAAAGAAAGGAATTTTACAACTACAACATGATCAACTATTTCATCAAGTAGTTTCAGCTCTCAAAAGCAAAGGACAAAAAAAACCATTTCTCATTCAAAAATGTTTCCTACATTTTTATCAAAAAAACCCAACATGGATTACAAAAAAAAGTGAGAGCGACATCTATCTTTAAAGCTCCCTCCTAAGGGCCAGGAGCTGAGCCAGATAGTTCTCCTGAAGACCGAGGCGAAATCGGAACTTCTCAAGATCTCCGGCCTCTAGATCAATAAGAGCCCTCGGCTCTAACACATTCTCCTGCACTTCAGGCTAACCTAAGCAGGATAGTATATTATCGGCACCGAACACCTAGACAAAGAACCTCCTACATTCTTTGTCCAACTCCGGAAAGCCAGCATCCAGACGAAAATCTCCCCGATAGTGGAAAAAATAGTAGGGGTCCCTCTCAACGAACCCCACACTAACCACGTGCCCGAACAAACTAATACTGGGTACTACTCCTGCCTCGGAGCAAGCATCCATAAACGCTATCAAGATATATATAGCGCATGGATGAAATTGACAGGGGAAACCCCCAAAGAGGCAAACACCACCCTAATCAAAGGGTGTAATAGCAGGTGCAATCCACATTGCAGATGCATCAGATAGAGAGGCATTCGACCCTCATCGTGCATATGCACTGGGGTAAGGCTGTCCGGTGCTCCTAAGGTCATGGTGCGCGGAATATCATACTCATCATGCAACCACGCTACCTCATCCACTGTCACTCGAGAGCGAGATAGAAATAAAGCTTTGAGCTTCTTCTCGCGACCATTTTAGGGAAGAGCCATGACCAAAATTCCTAAAAAAATGGAGAATCAACGGGAAGAAGGGTGTCTATAATGTAGGATGTTCTTCCAACGGTGCTCGAGATTATTTATAAGCTTTTGAAGGAGCATGCAGAAGGACTTAAGAGGCACAGTCTTGGAGCAACCAAGGGAGATCCGCTTCGGAAACCAGCAACGAATCACTCAAAATACAAACTATCACGCGTAGCGCACGCCAATCAATTGGCAGGTGAAATGCCATTCTCTCTACCCATGACGCCTCGTTTTCTCTAAAAAAGCGGTTCCCAATAACTGACTGCATTAATGAACAGGAGATTAGCGGTTAATAAGTCCAATACCATGTCTCCAGCCACGTTCAACTGGCAAAAAATCCTCAAACATCTTGAGCAAACTTATATCTATTTCACTCAGATCCGACTAAAGTCAGCTCTGAATGAAAGGGGTAAACTGTTATGGTAATTTATCATTTAAAGATAAAGATGTCGAAAGATTGCCTTCATATGGTCCAAACCAACTTAGTAGCCCAAAGGCCCAGCCAAGGGCAAGTCTATTGACTCGCAGAGGAAACGAGTCCTGTTATACCGACACGAAGTGCGAGATTAGTCGACCCCTTATGAGTCGAGACGACTCCCCAAATAGTCGGCTCAACTACCTTCTCGGTAGTTCACTCGACCAAAAGCGCACTCGACTAACTGGTCGACAAATCATATCGGCGACTGACAAATCAACCTGATCTTACTAAGAGGATAAGATCTAGCTAAGCTACCTTTAGAGATACATCAATCAATATAGCAATTTATTGAGCAATCCTCTCGAGATCGCAGCTCAGACAAACCTCGTGCGGAAACAGCTCACTCTGCCCACATGTCACTTCCTAGGGATCGCTAAGATACTCTCCTGTGCTTGAATAACTTCCCCTCCAGTCGCCAGCCGCCACTTTGCAAGGGAAGGTGGCCCAAACAACCGGCCTATCCTTCGTTCTGTCTCATTTATCGAATCTGGGACATCTCTAAGACGCCCTCTCCTGTGCTCGAATGGCTTCACCTCCAGTCACCAGCCACCATCTGGCAAGGGAAGGAGGCCTAAATAGCCAGCATATCCTCCATTCTGTCTTATCTATTATCACGGCCCGCTTCCCAAAATACCCGGGAATCGGAACGTGAACAAGCCCGCGACGTATTAGATTGAGAAGAAATATACATTATCATTTTTTTTCTTTTCTTCTCAATGCAATACGCTAAGCGTCTAGAAATAAATACAATGCGAAGTCACAGGTCCCCGATCACAATCAGCAAGAATATAATGAACAACACAGAATAAAATAATACATATCACAAATGAATATTCATCCCAGACATAATATTCGGGTCAACGTGCCCTTATACAAAATTGAACAAATGAATGCTGAAGAGATACAAAATACATCGATTAAGCAGGAACAAAGAACTACAAAAATAAATGGAACCATCAACTAATAAATTAAAGAATAGGCTTCGACTCTTTCTTCTGCTCCGTCTGCAAGGCACTCATGCTGAGAATCCTCGGACTCCTGGCGATCTCCTAGCTGGACCTGTTCTTCTCCTAAGTCTGACGTACACCAGAGAAAACAGGTGTACGTCAGCGTGTATGGCACATGGCAAGACCCGACCCCACAAAGAAAATAGAAGGAACAAAAATCCAATGCGAAAAACGATACGATAACAGAAATGACAAAAGAACGTACAATTGAAATCCATAAATCAACATGAAGACACTACTAAATCATGATAATATAAAGCATCCAGAATCGATCAAGTAACGAGATCATGCAGCTAGCGATCAATCTAATCATCCAAGTCACAAGGGCATACACCAGATGGAATTGATACTTAAATACCTATAATTTGAGACGTAGTACGTCGAGCGAAATAATCCAAACAAGGAAACCCTCATGTATATACCATATGTCTCAAATTATAGATAATTAAATATTAATCCCGATCTATGTGTGAAAAGAAGTATAACTGGCCTACATCTCACATGAATCATACTTAGCCAAGAATCAAGGTCATGTAACTAACTATCCCATCACTCATCTCAAATAATCCACAATCGTAATAATCTCGATATCACCGCACCTCAGACCCACCCAAGCGCTACACAGGAATTTCACTGGTGCGAGCCTGGAAATAATCAACAATCACATATCACTGTACCTCAGACCCACCCCAACGCTACACAGGAATATCGTTGGTGCGAGCCTGGAAATAATCAACAATCACATATCACAACTCCTCAGACCCACCCCGGTGACTACACAAACTTCACCAGCGCGAGCCCGGAATACAACCACAATCACAAATATCTCAACTCCTCAGACCCACCCCGGTGACTACATAAACTTCACCGGCGCGAGCCCGGAATATACATCAACAATCACAAATCTCATCTCCTCAGACCCACCCCGGTGACTACATAAACTTCACCGACGCGAGCCCGGAAAATACATCAACAATCCCAACCGCTCACATGGACCAAGACTTCTCACCCTAATTCTCATAATTCCAGATAAACTACACACGAGGTTCTAGACTCTGACTGTGTCATACAGGTCACTATAGTTATAAACTCTTAATAATTCTCAATCACAACATGGAACAATCAATGCAACTAATCATGTGCAATAATATCATAGCATATCAGATAATCAAAATAAGAATCATAAATCATAAACAACATCTACATAATTAAGAAAATAATCTTTTTCTAAATTAATTTATTTTAAATTATTTCGCTTAACAATTAATCTAAACTAAATCATTTTCCAAAATAAATTCTTTTAAATTATTATAATTATCTAAAAATGATTCTTTTGCCGAACTAAATTCTTTTAATTCCTTATAATTATCCTGAAAATGCTATTTATCATATTACTATAATATATTTTAATATTCTTCAGCAAACAATCCTACACAGGTAAAATACGTCATAATTAAACTATGCAAATAATTCATAATAATGTAAATATTCAACTACGAAACAGGGAGAGCGGGATCTTGCCTCGGTGAGTCGAACAAATTGACGTTGACGGCACGGGTCGAATCGAACGCGGTGGAGCGCGGCGTTGGCTATGCACTGCAGGAGGAAGGCGACGGTGACATCGGCGACGGGGATCTCGGCGTAGCTACAGGGCTGCCATTAGCGAGAGGGATCGCTAGCGATGACGAAGGGGCAACGACACGATAGTTGGAGGAGTTCTCGGAGGGGGTGACTGCTAGAGTTTGGGCCGGCGGGTTGCTGGTCAGTGGAGGGGAGCGGCAAAGGTGGTGAACGGCGGCTGTTGGAGGACGGCAAGGTGGCTAGGGGACTGGCGGCTCGCTGGCGACGGCGGAGCGGCAGCAAGGCCAAGGCGGCGGCCTGGGTGGAGAATAACTAGGGAAGAGCAGAGGAGGAAGAGGAGGTGGGGCGCTGGATGAGGTCGAGTCAGCGGCGAACATGGGGAGGAGGATATCACGGCATCGGGGTTCGCGGTGGTTGGAGGCGAAGGAAGAGGAGATGGGTTGAGGCGGCGGTCTGGGTGCGTGGCCTGGTGGAGTTCTCGACGACGGCGATAGCGTTGATGGAGGAGGCGGATGCTGGTGCTGGTCGGAGGGGGAGAGGGCTGGCCGTGGATCTCGGCTGAGGTGGGTAGGGCGGTGGTCAGGCCGACGAGGGAAGCCGGAGGCGGGGGCTAGGGTGGCGAGCGGAGGAGGAGCACGGGCGTGCAGGGCGTCGGAGGAGGAGAATGTGGGTTAGGTGTAGTTGGAAGAGAGAGAACGAGGGAGGAGAGAGAAAGTGAGAGAGGCGGCGGAAATTGAATACGAGAGAGCGAGGGGGGGGGGGTATAACTATATATAATTGTAATTAGGGTTAGGGTTTAGGTAGTTAACTAAAATAATTAAAATAAAATAGTTATGGGTATTTAAAAATTAAACTAATTACATAATAATTATCTACAAATAAAAACGTACATGTTGTGATAATACAACACTTGATACGAAATAGTCAAAATATACACATATTATACAATTAAACTATAATAATTAATAATAAAAATATTTTTACTTACATTTAAAATTCAATAATTATGGGATAATTATATACACAGTAAAATGTACTAGTTATACCAATACGACAGAAAATATGTAACAATAGAATAATTCAACAAATTATACCAAAAACACGTAATTAATAATACCATGTATTATATAAAATAATACGTAATTATATTAATAATACAATATATCATTCAAAATATTACGTAATAGTACCGACAACACAACAAATTAATTCTAGAAATTTTTACCACACAAAATAAATTTATAAATATCAAAATCATTTAAATAAATACATAATCAGATTTTTAAAGCATAGAAAATTATAGGAAATCAAGAAAAGTACAAATACTCTTTTAAAATTAATAATTAAATATTTTAAAATATAAAAAAAAATTATTTTAACTAGTATCAAAATTTCATGGTCCTTACATTCTACCTCCCTTAAAACAAATTCCGTCCTCGGAATTAAAATAAGAACCCCAGGGACAGAGATGGAATGATATCCATAAGCAGATGAGACAAGAAACAAGAAACAATGGAAAGTTACGAGACAAGAAATAGTGGAAAGTTCCGGAGTCAAAAGTGATAAGATAGTGACGAAACAAAATCTATCAAGAAAATAGGATAAGGGCTCACGAATAGTCTTGTGGATGAAATATGATATGTATCTAAATTGTCCATTATATTCTTACTAGTGGGGACTCGGGATCGTCATCAGAACTATGATCTGCATGGGCCACCACTAAAACCTGTCACACCCCGCTTCCCAAAATACCTGAGAATCGGAACGTGAACAAGCTCGCGACGTATTAGATTGAGAAGAAATATACATTATCATTTTTTCTTTTCTTTTCTTCTCAATCCAATACGCTAAGCGTCTAGAAATAAATACAATGCAAAGTCACAGGTCCCCGATCACAATCAGCAAGAATATAATGAACAATACAGAATAAAATAATACATATCACAAATGAATATTCATCCCAGACAAAATATTCGGGTTAACGTGCCCTTATACAAAACTGAACAAATGAATGCTGAAGAGATACAAAATACATCGATTAAGCAGGAAGGAAAGAACTATAAAAATAAATGGAACCATCAACTAATAAATAGAAGAATAGGCTTCGACTCTTTCTTCTGCTCCGTCTGCAAGGCACTCATGCTGAGAATCCTCTGACTCTTAGCAATCTCCCAGCTGGACCTGTTCTTCTCTTAAGTTTGACATACACCAGAGAAAACAGGTGTACGTCAGCGTGTATGGCACACGACAAGACCCAACACCACAAAGAAAATAGAACGAACAGAAATCCAATGCAAAAAACGATACGATAACAGAAATGACAAAAGAACGTACAATTGAAATCTACAAATCAACATGAAAACACTACTAAATCATGATAACATAAAGCATCCAGAATCGAGCAAGTAACGAGATCATGTAGCTGGCGATCAGTCTAATCATCCAAGTCACAAGGGCATACACTAGATGGAATTGATACTTAAATACCTATAACTTGAGACGTAGTAGGTCGAGCAAAATAATACAAACAAGGAAACCCTCATGTATATACCATATGTCTCAAATTATAGATAATTAAATATTAATCCCGATCTATGTGTGAAAAGAAGTACAACTGGCCTACATCTCACACGAATCATACTTAGCCAAGAATCGAGGTCATGTAACTAACTATCCCATCACTCATCTTAAATAATCCACAATCGCAATAATCTCGATATCACCGCACCTCAGACCCACCCCAGTGCTAAACAAGAATTTCACTGGTGTTCGCGGGAAAATTCATTGCTTCTTTCATTACTGATTCCGTTGTACACACTTGGTAATTGTTTATCGATTACAAAGATCCGGTCTTTTTATAAGATCCGGTTACAACGAAAATCAAATAAAAAGAAATGAAAAATTACAACTTGGTTTCCTTGTTTGTCGAACAAATCGCGAGCTCCTGTTTTGCGGTCACTCGCTTTGTGGGTTGTTTGCCTGCGCCGGGGTTGTTTGCCGTGGACCACCGCGAGATCTAGATCCGGTCGGATCTACGCAGTATAACGGGTATTATCCCACCAAGGAGATGATAGCCGGGAGGGATCGTTTCACCAAGGAAACGACCGCTCGAATCTCGGGATCTAAGAACCAAGCTTAGATCCGGAGTGTACCTACGTAGATCTGAGATCCGGGATCCGGTTCCTCTCGAACACCTGCCTTATTTGACGTTGATGATCGCCGAGCACCAGATCTGGATGAGCAAGCCTTCAAATCTTCAAAGCTCTAATCTTTTTTAAGTTTTGAGATCTCAATCCGACAGGGCTTCGCCTCTCTCCAAAATTTCCAACCTTTCAAAATGAAGAACCCCCTGGCCTATTTATAGGCACTCGAACCTGTGCCCGTGTGCACACAAGAGAGAGAGGGGGGGGGAAGCCGGCCACCTTGAGGTGGCTCGGCTTGGGCCGAGCCACCTCAGGGTGGCTCGGTTTAGGTCGAGTCCCCGGGTGTTTGTCCGTTTCGTCGTTTCCCGTTGTTTCCGGTTCTCCGTTGTTCGGACTTGATTCGGTTTGTGGTTGACTTGGTCTGGAATCGATTTGTTGAATTGATTCCTGATTTGGCAGTAATTCTACTTCTGAGTTTGAGTCCGAAACTGATCTTGATACGATCGCGATTCGTTCGAGTCCGTTCTTGGTTGGACGACTCGTTGACTCCCCGAACCGTTGGATTGATTCCACATGCGAATGGATTCATTCCGTTGCTCGCGTGCGGTTCGTTAGCCTCGTTAGTCCGCTTCGTCGCATATCGCTTGGCTTCGGCGTTGTGGGCTAACAGCTTTGTTTGGATACGTCGCCCGATGATCCGTTTGTTGAATTGACGTCGTCGAGCTGTGTTAAGGGACCTATAGGCAATTTTATACGCCTACAACTGGTGCGAGCCTGGAAATAATCAACAATCACATATCACTGTACCTCAGACCCACCCTAACGCTACACAGGAATATCGTTGGTGCGAGCCTGGAAATAATCAACAATCACATATCACAACTCCTCAGACCTACCCCGGTGACTACACAAACTTCACCAGCGCGAGCCCGGAATACAACCACAATCACAAATATCTCAACTCCTCAGACCCACCCCGGAGACTACACAAACTTCACCGGCGCGAGCCCGGAATATACATCAACAATCACAAATCTCATCTCCTCAGACCTACCCTGGTGACTACACAAACTTTACCAGCGTGAGCCCGGAAAATACATCAACAATCCCAACCGCTCACATGGACCAAGACTTCTCACCCCAATTCTCATAATTCCAGATCAACTACACACGAGGTTCTAGACCCTGACTGTGTCATACAGGTCACTATAGTTATAAACTCCTAATTATTCTTAATCATAACATGGAACAATCAATGCAACTAATCATGTGCAATAATATCATAGCATATCAGATAATCAAAATAAGAATTATAAATCATAAACAATATCTACATAATTCAGAAAATAATATTTTTCTAAATTAATTTATTTTAAATTATTTCGCTTAACAATTAATCTAAACTAAATCATTTTCCAAAATAAATTCTTTTAAATTATTATAATTATCTAAAAATGATTCTTTTGCCGAACTAAATTCTTTTAATTCCTTATAATTATCCTGAAAATGCTATTTATCATATTACTATAATATATTTTAATATTCTTCAGCTAACAATCCTACACAGGTAAAATACATCATAATTAAACTATGCAAATAATTCATAATAATATAAACATTTAACTACACAGGGAGAGCGGGATCTTGCCTCGGTGAGTCGAACAAATTAACGTCGACGGCACGAGTCGAATCGAACGCGGTGGAGCGCGGCATTGGCTATGCGCTGCAGGAGGAAGGCGACGGCGACATCGGCGACGGGGATCTCGGCGTGGCTACAGGGCTGCCGTCAGCGAGAGGGATCGCCAGCGACGACAAAGGGGCAACGACACGATGGTTGGAGGAGTTCTCGGAGGGGGTGACTGCTGGAGTTTGGGCCGGCTGGTTGCTGGTCAGTGGAGGGGAGCGACGAAGGTGGTGAACGGCGGCTGTTGGAGGACGGCAAGGTGGCTGGGGGACTGGCGGCTCGCTAGCGACGGCGGAGCGGTAGCAAGGCCAAGGTGGCAGCTTTGGCGTAGAATAACTAGGGGAGAGCAGAGGAGGAAGAGGAGATGGGGCGCTGGATGAGGTCGCGTCAGCGGCGAACATGGGGAGGAGGAGATCACGGCGTCGGGGTTTGCGGTGGTTGGAGGCGAAGGAAGAGGAGATGGGTTGAGGCGGCGGTCTGGGTGCGTGGCCTGGTAGAGTTCTCGGCGATGGCGACAGCGTTGATGGAGGAGGCGGATGCTGGTGTTGGTCGGAGGTAGAGAGGGCTGGCCGCGGATCTCGGCTGAGGTGGGTAGGGCGGTGGTCAGGCCGACGAGGGAAGCCAGAGGTGGGGGCTAGGGTGGAGAGCGGAGGAGGAGCGCGGGCGTGCGGGGCGTCGGAGGAGGAGAACGTGGGTTGGGTGCAGTTGGAAGAGAGAGAACGAGGGAGGAGAGAGAAAGTGAGAGAGGCGGCGGAAATTGAATACGAGAGAGGGGGGGGGGGGTATAACTATATATATATAATTGTAATTAGGGTTAGGGTTTAGGTATTTAACTAAAATAATTAAAATAAAATAGTTACGGGTATTTAAAAATTAAACTAATTACATAATAATTATCTACAAATAAAAATGTACATGTTGCGATAATACAACAATTGATACGAAATAGTCAAAATATACACATATTATACAATTAAACTAGAATAATTAATAATAAAAATATTTTTACTTACATTTAAAATTCAATAATTATGGGATAATTATATACACAGTAAAACATACTAGTTATACCAATACGACAGAAAATATGTAACAGTAGAATAATTCAACAAATTATACCAAAAACACGTAATGAATAATACCATGTATTATATGAAATAATACGTAATTATATTAATAATACAATATATCATTCAAAATATTACGTAATAGTACCGACAGCACAACAAGTTAATTCTAGAAATTTTTACCACGCAAAATAAATTTATAAATATCAAAATCGTTTAAATAAATATATAATCAGATTTTTAAAGCATAGAAAATTATAGGAAATCGAGAAAAATATAAATAATCTTTTAAAATTAATAATTAAATACTTTAAAATACAAAAAAAATTATTTTAACTAGTATTAAAATTTCATGGTCCTTACATCTATCGAATCTGGGATATCTCTAAGACGCCCTCTCCTATGCTCGAATGACTTCCCCTCCAGTCACCAGCCAATATCTGTAAAGCAAAGGATGACTCAGCAACCTATCTGCTCACCCCTCAACCACCCTCCTGTGCATAGTTAAAGCCAAAGGTCTAATCTCAGAGGAAAGGGACTGTAAAAGGAGGTAAGGGGATAAAGAAAAGGGGACGGAACTTTTAACTCAGGGGGAGACTTCTGAACCTTCTTTTTTCTTAAACTCTGAACAATTCTAAAAGGCCATGCCTTCTTATAAAAACTCAATAAGAGTAATGAATTCTAGGACCTCAATGATCCTTGGATCTTCCCTCAAACCACACTCAAGCTCATCAGCTGACTTGATCGTCGGAGGTACCACGGGGGGACCGGTCTCCGCCCTCCTACGGGGTTCTTCTTCTTGTTTGCATAGAAAGATCAAGAATTCTAATCCAAGGATCGGGCATAATGTTGAAGGAGGAATCAACCCACCTTTCATCTACTCCCTCTTCACCGCTAGCGCGGAGATCAGGACTGCATCCAATGGCAGAAACCCCCATCGACTGTGTGTCATCAGACATCAACAAAGGCTAAGTATCTTAGTACTGTATTCAGTTGACTATTGTATTTAGAGATTTATTACTTTATTTCAGATTATTAGATATACTTCTTGGTTTCGGTTAGAACACGTTTATATTTATTATTGGATCTTCTCTATATGGTGTTCCTCACATTATTATCTTTATCCCATCTACTTTGTACCTACACTTGATCATTGTTTTACTTTCACTAGAGAGATATTACTATGATGGTGAAACATGTTGTTGTATAGTATTGGATGCATGGCAGGTTTGACATCTTTGGGTTCACCTTGGACTGTAGCCTATGTGAAACCAAGGGCATCACGAAGAACTTCACTGATTAGTTCAAATTTAGCACATAATTCAATTCAAGTCTTGGTCAACCCAATGAAGTCATTCAACTTGTAATAGAGTTTGAGTTGGAAATCGACTCATTATTAAGTCGGTTAGGTTAGGTTGGGTCGATTTGAGCTCTGCTATGAAGTTCATATTGAAATTACCCTAGACGGGGGTGAATAGGGTAATTGCTAATATAATTCTATATCGATGCCAAATTTAAAACTTATTAACTAATATATCCTAACAATGTGATATACAATGAGATATGCAAGGATATACAATTAAACTAAGGGCGATATAAACATGAGACAAAGGTGATAAGAAAATATACAAGAGAATAAGTGCGTTAATGCCAAACTCAAACATAAATAAATAATCATAGAGTTTGGTCACCCTCGACCTACGTCTCAGCTCCTCATCCTCAAGGAGAATCTCCACTATATTCAAATAACTACACAATCGGTTTTCAACACTCACCGATAAATGTTTACAATTCACACAATTGTCAATACACAATACACTCTTCTAAGTGTTGGCCTAGTCTATGTCACCTTCCTCGAGTGCTCACAATTACTACCACTCCATAGGATTTACAACCGACGCCACTCCTCTTGGAATTGACCTCGTCTCTCACCAACCACTTCTTTAAGTATCCTTGTGTATTGCAATGTGTTACAAAAATAATAAGCTCAAATAAATGATTTGTTCTCCAACAATGATGAGAATGAAATTTTAAGCTCACTCAATGAATCACACCCCACAACCCAAGTATACTATATGTGAAAATACTTACTCTCAAATGATTGTGTGTGTAAACAACGATAATAACAAAAATTAAAATCTAGTTAATCTAGAAAATATATAAGAATCAAAATGAGAATAAGTTAGATTAAAGAGTTATAAAAACTTCTTCAAACAAAAAGGGATGAAGAATTGAGGTTGAACTCCTCAAAGATGAAACTTGAAATCCTCCTCTTTGAGAAACTTTCTTCACATAAACAAACACTTGATTTTTCTTAAAACTCTTAAATAAAAACTTGCATAACTTGTCCTAAACTTACATTATAATCTCTCAATACATCAGCCCAAACCAGAAGAATGCACAAAAAACCGAGGCAACCCAATAAAAAAACAAAATCTAGAAACTAGACGTTATTGTACAACAGACACATTTTCGATCGACCGGCAGACTTGTGTCGGTCGACCGATGGGTGTCTATCGGTTGACCGATATAAGTATGTCGGTTGACTAAAAAACTTTGAGAATTCAAATGCTGAAAAACTCTTTCTGGCCAATCGACTGGTGCATCACGTTTGGTCGACCGAATCTGATAAAAAACTGATACTGGAGATTTCAAAATTATAACTTTTGAAATAAAATTAAAAATAACAAATAAATTCCAAAAATGGTAAAATTTTGGAAAATATTTATAAACATGAAAACAAACATGTTTGAGAAGAAATTTTTGAATTTTTATTTATCGTTTGTGAAAACTTATCATTTACAAAAGTGTTAGAAATATGAAAACGTGTTAGATTAGATAGTATAATCAAGTTTTTAATCTGTAAACCCGTTATATTCCTAAAAACGTATAATATGATAAAACAAAAACGTGTATGTGTGTAGTTTGAGCTTTAAAGTATAAACACATAATGCAAAGCCTAAACTACAAAACTATATATCTAAGCAAATACTCTTCAATAAGCTCGTCTTGATTGCGGATGAAGCGATGATGAATCTTGACTTGAATTACGACGGCTTCATTTCTAGTTTCCTTCCAACCTCCTTTGAATATCATCGTGAAGGCGCAAGTGCAACCAACCTTCGACATGAGGATCTTTATGTAGAGTTCCTAACAAGCAAATACAAAACACTCGACAAACCAATGTTAGGAATTGTTTGTTAGTCATCAAAATTAGATTAGGTAGTATACTCATAAACATGAGACCTAACACATATGTCGTATCATGTGAGCTTCACTATAGTTTGTTGTGAGCTCTAATTTGGGCCCATTTAAAGTATTTAGTTCATGGAAATTTATTATTAGACCCAAGCTGAACATTGGCTTGGATATATATATATATATATATATATATATATATACATGTGCGTACGTGTGTGTGTATATACACATACATATATACATATACATACATATATAGATACACACACACATACATACACATATATTAACCATCTACACTCATCTTTTTGGTCATTCAACTATAGTTTCTTGTGATACTGAATTAAATTCATACATACAAGTATTTTGTCTAAGCTCCCATGGGCGAGTCTTACATGTATAATAAGTAATATGGAGCTGGTAGTGAGAGTTAAATGCATACCCTTAGCATGGAAGGTTAGTAGTCAGATTTTTTTATATCTAATTTGTTTGGTCTCTACGAGTTTCTTCTTTTGTCATATGCACATGCTTAAAAATTAAATTGAACAAAAAACTTCTTCTTTTTTATTTTTATATATATAGTCCCAACTTTTGGATATGAGTACATAAATGGCTTATATCAATAATTTATAGCATATAGACTATTGAAATTAGATAGTTTGAGTTGAAGCTTTTTCTTCAAAAAGTTTGAAACTTAAAAGAAATTCAAAATAAGAGAAATATTTTTTATTTTAAAATTTAAAATTCAAAATTAAGTGGTTTAACCTCCAGTCTATCCTTTATAATATTCTTCTTTATTTGTAATCCTCTAAGATAAAATGGAAAAGAAAGTCAGATTGCCAAATGAGCACGTGGATAGTTTCCGTTTAAAATTTTTTAATTCTAATTTAGATAATTTAATCATCAAACTCTCTTTCTAATATCCCTCTTTTTTATAATAATTAAACATAAAAAAATGTACAAAAAAGCAAGCATTCTCTGTGTGGTCATAACACTAGAAATATCTCATCAATGTAGAAACTGTGAATATTTTGCCAGCCAGCAACATCATCTTACATAGATGTTTTATTATAAAACAACTTTTGAGGTTTTGTACGAACAAAAGAGTATATTGAGTTAAGCCCTATAGCGTGAAACAATCAAATAAATGTCGCAATTTGATGATATATAAGTCCTTCGCATATTGATTTAATCTATAATGCTCTCACACTTAAATGTTAATTTTTTAATGCTAACATTAGAATCTGAACTTAATTCGAAAAGTATATGTAGCTTTAAAGTATTCATAAAAATAATATTAAGACTCTATATATTTATTTCTGGAGTAATCTTAAGAACCCATTAGAATTTTAATAATTTTTAGAAAAATCGGACAAAGAATGAAGAATTTAAGATAATATTTTGGGTAATTTTTATAAATTATTTCTAAAGTTTTTAGAAATTACAGAGAAATTTTTTGTAATAAGAAAATTTTTAATTCAATATATTGTTTTTTCAGGTCCTACAATTATAACTAACCCAAGATTGCAAATAAAACAAGAAAACTTTTTTGTAATAAGAAATGTTTAATTCTATAGCCAAATTTTTTTTGTAATAAGAATTGTTTTAATTCTATAGCCTCTTGCGCGCTTCTTTTGGTTGGAACTGTGAAGGTCGTATCTTCTAAAGTACCTAGTTGTTGATGAGTTGAATAAGTCTTGTTTATGGGCATATACAAAGTCGGTTTTAAAGGTAGCATAGAAAATAAAGCATTAGCTTTTGATTTTTCATACTCAGAGCTAGAGGAATAATCGTAAGCACTTTCTATGTTATCATTAAGAACCTAGTCGCCCTGATTTTTGATAGACTTGTTTATACACGGATCCTCCAAAGTAACCACAAGAGATTCCACCTCACATATAGGATCTTCATTTGGATCGGGTTCAATATCTTCCTCATTGCCACAGTCTAGGTTTTTAGGAATGGCTACCTCGATTTTATGGTTTTTGTCATAAAGACGGGAATTAGTGAAGTAGTTTTTCACTTATTTAAAAGATGCTTCTCAGCATAGACCTTCTTGAGTGCCTTCTGTTTGTTGATATACTGGAAACTTAGATAAAGTGTCAATGAAATGATGATATTAGAATGGCCCCATGGTCTTCCTAGGAGCAAGTCATAGGGTGTTTCCATATCAATGATATAGCATGTCACGTCCTAACGACTGACCACTGCTAGAGTTGAATCCAAAGATAGTAGCAGCCATTCTTGATAGTTTGTAGAGTGGAATGCCCAAGAAGCTAAGGAGACTCTAAGGGATATTGCTCAAAGTGGATCCTGGATCGATATGAATTCGCTCGACTTTAGTTGATCTAGCATACTCTTTCTATTTGAGGGGTCGGTTGTGATGATTATCCTTGATGAGCATGTCATTAGAGGTGATGGTGATGCAGGGTACCCCTGGTGGCATTGACAATATTGCCTTTGATCATCAATATGTGGAGACCCATGCACATGAGTAAGGAATGCCTCATTGTCCATCAACGCTTACATCAAAGCCTCTCTCATATCCTTAGACAATTGTAAAAGCTTGTGTAGGTGTATGTGGGAAAATTGCAATGAAGAAAACAAAAGAAAATTTGACTTGTATTTCTTTGATTTAGATTACAACTTGATTACAAAAGAGAAGAGAACGAATTTGATTCTCTCCTTTGTTTAAAACTGGGTTCTTCTCGGTAGCGATGGAATGCCTCCTTCGATTGCTCGCGTCGAATTTGCTCTCCGTTGACGATCTGACCGTCCTATCTCGTGGGAACGATGAACTTCTGTGGAAAAGGTTATGAATAACTCTTCAACGAGTTTTTAAGAACTCTGAACGAGTTAGAACTCTGTTAATAGAGTTGTTAGAACCGAAAATTCGGTTAATGATCAAGCTGTTATTCTGTTGTTGAAGAATCCTCTCAGATTTGATCTTCTGATATCGATTCAAAAATCCTATCTTTAAGGATTTCGCTGCTGCTGTTGCTGAACCGCCAAAGCTGAGTGGTTGAGATCCTGAGGATCTCCGCCTGATCTGATTATCACCAAATCCGATCCTCCCCAGAGCCAGCCTCTAACTCAGTTGAGTTTGTTGAGATTTTATAGGGGGATAAGAGGTTGTAACTGCCCTCTAAATCCGCTCCTACGTGGGCGTGATTTCCTCAGATCGTGGGAAAACAGTTCTGAAACCGTTCGACTTATGTTTGAACAAGTCAAACGCCCAATCTGGCATTCAGAACCCAACTTTATGTCTTAGGATTGAGACGCGAGGTTGGGTGTTGGCTGAACATTGATGAACGCGAGGGTCACTTGTGTTTTGGCTTGTTGCTTGCTTGGAAACGCGGGGGTCGGTTTGGGTTGAACCCCTACGAACGCGAGGGTCGCTCACGCTTGATTTGTGAATTGGAAACGCGGGGGTCGCCTGCACTTCCATAATTGTAACGCGGGGACGACTTTCGCGTTTTAGAAGGAGCTAGTTGACTTGTAACTTCTTCTGTAAGGTGTTGCAAGGACCGTCGTTCAGTAATCCTCGCTTTGGCTGTTGTGGAGTGTGAAAGTCGTCAGATTATAACTTTCACTATAGATTGTGAAGACTGCTGAATAGAGTTTCTATCAGTTGTTGGAAGTGTCGCCGAATTGTAACTCTTCTCGATCTATGTGAAAAGTCCTCCATTTGTAGTTTTCGTTTATCGACCCGAAAACTATTTGATTGTAGCTTTTGTTGTTGGAACTTGTCGGGAATCAACATCCATAGTGTCTTTTAGATGAATATTTGCCCACAGCTCTCTACCAAGCAACTCACCAACTAAGTCCAACCTTTTATTTCTGAAATCATTCCACTGCTCATCAGCATCTCTAATAGTTGCTAATATAATATTGGTCATGTTGTTGTCGCAACCATCAAGATCAATCATCTCAAACATGAGGTCGTGTTTGTAGCGATTATAATGCTGCGGATGTAATGATTTAGGAATCTCTTCTGTTTCGATCGCAAGGATGAATTCTGCTTCTTGATTCGAAGGAACCATTGCCTTGTAATCTCGTAGGGATCAGCTATCTATTGTGATTTTTAGACAGCCTACAGTAGGATTATACGAGTAGGCATGTTAGCCAATTGAGCCAATATATTATACAAGATAGGACTTTGAGTCTATCAAATGGTGGCTGTAATGCTTTATCGAACAGTGTTCTCTTTTGCATGGTGGGTTTGGGCAACTTGGAAGGCTGGTTGATCAAGTAGCCTTTATCAAACCCCATCCTCGCAAGTGGATTTTGGTCTAGTTGAGCATTCATATCTATCTTCTCTTCCTCTAAATCAATCGCTGAGGAGACCTATAAAGACTCTTCGCATATGATTGTGGAGATGTTACGTCTCATATTTATGAGCCTACTCCCTAAACTTGTTTTGATGATTACAAACAATTCCTATCATTATGCATCGAGTGCTTGCATTTGTTTTGTTAGGTAATCTACACAAATATCTTCGTTGGAGTGTAGGTGTAAATTTCTGATTTTCCCGGGAAAGGGGAGGGATTTCGTTTGTATTTATA